>JARHVA010005249.1:547500-757500 GCA_037957365.1 Torreya grandis | reverse complement strand
TGTAAAGCAAATTTCTAATCCTATCTCTTCTAATGACCTACAGAGGATAAGATTTTCATAGTAGGTGTGGAAAGGAAAATAAAAATGGAAAAGTAGATGCCACTTGTATGCTAGTACACAATAAAATTACACTATAATTTGATTCAAAATAATATGAAAAATATCTTCTTTATTTTTTAAAAATGGTGTCAATTATAATTTCTTCTCTATCTTTAGGAATCATCTAAAAAATGGTTTGAAAAATCCAATATATAATTCAAAAATCTAACCTACATCCAATGTGGTATTTATTTGGAAGAAGGATTAGTCTTGTTTGGTTAAATCAAGACTAACTCTTTTTACAATATTAAAATCAGTCTTCAAAAAAAATGCAAACTCCATCAAATTTGCATGGTCTTCAAACTTGGAATAAAAATAAGATGGTGGGCCCATGTTGACATGTTAATATCCATTTGACTGAAATGATACATAAAACCTTGGATGACTAACTCAATCATGAAGTGATTATGAAGTGCTAAAAGCCTTAAATTAACAAGATCATCAAGAATAGATGTGGCACTTGTCAATTAGTCAACAAAAGTGCAAGACTAGTCAACTCCAAATAGGCTTGCCTTGCATGAAAAGAGACTTTGAAGGCTGAATTATGAGTGATAACTTCGTGTAACAACATGTATGTAGTGTGTAAATTAAAATTTAACTCCTTGATAGCTTCTTTCAATGCTAGACTTCAACTTGACCTTTTGACCAAGTAGGCCTATTAGACCAAATAGGCCCAAAAGCCAATCTGTTCATTTGAACTCCATTAAACTTGAAAAAATGCACCATGAAACCTTAAAAAACAATTAAATATATCTTTAAAAACTTTCCTAATTATGATATATGTGATTTTAATGAGAAAACTCTCACCATTCAGTCAAGAGGGTTGACTAGGCCTATTTTGCTCCATTTTCCTATAGACTGGCAATTTTGATTGAGATGATAAGAAAAATTATAGGATTAATTATGATCAATTTAAGATTTTAGGATGAATAAAAAGTACTAGGATTAGATCTTTATTTATTAAATTTCATATAACTATCCTGTACTTCATTTTACATGAGTGTTTCCATAAAAAAAACATGATTTATGCCATCATCTATATAGATCCATGCATAAAATTGAAATTTATGGAATCCTCTCTGATTTTAATTTATGTTTAACTTTTTTTAAGGTTGATCCCTGATTATTTGATGGTAATAAAATAAAATTTTCACAAAACTAGTTTTTAGGGGTTTAGGAGGGTTTCCAGCTGAATCTTCAAACTGATGATTCATGAAGTATAAACCTCCAAATATAGAAATATTTAAATTGATAAATATAACACTAATCCCAATAAAATCCTTGAAAATATTGTGTTCCCATGAAAATGATATGTAAATTTATCATGTGGAGGAAATTTAATGCTCTTAAAGATTAGCTTACATTCTAGTATACCTATGCTCTTAAAGATTATTCATAAATCAGAACCCAATTACCTCAATTTTTCATGAATTATAATTATATATGTGTAATAAAAACATAATAATATTTTTTGGACAAACTCCACATGTGGTGAAAGATACGAGCATTTGAACAGGAGGCTAGGAAAGGTGTCTAGAACTACAAAAAGTGAAAAAATTAACCAAGATGAAAATAAATCCTCCACTAAATCAAAAATATTAAAAAAATAATTATTTTACCTTTAACATTCTATCAAAACACTTTGAAGGCACATTTTTATTCAAAAGTCAAAAAACCCCTTTTTAGCTTATATACCTATTTGCTTGCATAAGCCTGTATGATCATGTTTCCATACAAATTGCTGTTTTGAAAATATTTAAAGGTTATATTATGATTTAAAAACATCATATAATTATTTTCAAACTTTTAATTAGACTTAAAAACCCTTGTAACACTCCAAAGGATACCTACTCCAATGGTGACCTCCAATAGACATGCTGAGGTTTGAGACAAAATAGAGAATATATACACTAATAAAATTTCAATGAAAATTTTATATATTATTCATCAAGTCCTAATTACCTTGTGTAAAATATTAAAGTCAAACTGCCACCTATAGCTCCCAAAAACCTTAATTTTGCCTCAGAAATGACCCTTGTACATGGACTGTTTGTATTTTTGACTGAGTTTTTTGAGGGTTTTTATGTATCCAATGTCAAAAACATCTCCAAAATTCTTAATAGTCTTTTCAATATTTTTTAAAACTCCTTTACCCCTATTTGAAGCATATTAAAACCCTTCTACAAGGCATTTCTAGGCTTAAATGATTGTGTTTCGTTATTGCAAGTATAAATTGATATGATTAAAACATTCTTATTTTCCATTTCATATCAAATAGGTTTATTAATACTATTTATACAATTTGAACATCTCAATTCATCACCTTGTAGCCATTTGACTCCCTTAAACAAGGTTTAGGGTCTCTTTTATGCATAATTCCATACATGTTTGATATACTTGATTATAGATGGTATTTGAGAGTTAATTCATAACCCATCATTGATTTTTTCATCATTTTATTTCTCAAACTCTTCATCCACTACAAATGGAACAAACCTATAAGTCACTACCTACTTCTGTTCCTAGGTCTCTCAACACTTTAAGACATGCTTTGAACTTTCTTGCAAAACCATGAGTTTTTTCATCTTACCACCTGTAGGTAACTCCTATAGAAATTGAAGGATTTTATACCTTCATTTAAATGATCTTTTGTATTCCAATAATCCATTGAAACCTATCTTACAAGCCTTCTTGTTTGAGCCTTGCATAGGGTTTCTAGGCCAAGTAGGCTAAAATTATGCTTTGGATGTTTTAGAAATGCAAAGGTTTTCCTAAAGTAACTTTCTTTAAGGCAATTTGGGCCTCAAAAAAATTATACTACCAATATTTAAGCTCTCATGAAGACCTATACTAGTTTGTTGTAGGGATCTCCTAGACTCCTTAGCTAACTTGAGATAGTAGAATCTTCATTTTCTTGAACCTAAATGAGAACCTATAAGTATAGAACTATTAGTTACTCATTTATAATTATAGGTATCTTGTTAAACACAACTATCTACTGAGATGGGGGGTGAATTAGTAAATTAACTAAAACTAATTCTTTTAAACTTTTAGAGTAGATACAAATTCATATGCATGTTAAATAATAGATGTAGAGATCTCAAACATACACAAAAACACATTACACTAGATTTATACATGGAAAATCCAAAGTGAAAAACCATGGTGAGAATAGAAACTAGAATCTACTATTCTATTCTAGCCTCACAATTAAAACACCTCACTAGCAAAACCACACTTTGTTACATTTAAGGATACCTATCCTTAGGAGACACCAATCCCCCAATTGAGCACCAACTAATTTTTATGAAGGAACCAACCAATCAAAAATATGGAGCTACAACTCTAGTATACAAGATAGATTCACAAATGAATCCAATTTAGTCTTTGTTACAAGTCTAGTCTATAGCTACTCACTCTCTGTGCATTCTATGTATGTTCTTTCTTCCTCTCTACTCAATATATGCACATTCTCTCTGTTCCCTTTCTTCTTCTCTACCTCATTCTATATCCCTCTAAATTTTACTCTGTGTCTACATACATCTTGAATTGACACACTTAGAATTATTCTAATAGCACTCTTTCTTCAATTACAATAACAACATTAGTGGTAGCATAACACGTAAAGTTCTAAATGTCACATATATGGATAAATGAGTCTAGGTTTTCATATCTACAATGTGTTCACACTTTAACTCTCCTTAACTAGTTCTCATTCAATGTAACTTTGACATATATTCTTTCCCATGTCTCGGTTCATGCATCAAACTACAATGTTCAAATTTAATTTCTATATTTGGAAACTACTAGATTCAAGTCATAACTACGTCACTTAATTAATTGAGGATTGATCATTTGGATTGATCAATCTAAATATCTATTTAGACATTTTGAGCTATCCATTTATCTGGTCATGTCTTTAAATAAGGATTTTTGATCTTGTCTTTATCACCATTCACAGTCTATCTTGAATCATCAAATATTTTGTATATACTATTTCAAATTTTGAAATAGAACTGTCGATCTCTTTATCCAAGGTTCTTCAAGTCGTTAGATATTTTAAAATAGAATTTATTTTTTATTGCATTAACCATCGAGCTCTTTCTTACATCTCACTATCTCTTATATGATTGGCTTGCTTTCACTCCTTTTGATTGTCTTAGACATGCTCGATCTTTATCTTTGCTTATATGCCTTTTGGAAGATTGTCATGGAAGCCTTTCATATTTTTCCAACTAGCCTTGTGTCCTCTATAATTGTCCTTTAGCACTTTCAAGTGTATTTTGTCTTAAATCAAACTACCCTTTAGGATTTTGTAAAGTATCTTTCAGATCTTTGCAAGTGTCCTTTGAAAACTCTATAAATGTCCTTTCTTCATTTGAACTATCCTTTAGACAAATTGTTATGGGATTTTTGTCTAAGTGCTCTTCAAGACAATTCTATGGGCTTTTTATCAAACTGCCCTTCAAGACAATTCCCTTGACAAAATTTCTAAGTGCCTTTTGGGACTTTCGAATTACCCTTCATTTCTTCACTCATGTTTTAGAACTTATGTCTAAGACACATACCCTTCAGGTTTTTTGAAAAGATCCCTTTAGAAGATTTGAATGGTCCACTTACCCTTCGGTATTTTGAAAATTTCCCTTTATAAAATTTTAATGGTCCACTTGCCCTTCAAACTTTATAAAAATATCCCTTTAAAACTTTTAAATAGTCCACTTACTCTTCAGACTTTTTGAAAATATCCCTTCTGAACTTTTGAACGGTCCACTTGCCTTCCAGACTTTCTGAAAATATCCATTCAAAACTTTTTAATGATCCACTTGCCCTTCAATGTTTTTTCAAAGTTCCCTTCAAAAATGTTTGTTTAGGACAATTGTTCTAAAATAATTCTCTAAGACATTTTCTTCAAAATAATTCCAAGTGGCATTCATTTCCTTTGGAAACTTTGTTGCAGACAATTTATTTGACAAAGACTTAGCCAATTTTATTGAAAAAATTGTCTTTAACTTTTTCCCAAAAGAATTCCCTTATTTACTACAAGATTTTTATCTAAGATAATTATCTTTACCAATATTTTTGAAAGAAGTCCCTTGATAAATACAAAGGTGTAAAATCAACTAAGTATGGAAACAACCTTATGCATTTGTAACATTTTCTCTATTCATCCTTATGGCATAAAACTTACACCATAAATAATAGACATAAACCTAACTATCATAGTGTGATTATTTCCTTTAGATGCTACCATACGTGCAAATGTTGATAACATCATCCTATGTGCTTAGCCATATCTTATCAAGATAACCATGTGAACAAAGTCATTCAAATTACACACACAAGTATATTCAACTCAACACCTTTGACATTAATGCATGATAACACATGTTGCCTTTGACATCAATGATAATTATTCAGACCTCGATAACTATGTCCAACAATCTCCCCCTTTGTCATTAATGGAAACTCATCATCAAAATGACTTAACTCCTTTATCTTAATTATAATTTCTCCCCCTTTGACATTAATGACAAAGAGTCATTGCCATAATATGTCAACAATCTACTATTTTCCTAGCATCTTGGTTATTTTGATCCTTGGACCTGATAGGCTAGAACATAGTGTGAGGAACTCCCCCTTGGGCAATGGTAAATTAGCTCCCCTAGCTCCATGATTCTCCAAATGATCATTTATATAGCATTGGTATAAAATACCAATCAATAATAGACATATCTCTATATAGATATGCATAATTATCTAGAGCCAACACACCTTTGTCACCTCTTTTATTATCACATATCAAAGGGACTACAACTTTCTCACTAGACTGCCTTTTCTCTTAATCTAGGAGTTAATAATATGCCTTCAATACTCCCCCTAGATTTATACCTTATCACTAGAATCTAATGATGTGGTGTGGGAGCCACTACTCCTAACTTCTCTCTTAGATACTCAAATTTCTCCTTAGGAAGAGGCTTGGTAAATATATCTACAGTTTGGTCCTTTGTTGCCACATACTCAATTTTGACCTCTTGATCTATAAACTTTTATTTTAGAAAATTATATTTGATGGATATATGCTTGGTTTTGGAATGCATCACTAGATTATTAGATATGTTTATGGCACTTGAGTTATCACAAAAGATATAAATAAGTTCTTGGTATTCTACCTTGATGTCTCTAAGATTTTGCTTCATCCACAAGACTTGGGTGCAACATGTTGTTGTTACTACATACTCTGATTCTATTGTAGAAATCATAGCTAACTATTACTTTTTTCTCAGCCATGACACAAGTCTATTTCTAAGAAAGATTCCACCACCATTAGTGACTCTCCTCTCATCCACACTTCCTACCTAATCATCATCTGCATATGCAATTAAAGTGAGATCTTCACTTGTAGGGTACCATAGACCATAGTTAATTATGATCTTGATGTATTTAAATATTCTTTTCACAACATTGACATGTGATTCCTTGGGAGTTTCTTGAAATATTGTAACCATGCATACAATTTGCATGATGTCTGGTCTTGATGCAGCTAGGTACAATAGGCTACCTATCACTAATATATACATAATATTATTCAAATCAAGGGACTCATCTTCTTTGCTTAGCTTGCATCCATTTATCATGGGAGTACTAATTGGTTTGTTGTCTTCCATTATATATTTGTTGATCATCTCCTTTGCATACTTGGTTTGAGATATGAATATCCCTTCATTGGTTTGTGTAATTTCTAGACCAAGAAAGAAAGAAAGTTCTCATAGCATATACATTTCAAATTCACTTTACATTTGTATGGAAAATTCTTTGCACATATTACTATTTCCACCTCCAAAGATGATATCATCTACATAGACAACAATAATCAATAAATTCTTAGCTTCTGATCTAATGTAAAAATTGTTGTCTACACATCCTTTGTTAAACCTTATTGTTATAGGTATTGATCCAACCTTGAATACCATGCTCTAGGTGCCTATTTTAGACCATACAGTGCCTTCTTTAGTCTGAACACATAATCTTCTTCATCCACTATCTAAAAACCTTCTAGTTGTTCAATGTAGACTTCCTCTTCTAAGTTTTCATTCAATAAGGATGAATTTACATCCATTTGATATACTTTGAACTTCTTCTGGATAAAAAATTTCCAAAACCATTCTTATAGCTTCTAGTCTTTCCACTAGAGCAAATGTATCTTCAAAGTCTATGCCTTATACTTGTGCATATTCCTTGCACACCAATCTTGCTTTGTTTCTTATGACAACTCCATCTTCATTGAGTTTGTTTTTATAAACCCATTTTATTCCTATTACATTATTGTTTGAGGGTCTAGGAACTAATTCCTAGGTTTTGTTCTTTTCTATTTGACTTAGTTCTTCTTCCATGGCTTTTAACTAGTTTTCATCCTTGTTGGCTTCACTAAAGGTCTAAGTCTCAATTTATAAAAATATAGAAAAACTTACTTGATCCTTTTTCATTCTAACCCTTCTCCTATTCTGAACTCCATTTTTGTAGCCAATTATCTACTCCTTAGGATGATATTTTTGAACAAACCTTGGGGTTGCCTTTTTAGTCTTTTCTTCCTCCTCTTCACTATCTTATTCTTCATTTTTTGCTTCTTTAAATTCTTCAATTCTGATCTCATTAGGTTCAACATGTTTAATTCCTTATCAGTATTGGAATTGATGATTTCAAAAAATTTATTCAGCCTCTTATTGTAACATATATAGGCTTTACTCTGAGTAGAGTAACCAAGAAAAATTCCCTCCTCACATCTTGACTCAAAGTTGCCTAGTTTTTCTTCTTTTCTTCTAATGTAACATTTGCTTCCAAACACTCTGAAATACTTAAACTGATGCATGCTTTCCAAACCATATTTCATATAGCATTTTATCACTTTTTACCCTTAGTTGAACTTTTTTCAAGATGTATACTATTGTTTGGACTACTTCTCTCCAATATCCATAAGATAGTTTGGCCTCTTTCAACATTGTTCTGGACATCTCCTTAATAGTTATATTATTTCTTTCAATAACTCCATTTTATTGTGGAGTTCTTGTAGCAGAGTAGTGCCTTTTAATTCCATGCTTCTCATAATATTCTATGAACTCATTGGAGGTGAATTCTCCACCTTTATTACATCTCAAACATTTGATCTTTCTTCCCATTACATTTTTAACCATGGCTCTAAATATCTTAAATCTCTCAAAGGCTTGAGATTTTTACTTCAAAAAGGTTACCCATGTCATTATTGAGTGACCATATGCAAATAACATGAAGTAATGAACTTCTTTAGATCCTTTTGTCTTGGTAGGACCATAAAGATCAATAAGGACTAATTGTAGAGGCTTTATAGTCACATATTCTTTTGTTTGAAACTTGACCCTTGTTTTCTTTCCTAATTGACATTATCTACATGTAGTATATATGGGTTTGGTTATCTTGGGTATATTTCTTATGCACTTATTCAAACTTAGTTTGACTACATTATCAAAATTGACATGTCCCATTCTCCTATGCCACAACTAGCTTTCATCAACCTTTCCTATGAGGTAACTATTATTATTTACCTCAACAAGATTGTAGATATTATTTTCTATCCTTTTCCCTTATACAACTATTTTGAAAGATCTCTTTAGCTTGTAACCTTCAGCATCAAATATAACCTTATATCTATTATCAGACATTTGGCTGACACTTAGTAAATTATGCTTCAATATTTTGACATAAAGAACATCATGTGTAGGAAGCTTACCATCTATGTGGAAGGTTAATTTGCCTTTGGTTTTTACTACTATGCTATCTTCCAAGTTCATAGTTCCTTCCTTGCACTTTCTCAACTTTGTGAAATTGCTCTTATTACCATTTATGTACTTTGAGCACCCACTGTCTATCACCCACAATTTTTGTTCTTTGGCGTGGAGTGCCATTTGAGCAATCAAGGATTGATTTTTCACTTTCCACATTTTCTTGGGTATTTCATATGTCCTTTTATTTACTTTATAAATGACTTGTGAACCTTTATTTTTATTAAGATACTTGCTTTTATTTACATTTTATCCTTTTGACATTGCAAATTTGGTCCTAAAATGCTTAGCTATATGACTAAAATTATTGTAATTGTAGCACATTATAATTTAATCTAGCAGAAGAGAAAATGAGTTTTTACTTACAAAATTAGTTCTTCTAATAGGAAAAACTCTACATTCAAAATCCCTATGACCAAACTGATTACAGTTGTAGTAATAATTGTAAAAGGATGAATAATACTTGGTCATAACATTTTTTGGTGTAGTATAATTAAATTTCATATGCCTTTGTTTCTTTAAGTCTATCACTTGAGTATATCCTTCTGCATCTTTGATTTTATACTTTTTATCATTATTTATTCTCCTCACTTTACCTTTGTTTATATCATTCACTTTGTCCTTGCTGACCTTCTCTTTCTTTGCTTCTACTCCTCTTCCTATCTTGAAACTATCATATAGGTTGGTCAATGTACTATTTGATGAACCATTTCCTTTCTCATATCCAAGACTATTTATTTCATTTTAAGGATTTTTATTTTTAATTAGTTCATTAAGAATGTCTGATCCTTTTTTCAAATTTAGACTTTTGTCTAGTTAAATTTTTGCCTTCTCAATTTATTTCCTTAAAGGTACTATTTCTACCTCAAGTTTCATGCATTCTTTGGATTTTGTCTATAGTTCCATCTTAACTACCTCTTATATTTTTTTAGCCTCCTCATGTTGATTTTTTAGAGTCACTATCATTTTATTAGATTTTTCAAGTTCCTTCTACCCAAGCTTATTCTATTTTGATTTCTCTTTTCTTAGTTTCTCAATCTCTTCTAGAGTGCAAACTAGTTCACCTTCTGGATAAATTTCACCTTCCTCTTCTTCATCCCAATCTTCATCTTCATCCTATTCTTGATTTATGGGAGTGGATTTTCCTACCATGAACAAGAATTATTTTCCCTTTGCTACAAAAGCATAATCATGATCATCATCTGAAATATCACTATCACTACCTTTCATTGAGTCATTGTCTTCTTTTGTATATAAACCTTTATTACTCTTGAAGAAATTATTCCTTACTACATAGTGAGGTTTCACCTTTCTGTTTCATTATAATTTCTCAAAATTATCATTTTTATTAGGACATTTGGCAGCAAAGTTTCCTACCTTACCACAGTTAAAGCATTTGAATGGTAGCTTGCCTTTGCATTTTCCTGATACTCTCTTTATTTTTTGAAAAATTTATCTTCTTATCCATAAATCTCCTTAGATTTAGCTGTGGATATTTCTTATTTTACTTACTTTGATACTTTGAATGCAACTTCTCTTTTGAACGTGTCAGTCTCTTCCATTCTCATCTCATAGGCTATGAGTGTTCCATGAAACTCATCAACAATGAGTTTATCCAAGTCACTTGCTTCTTCTATTGTATATATTTTTGAATCATATCTTAATGGTAAAGATCTTAATGCCTTATTGACTATGGTTGACTCTTCCATTTCTTCTCCAAGACCTCTAATTGCAATCACTATTTCATCTACCCTGAGGAAGTAGTCTATAATCTTTTCCTCTTTATTCATATTAAGACTCTCAAACTACCCTTTGTACATTTATAGCTTGGCTTGGTTCACCTTATCATCTCCTTCATAGATTCTCTTTAACATGTTCTAAATATCTTTTACACTTTGACAATGCATAACTTTGATGAACTTTGAATTTTATAGTCAACAAAGAATAACATTATTTGCCTTGGCATTTTTTTCATATGCCTTCTTGGTAGCCTAATCATTAGAAGCTACAATAAGAGTTGTATATCCATTTACTATAGAAATTCATACATCAAATCCTAATGAGTATAGATATGTTTCCATTTATATGCTCCAAAAATCTTAGTTAGATCCATCAAATAAAGGTGCTTTTTTTGAGGAGGATCCTTTTTGACTAGTCATTATGTTCACTAACTAAGATCTACTTGAGTTGATTAAGCTTCTCCTAAGGAACCCAAGGTTCTAATACCAATTATTAAACACAACTATCTACTGAGAGGGGGGTTAATTAGTAGATTAGATAAAACTAGTTCTTTTAAACTTTTAGAAGAGATACAAATTCATATGCATATTAAAGAACAGATGTAGAGATCACACACACACACACACAAAAACATTACACTAGATTTATACATGGAAAACCCAAAGGGAAAAACCATGATGAGAATAACTATTAGAATATACTATTTTAATCTAACCTCATAATTAAAATAGCTCATTGGAAAAATCACACTTGGTTACATTTAAGGACACCTATGCCTAGGAGACACCAATCCCATGACTGAGCACCAACTCAATTTTTATGAAGGCACCAACCAATCAAAAATATGGAGCTATAACTGCAATGTAAAAGATAGATTCACAAATGAATCTAATATAATTTCTCTATCACAAGTCTAGTATGCAACTCCTCACTCTCTACATATTCTCTGTATGCTCTTTCTTCCTTTCTTTTCAATCTCTACACATTCTCTATGTGCCCTTTCTTCTTCTCTACCTCATTATTTATCCCTTTAACTTTTAATATATTTATGCATACATCTTGAATTGACACACTTTGATTTATTCTGATAGCACCCTTTCTTTAATTACAACAATAATAGTTGTGGTACCATAACATGCAAAGTTCTAGATGTCACATATATGGACAAATGAGTCTAGGTTTTCATATCTACAACATGTTCACACTTCAACTTTCCATAACTGGTTCTCATTCAATATGAATTTAATATATGTTCTTTCCCATGTCTTGGTTCATGAATCACACTGTAATGTTTAGATTCCTTTTCTATATTTGGTAACTGCTAGATTCAGGTCATAACTGCACTACTTCCTTAATTGAGGGTTGACTAGTTGTATTGATCAATCTCACACTCCATTTAGACCTTTCAAGTTAACCATTTATCTAGTCATGTGTTTAAATTAGGATTATTCATCTTGTCTTTGGTGCTATTCATAGTCTATCTTGAACTATCAGATCTTTTGTATGTACTATTTCAACTTTTGAAATAGAACCATCAATCTCTTTATCCACGGTTCCTCAAGTTGTTGGATCTTTTAAAATATAATGTATTTATTCTTCCATTAACAATCAAGATTTTTCTTGTATCTTGCTATCTCCTATATGAGTGGTTCACTTTCACTCCTTTTGATTGTCTTAGACATACTCAATCTTCATCTTTGCCTATATTCCTTTCAAGAGTTTGTCATGGAAACCTTTTAGCTTTTTTGAATTGGCCTTGTGTCCTTTGTAACTATCCTTCAGCACTTTCAAGTGTCCTTACCCTTTAATCAAACTACCCTTCAAGATTTTGTAAACTATCTATCAGAACTTTACAAGTGTCTTTTAAAAACTATACAAATGTCCTTTCTTCATTCAAACTATCCTTTAAAAAAATTATTATGGGATTTTTGTCTAAGTGTTCTCTGAGACAATTTCTATGGGCTTTTTGTCAAAGTTCCCTTGGGGATAATTTCCATGACATAATGTCTAAGTGCCTTTCAAGACTTTTGAATTACCCTTCAGTTATTCACTCATCTCTTTCAAAACTTTTGTCTAAGACACATACCCTTCAAGTTTTTTGAAAATATCCTTTCATAAGCTTTGAACGGTCTACTTACCCTTTGGCATTTTGAAAATATCCCTTTGAAACTTTTGAATGGTTCACTTGACCTTTAGACTTTTTGTAAAGTACCCTTCATAATTTTTGTTTGAAATAATTTTTTTGAAAGAATTAGCCAAGACACATTATTTATAATAATTCCAAGTGGCACTCATTTCCTTTAAAAACTTTGTTGCAAACAATTTGTCTTACAAGTACTTAGCCAATTTTCCTGAAACAATTGCCTTTAACATTTTATTGAAATAATTCCCTTATTTTTTGTGGGCTTTTTGTCTAAGAAAATTATATTTACCAATATTTTTGAAAGAATTCCTTTGACAAGTAGAAAGCTGAAAAATCAACTATGGTAATAATATTATGCATTTGTAACATTTTCTCTATTCATCCTTATGACATAGAACTTAGACCGTAAAGAATAGACACAAACCTAATTATCATAGTGTGATCATTTCCTTTAGAAGGTATCATATGTGTAAATGTTGATAACATCATCCTATGTGCTTAGCCATATCTTGTCAAGATAACTATATGATCAAAGGCATTCAAATACACAGACAATTATATTCAAATCAACACCTTTAACATTAATGCATGATAGTACATGTTGCCTTTGACATCAATGAAAATTCTTTAGACCTCAATGACTATGTCCAACATATCTTTTCTTGAATTCTTAACTATAATGAGAATGAAAGCCTTTTCTTAGTCCTTATCAAAAATGCAAAATCATTTGAAACCAACTATTTTAACTTCACACCTTCTATTAGATAATTGATTGTGCCTAAGCTTGTTTGTATATAAAGATGGTTGAAGTGGGGGGTCACCTTTTTCCATTAAGATTTTCTCTAGAAGCTTAAAAAATGTCTTTTACCCATTTTAAATTTTATGAGATATGTTATATTATACTTTATTGCCCCTTAAAGTGATCATGGTTCTCTTTAACTGTAGGTGGACCTTTTCAATGGCACAGACCTATAGAATGAGGATGTGCTTGGGATATAGAATTTTACTTTTAGATTGAATGTGTTCTTTTTTTGATATCTTGAATTTGACTGAGATCAACCTTTCCACTTCAAAAACACTCTCAAGAGTTAAAAACCCCTAGTGAGTACTCCAAATTATTAATTTCTTTCTTATGATATTTAAAACCTTCATTTCAGTTATAGGTGAAATGTATTGTTTTAGGTTCTCTTCATCCCTTGAAAAACTTCTTCGAACCCTAATATACATTTTAACTTTGATTCCCTTTATTAAATGATAGTCTCAATGCCATTTGTGCCTTGATGTTAGATATAGCCTCCTTTCATGGAAAAGTCTTCCTTACTACCAAAAAGATCCTCACACAATTACAACACAACCCTGTAGGGTTCTTAGGGTTAGAGGTTAATGATTTAATTGATCTTGGTGCATAGTCCTCTTGATTAGATCATGAAACACCCTAAAAAACCTCTAAAGAACTCACTACAAGTCTCTTCACTTGCTTCAAACCTAGAATATAGTTGTTATAGTCCTCATATGAGCATGTAGGTTCTCAATGGTGGTTGTAGGTATGTTTGATTTAGTGTTTAAAAACTTCAAACACTATATGTTATCTTTCCTCCTCAAGGCTTGAAAATTTTCCTTTGAAACTTGGATTGACTATATACCTTATACCATGTTTTTTAACCTTTATTTCAGTCCTTAGACGTGACTATGTTTTTGCCCTTATATATGGTTGTTTGATGGGTATTTGTATCGAATAAGACTATAGGTCTTTATCACTAAACATGGCATCATGAAGTGACCCCTTACACCTCAAGGTTATGATAATATATCTCATAATAAAATCTTATAGAGTGAAACAATACCTCTTAATCCACACTTAAGCATGATTAGCACTATATCTTTTCTTTGAGGGTTATAGGTAAGCTTGTAGTGTTGGTTTTAAGTAATCATTTGTATCTTATATAAAACTTAAGACCTGACCTATAATTTACATTACTCCATTAAATTTATAAAGATCAATTAATCTTTAATAGTCAAGAAAAACACTTAAACCAATCAAGAAATCCTTCCTTGACAGCCTCAAGGCACTCTTTACAAACATTAGGCTTCTTCATAGAGCACAGGTTTATAGGGTCATCTCTAGCATTGTAGGTTATCATGCTAGCCTTGTCTCAGGGTATAAATCACAAGGAACAAGTTTATCCTCAAACTATGTTATTCAATTCATAGGCCATCAATGACTTAATTTGAAAAGGTCATAAGGCTTGAATGCATACCTAAACACTAGTTTCCTCCTTATGACAGTTGTAGACTCTCTTTGGATATATTTAAAAATTAAAATTGGTTGTAGGTGAGTACCTATGTTTACACCTTTGATATTAGAGAACAATATTTTCCTTTAAAACTCCATACTAGTCTGTCACCTAGCATGGGTTTACTTTTATTAGACCATATCTTCTTGATCCTCTCACTGTCACAAACCTTGATTCTCCCACTATGTTTTCTCATGATATTATCCTCTATATGAAATGAGAATAGGGCTCCCTTAGGACTTGGAAAATATGAGCATGATAACAAGTCCACTTGAGTCTTATGCTATGTAGATTTTTCATAAACATCACATATCTACATGGAATAAATAAAACCCTTGATGAAAACTTGAAAGACTAATTAGCTATTGTATCCTCATGTCGTAGCTCAACTTTGACTATGTTTGGTGTTCCATAAGCCTAAAAACTTGTTGGTCATAATCATATTGATCGTTGGTCAACTTTTAACTCATTGATGGTGGTACTAGGAGATGGAGATGAGTGTGAGGGTGGAAAACATGAAGATATGGATGAAAAAAACATGAATGGTGAGAGAAAAAGGGTATAAAATATAGTGAAAAGATTGGGTATGGTAGTGGTATGTAGTGATTGAGGTGGAGGTATGAAAGGAGCATGAAGGAGCATGACAAGGCTAAGATAAAGAGAAATATGTAAACAAGGACTCATCATCATAACTTCATATAAATTTTAAGACCATGGAAGGAGTGAAAGAGGCCAAAAATGAATCATGGTTTTCTTCAAGAATGTCAAAATTTACAAAGAAACCATAATTTATGCTAAAAATATCCATTGAGACACCTTTAAGAATAAAGATGGGAATTCTTGGCCATGAAACAAGAACCTCTAAGGATTATGCCTAGAAACCATAAAAACTTGATGTAAACTTGAAAAACACAAAACTCTTGAAAATTTGAGGTTGTCTTTCTCCTCCAAGACTATACAATTCAAATTTTTCAAGAATGTTACACTATAGATTGCCTAGCTAAGTTTGGGACCTTTATTTGACCTTGAATTGGATGAATAATACCTAAACAAGGCCGTCATAGTTGCCAATGGTATTCAACTTGCTCCACTATCTCACCATCCAATTTTTACATATTAAGTTCACCAATTTCACTCATGAAATCATGGTATAGCTACTGCCAATGGTATTCTTCTTATTGGATCTCACCTTCAGTGATGCATCATCTTTAGCATCATGGAAAATTGAGTCATGTTTATCCTTGCCAAGTGGTGTCCCAATAATTATTTCTTCTTCTTGATCACTAAAGTCACCTTCCTTTTCTATGTCTTTGGATTCATATTCTTAACTTACCTCACAAAAGAGAGGTTCTTTCTCCAAAAGTAGCATGGTAGATCCTTGAAAGTATTCAATAAGATGTGAAAGGTCTACAAAAGTAACCATAGATACTTGATTTTGCTCATGAGGATGCTCTTCTTGGATCACCTTCACCTCAACTCTCTACACTTTTTATTGAATGGCTTTCCATGAAGGAAAGGATTTAGGATTTTGAGGAGGGAAGGGTGAAGGTTGAGTAGCTTTAGATTGGCTTGACTACATGATTTGGTTTCAAGATGGAAAAGATAGAGGCTATTTTTTGAAATTTTGATTTTGGGTGTCAACTTCTTTCCTTGTCTTCAACTCTAACTCTCTGATATACTTATCAATATTTTCCTAAAATATCTTCTCTTTAAAGTGGCCAGTGATCTCAACAATAGGTTGTGACATAAAAATATCCTTTATTTGATACTTCTATTGGATATATCTCCAAGAAGGAAAGGTCTAAGAACCACATGAAGAATTTGGCAAACTCAAAGGGGCACTCGAAATGGTCTCTTGAGGGGGAATGGATGGCATATAATAAGGCTATGGTTGAACATATTGTTCTTTAAGGCCTTTTAATATATCCTCAATGCTTTGAATATAACCACCTACATCCATCATCTCACTAATGAGATTTCCCCAATTTACTCTCTCAATAGGTGTCCATTCTTCTTTTATTTACTGTAATGAGTCTCTCAAATGATGAATTTGGTGAGTATGGGTATCTTGGCCATAATATCTATGTGAATAAAACTCTAGTTCATGCTTGTCAAGGATCAATAGAGTTAATTTAAGTGCTTATATGGATTGGGTTGATACAAAATGGAAATGATAACACTGGTAAGGGGAAATATTGTGATGGATTGGTTGATCATGTGGAGGATCTAGATAATACTCCTACATATATTCCTGATATAGATCCTCAAACAACTGGTGAGGATCATAGTGTGGTTGGTCATACTAAACATAGTAAGGATAATGTGGATCCATAGTAAAACAAGCCATTAAAGACCATTAGTAAACCAAGTGCTGAAAGTAGTCATTATTTGAAATGATAGTTGATATTTTAAACCATTTTTGAGTTCCTGAAAGTTGCATTAATATTTTGAATTCCTCTAAAGGCTAGTGTGTAGAATGATGTCCCATTGGGCATGCCAGAAACTATTATTACTCTATAGTGCACCCTGATTAAAGATGTACAAGGCACACCTTCTCTCTAGATAATGCAATTGGATCTTCTCAAAGTGTGGGTGAATTTATATTAAGATAAACCTCCAGAGAGGGTTGGTTCCCTTAATATTTATCTCTAAAACTAATCTACTTTTGATTTTTTGGGATGAAAAGAGAGAAGGAAACTAAAATGGGAAATTTTATCTAATGGAGTGATTCACCTGAATTATTGGATTTCTCTAAAATCTTTCTAAAACTAAGTAAGACACACATGAATTTAAAATAAAAATCTGCATTCAAACCTAAACATTAGTGTTTCAAAAGAAGGCTTGAAAGAAGTTTGCAAAGTAATTTTTTGATCTTGGCTCTTCTAATGACCTATAGAGGATGAGATTTTCACAGTAAGTGTGGAAAGGACCTATAAAAAGGGAAAGTATATGCCACTTGTATGATGTTACATAGTCAAATTACACTCTAATATAATTCAAAATCATATGCAAAAGGTCTTCTTTATTTGATAAAATTGGTGTCAATTACATTTTCTTCTTTACCTTTAGGAATCATCTCAAGAATGGATTGAAAAAGCCAATATATAATTCAAAACTCTAACATACAACCAATGTGGTGTTTATTTGGAAGAAGGATTAGTCTTGGTTGGCTAACTCAAGACTAACTCTTTTTACAATATTAAAATCAGTCTTCAAAAATCTTCAAACTCCACAAAATTTGCATGGTCCTCAAACATGGCATATAAATAAGATGGTGGGGCCATGTTGACAAGTAAATATCCCTTTGCATGAAATGATATGAAAACCCTTATATTATTAACTAAATCATGAATTGAGTTTAAAGTGATAGAATTTTTAAATTAACAATATGATCAAGAATAGATGTGGCACTTGTCAATTACTCAACAATAGTGTAAGACTAGTCAACTCCAAATAGGCTTGCCTTGCACGAAAAGAGAGTTTGAAGGATGAATTATGCATGATAACTTCATGGAATAGTATACATACATCATGTAAATCCAAATTAAACTCCTTGATATCTTCTTTCAATGAAAAAATTGAACTTGACCATTTGACCAACTAGACCTATTAGACCAAATAGGCCTAAAAAACAATCTATGCATTTAAAATCCATTAAACCTGAAAAAAGATACCATGAAACATTAAAAAAAAATTAAATATACCTATAACAACTTTCCTCATTACAATATATGTGATTTTGATGAGAAAACTCTTGCCATTTAGTCAACGGGGTTGACTAGGCCTATTTTGTTCTATTTTATTGTAGACTAGCCATTTTGATCGAGCTAGTATGAGAACTTATAGGATGAATTATTATTAATTTAGGATTTTATGATGAATAAAAATTCCTAGGATTGAGCTCCATTTATTATATTCCATTGAACTATCATTTACTTCATTTTACAAGCTTTTTTCCATAAAAGCATGATTTTTTCCCTCATCTATAAATCTCCATGCATAAAATTGACATTTATGAAATCCTATCTAAATTTAATTGACATTTTAAAAATTTTAAGGATGATCCATGATGATCTTATGGTGATAAAATCAACTTTTTGTAAAACTGGTTTTTTAGGGGTTTAGGAGAGTTTTAAAGTTGAATATTCAAACCTATGATTCATGAAGTAAAAACCTCCAAATATAAAAATATTTCTATTTATGTGTATAATAATTATCCCCATAACATCCCTAAAAATATTGGATTACCATTCAACATATATGCAAAGTTATCACGAAGAGGAAATTTGCCTATGGGGATTAGCTTGCATTATATGCTGCCTACACTCTTAATGATTTTTCATAAATGAAATCCCATAAAATTAACTAAATTTTTAATTAATTATAATTACATAGGGTTCCTCAAATCATAATAATATTTTTCATCCAAACTCCACATATGGCAAAAGATATGAGCATCTAAATAGGAGGCTAGGAAAGGTGTCTAGAACTACCAAAAGTGAAAAACATCACCAAAATTAAAATAAATATTAAATTTATTCAAAAATACTTAAAAATTTATTGTATTACCTATACCATGCTATAAAACACTCTAAAGGCACATTTTGATTGAAAAGTAAAAAAAAACCCTTTTTGGCCTATATGCCTATTTGCTTGCATAAGCCTGCATGAGCATGGTTTACATAAAAATTGGTGTTTTTAAATTATTTAAATGTATTATTATGATTTAAAAACATCATCCCATTATTTTATGACTTTTACCTAGACTTAGAAACCCTTGTATCACTCTAGAATGATGCATGCTCTAATGGTGACCTCCAACATACATGTTGAGGTCTCAGACAAAACAAAAAATATCTTCACTCATCTAATGAAAATTAAAATTTTATATATTATTAATCAATTCTTTATTATCTTACATAAAAAATTTCAAGTCAAAATTCCGCATATATCTCTTAGAAACCTCAATTTTTCCTCAAAAATGACCCCTGTGCATGGATTGTCTACATTTTTGACTAAGTTTTGCATATTTGAAAGTTTTTTATGGTGTTTTAGGGTCTCAAATGTCAAAATAATCTCCAAAAGGCTTAATAATATTTTCAAGATTTTTGTATACTCCTCTACCCCTATTTCAAGCATATCAAGATCCTTCTAGAAGGCATTTCCAGGCTTAAATGATTGTGTTTTGATGTTACATGTAGATATTAATGTTATTTAAACATTATTAGTGTCCATTTCATCTTAAATAGGTTGATTAAGACTATTTATACAATTTGAGAATATTAATTCATCTCCTTGTTGCCATTTGACTACCTTATACAAGGTTTAAGGCCTCTCTAATGCATAATTTTGTACATGTCTGATGTACTTGATTGTAGATGGTCTTTTGAGTGTTCCTTAAAAACAAATTTATGATATTTTCATCATTTTATTTGTCAAAATATTCATCCACTAGACATGGAACAACCCTATAAGTCACTACCTACTTTTGTTCATAGGTCTCTCAACACTTTAAGACATGCTTTGAGCATTCTTGAAAAATGATGAGTTTATGTATCTTACCACCTATAGGTAACTCCTATATACATGGAATGATTTTATGCCTTCATTTAAATGTTCCTTTGTATTATAATAAGCCATTGAAACTTGTCTTACAAACCTGCTTACTTGACCCCTGTATAATGTTTCTAGGCCAACTAGGCCAAAGTTGTGATTTGGATGTTTTAGACACCTAAAGGTGTTCCTAAAGTAGCTTTATTTAAGTTAATTTGGGATTCAAAAAACATATACTAAATATATTTATTCTCTCATGAATATCTATACTAGTTTGTTGTTGGGAGCTCATAGACACTTTTAGATAACCTAAGGTAACAAAATCTTCATTTGCTTGAGCCTAAATGAGAACCTATAGGTACAAAATTGTAAGTTAATCCTTTAGGGTTATAGGTATATTTTCTTGAATTATTTAATGTAATGAGACTTAAAACCTTTTATTATTCTTTTTTAAAAATTCAAAATCGTTTAGAACCAACTATTTCAACTTCACACCTTTTATTAGATAATTGATTGTGCCTAAGCTTGTTTGTATATAAAGATGGTTGAAGTGGGGGGTCACCTTTTTCCATTAAGATTTTCCCTAGAAGCTTAAAAATTATCTTTTTTCCCTTTGAAATTTCATTAGATATGTTATATTATACTTGATTACCCATTGAAGTGATCATGGTTCTCTTTAACTGTAGGTGGACCTTTTCAATGGCACATACCTATACAATGAGGATGTGTTTAGGCTGTAGAATTTTCCTTCTTAGCTTGAAGGTGTTCTTTATTTTCTATCATTAATTTGACTTATATCAACCTTTCCACTTCAAAAACCCTCTTAAGAGTTTAAAACCCCTAGTGAGTACTCCAAAGTACTAATTTCTTTCTTATGATATTTAGAACCTTCATTTCAGTTATAGGTGCAATGTATTGTTGTAGGTGATTTTTATCCCTTGTAAAACTTATTTGAGAATTAGTATGCCATTTACCTTTTTATTCCATTTATGAAATTATAGTCTCAATTCCATTTGTACCTTGATGTTAGATATATCTTCCTTTCATGGAAAAGACCTCCTTATTACCAAAGAAGTTCCTCACATAGTTACAACATAGGCCTATAGGGTTCTTAGGATTGTAAGATAATGATTTAACTGAGCTTGGTGCATAGTCCTCTTGATTTTATCATGAAACACCCTCATAAAACCTATAAATAACTCACTACATGTCCCTTCACTTACTTCAAACCTAGACTATGACTGTTATAGTCCCCATATGAGCCTATAGGTTCTCAATGGTGGTTGTAGGTATGTTTGATTTAATGTTTACAAAATTCAAAACCTATATAGTACCTTTCCTCCTCAAGGCTTGAAAATTCCCTTTGAAACTTGGATTGACTATCTACCTTATACCATGCTTTGCAACCTTTATTTCAGTCCTTAGAAGTGACTATATTTCTGCCCGTATAGATGACTATATGATGGGTATTTATACAGACTGAGCCTATAGGTCTTTATCATTGAACATGACATCATTAAGTGACCCATTCCACCTCACATTTATGATAGTATATCTCACAAAAAATTCTTACAGAGTGAAACAATACCTCTTAACCCACACTTGAGCATGATTAGAATTGTATCTTCTCTTTGAGGGTAGTAGGTAAGCGTGTAGTGTTAGCTATAGGTAATCATTTGCATCATATATAAATCATAAGGCCTAACCTATAATGTAATTTTCTCCCTTAAATTTATGAATATCAATTAATCTTTAATAGTCAATAAAAACTCTTAAACCAATCAACAAAGCCTTCCTTGATATCCTCAAGGCACTCTATACAAGCATTAGGCTTCTTCATAGAGCACAAGTCTATAGGGTCTTTTCTAGCATTGTAGGTTATCATGCTAGCCTTCTCTCAGGGTATAAAGCAAAAGGAACAAGTTTGTCCTCAAACCATGTTATTCAGTTCATAGGCCTTCAATGACTTAGTTTGAAAAGGTAAAAATCCTTTAATGCACACCTAAACACTATTTTCCTCCCTATGACAGTTGTAGGCTCTTTTTGGCTATATTTCCCAATTGGAATTGGTTTTAGGTGAGTACATATGTTTATGCCTTTGATATTAAATAACAATATTTTCATTTAAAACTCCATACTAGTCTGTCACCTAGCGTGGGTTTACTTTTAGCAGACCATATCTTTTTGATCCTCTCACTGTTACAAACCTTAATTCTCCCACTATGTGTTCTCATGCTATTATCCTCTGGACAAATTGAGAATAGGGCTCCCTTAAGGATTGGAAAATATGATCATGATAACAAGTCTACTTGAGTCTTATGCTATGTAGATTTTTCATAAGCATCACATATCTACATGGAATAAATAAAAACCTTGGTGAACACTTGAAAGACCAATTGGCTATGTTATCCTCATGTCATAGCTCACCTTTGACTATCTTTGGTGTTCTATAAGCTTACAAACTCCTTGGTCATGCTCATATTGATCCTTTGTCAAATTTTAACTCTTTGATGGTGGTACTAGGAGATAGAGATTAGTGTGAGGGTGGAAAACATGAAGATATGGATGCAAACAACATTGAGGGTGAGAGAAAAGGTAGAAAACATAGTGAAAATATTGAGTATGGTAGTGGTATGAAGTGAGTGAGGTGGAGGTATGAAAGGATCATGAAGGAGCATGACAAGACTAAGATAAAGATAAATATGAAAATAAGGACTAATCATCACAACCTCATATAAATTTGAATACCATTGAAGGATGGAAACATGTCAAAAAAGAATCATGGTTTTCTTCAAAAACCTTAAAATTTGCAAAGAAACCTTAATTTATGATTAAAATATCCATTGAGACACCTTTAAACATAGAGATGAGAATTATTAGCCATTAAACAAGAATAACCTCTTAGGATTATTCTTAGAAACCCTAAAAACCTGATGTAAACCTAAAAAACACAAAACTCTTGAAAATTTAAGGTTGCTTTTCTCCTCCAAGACTATATATTTCACCTTTTGCAAGCATGTTACACTATATATTGACTAGCTAAGTTTGGGACCTTTATTTGACCTTGAATTGGATGAATAACACCTAAAATAGGCCATGGAAAGGTATAAAAAGTCCTCAAAATTAAATAACATGTTGATTTCCCTTGAAAGTCTACCCAGGTGAGGAGAAAATGGAGAAAAATAGTTGCTTTTCTAGTTGGAAAGTAGTAAAATTTAACCTAACTTCAACTGAATGGTTCATGAGTCTATTGAATCTAATTGAGTATCTAATTATACCATCAATAATCCCTCTGAGTCTAATTTATTCACTCCAAATTTTAGACCTCCAATCTCCTCCAGTACACTGTACCATCAAAAAACCTACAAGTAGGTCCCTTTATGCCAACTAAGTAAGTGCTAAGAAAATATTGGTTCTGGGCCTATCTGGTCATGAATTACCATTAAACTCATTTGGAAGCTTGGATATTCCATAAAAATGATAACCCCTACTTTGTATATATGGATTCCATATAGATTCTATACTATTTCTTGAAAAGTGAAGGAAAAGAGCCATATTTTGCCCTTTAAAAGATGCATTTCACTTCTACCACTTAAAATATAATCCTTTAGAATTTAAATGTGACATATCATAAAAAATACAAATTTTTGACTTTTTCATGTTTTAATCTGGAAATTTGGCACATTTGGGGTGAAATAGGTGCCTTTTGGGCTTAGAAAACATACTAAATTACCTTTTCAAGTTATGAAACTTTGGAATTAATCTATTTTCATATTTTCTAATATGTTAAAATCCTTTTTGGATAATTTAGTGACATTTTTAATCTAGATTTTGACATTTTGACCGAAATTTATGTTTTGGGGCCATAATTCATCAATTTGACCAACACCAAAGGGCTATAGACCATATTTAGAAAAGTTTCAAATGATAGGGGTAGTAATTTCACCTTGATAGGTAATATTACTAACAAGAAGACTTACCAAGAATTAAGAAACTTTAAAATATTATAAAAATTTAAAATTCAAGAAGGTCAAGAATGAGTTATGTTTAGATATTGATGTTGATGAACTGATAGCCGTGTTTGCCATGAAATTCAGGTTTGGATTTGATAAGTACAAGTGTAAATTTATTTTAAAATATTTTAAATATGGTAAGATTGGTCACTTTGCATCTAAGTGTTCTAAAAAGAATAATAATGAGCATTATTAATATCATGGTGATGATAAGGTCTATAAGCCTAACAAAAATAAGAAAGATTTTAGGAAGTATGAAGGTAGGAAAGGGTATTTCAAGAATAAGAGAGACTTATATACCAAAGAAGATAATAACTCATCTGATTTAAGTGACACAAGTACATATGATAGTGATGATGATAGCCATGAACATCAACATAAAAGTAATGAAACCTTATTCATGGCTATAGAAATAAATAATGGGGGTTGCTCAAAATGGAAAGTCCTTATGGATGATGAAAAATTAGATGAAGAAGAGGCTGAAGTGAACCTTGAGGTAGAATTAATGAGTGATCTAGAGGTGTTGAAGTTCCAAAGAATTAATAATCATAAACTAATATCATTAGTTAAGGAGTATGAAGATCAGATTGGTTTGTTTGAATAAATACTGAGTAACACATCCAAGGAACATGATGATATCATCAATCGGGTTGAAGCTTAGATGGAGATAGTGATTGTAAGCCTAAAGGATAAAGACGAAGAATTTACCAAGCATTTAACTTAAATAAAATACATTAATATGAATTGGATAATTTTTTTTATCAAGTTGAATACTTTTATGAAGTTTGAAAAGAGTCTTGATGCTCTAGATAACATCTTGAGTAGGCCAAAGTCTACAAATGATAAGATAGTCTTAGTTTCAAAGAAGATCAAAAGATGGAAAATCAAATCAAGGATAAGGCTAATGAAGACAATAATCTCAACATGAATAGACAAATCAAACAACTTAATGTTATGAGGTATGTTAATTCATTCAATGGTTACTATTTTGCATGTAATCAGCTTGGTCATAGAGCAAGAGAGTGTAGAAGACCTTTTAAAATGAATATGCATGGAATTATGAAAGGAATCATCAGTCAAGAGGTATGAATGAGGTTTTTTTATACAGTTATCATAATTTGGGACACATTTCAATATTTTATCCTAATAGAGTTAGAAGGCCATCAAGTCATATCAAGAGGTTTGAATCCCGTAGAGTACAAGAGAGAAGGCAAATGAATGTGTTGAAACCAAAGATAGTAAAGGTGAGTCATGATCAGTATTTAAGCCCAAGTGGAATATTTTATATGGTATATCATACTTTAGATGTGAAACCAAGTTAATAATGTTCATTATCATCTTAGATCATTGACCACAAATACGAAGAATAGGTCAAACCAAAGAGACTAATCAATCCTAAATGGATCCTCTAAGATATTCAATGTTGTGAGAGCATGGAGATCTAAGAATCTCTTGAGTCATGTTGTTTAAATACCATATGGAAATGGGTTACTCCATTATGATTCATGGATATATTCTTTATTTATCACCCTAATAACAAATGTTAGTGTCTTAGCTCAAAATTCTAGGCATTAGTTTTTGGACTGAGGGGCTATGCTTTATAAATGATTATTAAGAATGGAAATAAGTTTAAACATTTTTAGAACCCAAATAAGGAACCTATATTGAATATGTTGATAAAAATCTCACAAAATTGATTGGCATGCTTAGGTGAGGTATTAGATCTTGTAGTGGACTCTCCCAAGTACATCTAGGTGGTATTGGCTAGAGATTAAGAGAGAGAAAATGTTGAGTTATAGGCTTATTCCTAAAGAAGTAGCTATAGTTGCCAAAATTTATTTTGGACGTAGTAATAAAATTAATGGAATAAGAAGGTAGAGACTCATGTTTCATGTCTATGAAGGTTTATTGATAGTTTATAGTCTTCAATTGTGCTCAATCGGTCATCCAAGTTAGACAACCATTAATAGGCCTAATGAAACTTAGACAATAGTGAGAAACTTATACAATAGTGAGAAGTTGGATATAAATGTGTTATCATGATAGAGTGATAAAAACATGTGAATGGAGATGTTATTTGGGACTGGAATGTCCTATTCATACTATTTATAAATCTTAGAAGTCAAGTACAATGGTGAAAATGATGAATCCAAAATGGCTTCCCTAGCAACATGAAGACTATGTGTAGTGAGGTCAACAAATTGGTCTCTAAGATCAATAATTGTCACTAGAAAATATGATGTTTATATTTTAATATGTTATGGATATTTCATAAGATCATCTAATTGGATAATAAGTCTTTGAAATTAGTCATACATGTGTTGAAGGTCAATGCCACCATGACTATGCTTTCAGGTAAACTGGTTGTTTTGAGTAAAAAAGTTGTATTAATTAGCTTGAGGATATATAACCTTATTTGAAGTATATAATTCATATGGTTTTTATATTTGTGACTTGGAATTACTATTCATGATTTTGGAAATCTTGGAATTTAGTGTAAGAGGTTGAAAAGTTGAAGTTAAAATGGCTTGTCTGGTTCATACAAGACTATGTGAGATAAAGTTAGAAGATTGGTATACAAGATCAATGTTTGATATTAGATCCTATGGTTTTTTTGTCATAGGTTATTATAAAGATGTTATATAATATTTTTAATGTATTTATAATCATTCAAATTTCCCTTTAAGGTGATATATTTCAAATAGTTTCATGATTAGGTTTTGACAGATACTGAAAAGATGAGTTTAAGCCTTTTTACCTTGAAGCAGAGTGTTTCAATCATATGATGATGAAACTAAAGTCATATAGACTCTATATATGTACTTTTTTGATCATGTTTGAGTGGTTTAAATGAGTTTGAGCTTTAATATTAAAAGATAGATTTTTGGTGTACATAGGCTTAATAAGACTGAGTACTAATGAAGGGTTTCAAATAGTGATTTGTGGTGAAATTTCCTATTGAGCCTAGAAGACATCAGTGGGGGTATATATGATTTTTATATTGATGTTTCTCCTATATGTATTTTTTTTAAGTTTTCCAAGAAAGGTAAATAGTAATGTGTCCTAAAGTAGACCTAATGAAATTAGGTCTCCATGAGATCTAAAAGTGAAATGAAGTCTAATAAAGTTATGATATACAAAAAGGGACTCAATATTCATTTGATTCATGTTTATGATATGTCCTAAGACCTATTCCATGGCTGACCTAAGAAGTTAAAGGTTAGTATATGACTAAGTTACATATGAACAAGGAATGGTATATATATAAGGTAATTTGAGGCCTATTTGTGTAAGTAGAGAGTATGCAAATGAAATAACACATTATTGAGAATAAGAAGGTATTTTAGACCATCATAAGAAAGTATAGGATTTTTAATGAAGTTATTATAGTGTATCTACATATTAATATAAAGTTCATATGACCTAAAATGTCTTTAAGAAACCTAATTGAGTGAAGAGGACTAGAAGGTAGTCTGAGAGGGATAAGAGTGTGAAGATCTAAAGAGGTGGTCATCATCTATTGGTTGAGAAAAAATGTGTTCTAAAGATGATCAAATCAATCAAGTGGTTGAGTTGGTTTTGAGTCATCTAGGGGGGTTGGTGGCTCCTTGCAAGTTGGTGCTTGCTAAATCTTAGTTGAAATGGTGCTTGACTAGTTATGGTTGGTGCTCCATGTGGAGATGGTGTTTCACTAAATATTAGATTTTATATTATAGGAATATATTCCATTTTAAAAGATAAATATGTTTTCTTCCCCTTAAGGGTTTTTCATATATGTAATTTGTTATCTTGTTTCATGATCTTGGATGGTAACATATGCTTTACTAGATGTCCATGCTTGTATTAATGGTTCATGTATACTTAAGTGGAAATTGAATGAATGTTTTGAAGACATTGATTCATCCCCTCTCTTAGTGATTGTGATTAATTTTTTTTTTTATCAGATTAGGTAGTTTAAATTAGGCCTAACATTCTAAAGTAGACCCTAGAAGTGAGGATGTCTAGTTAACAAGATCAAGGTGGTTTCTCTACTAGTAAGGCTTCATTCTTCAATGGGACTTGTTGATTATTTTAAACAAAAGTCAAAATAGGTCAACCCATATAGTCCAAAACTTGATATAGGGGCATAATATCATGTTATAGGCTATGTCATGGTCTTTTTGATGTGATTTAATGTGTTATTAGCCTTGGTCATGGTCACATTTGGTCCTAAGTCATTATAGGTCACTTAGGGGTCATATTTGGGTCATAAATGAAGGTGGTACAATTTTTAAAGGTGATAAAATATTAAAAACTTTATTTTAGTTTCCAATATGTCAAACCATATTAGTCCTTATAAATAATAACTAAAAAACTTGTAGGTGTTAAGTGAAATCAAGAAAAAAGTTGAAAGAAAGGGAGTTTTTGAAGTTGTATGACATGTGGGGGAGTATGGCACACATGGAAATATCATAGAATTACCCTTAATATTACATTATTCCATTTCAATACTTTATATTCTTTTTGAGTACCAAAAATGGAAAAAAACTATTTTTGTTCTTCATCACTCCAATTCGCATATAAAACTAGTCAATAGGTATTTTGATGGTACATCCAGTAGGAGAGTTTTTAGGTAAAATTATATTGGTGGTGGATATTAAAATTTGTCTAATTCACATTCATGGTATGAAGTGGAATAATTGTTTTCTATTATTTATGAACCATTCTTAAGAAGTTGACTGTCTTGTTTTGCTCGCCAATCCCCACACTTTGTAGGTTTTGCTTATGTCTGAGATTGTATGTATAATACAATTAATGAAATTGATTATATAGGAGGAAAAAATTCCTATCTCATGATTTTTGTATTTTTTTTCCATGTTTTTTATTGATTTGATGGGTCAAGCATCTTAAGTTGTAGGTTGGTCTCATATGGAATCAAATATAAGTTTTCACCATTTGAAAAGGTTTCATTTCCTTTTGGTGATTTCATATGAGGGTGACATGTTGTAATTCATTTCTTCCATTTACTGTTTCACCTCCTTATTTCCTATCTTAGTCCCAAAGGTTCTCACATGGAAGTGTAGTCAAGAAACACACAATACAATCAACTTCCTGCATGACTATCATTCATAGTCACTAAATAAGATGTGTGAAGGTCATAAGCATGTTCATGGGATTACATAAAGATTTTAATAGGTTTAAAATCTTATTAAAATATTAAAAATAAAACCAAGATCTCAAGTGATTTATGTAAACTATGCTTACAAGTTCAACTCCATGCACAATTCATTGATGTGCACCTATAGGTGACATAAAAAATGTTAATCATGTTGTAACAAAGAAATTGTATTGTTTCAAGTTACTTGTGGTTGAAATTATTCATTTTAATAATTTTATAAGGTCCAAGATGAACCATAAGGACATATTTGATGCATATATCTCATATCCACCTTCACTTCCTTGTCTGCAACTGTGTGCACACCTACAAGTGGATTTCACAAAGACTTGAAAGTGTTTCATAAAGTCTAAACATGATTGAAGATCCTCCTATAGGATTTAATAATTTATGTTTTATAAGAATCATGACTGAAACTTTTGAGTAGTAGGAAAATTGGAGTAGTCAGGTCCACATGTAGAAATGAGTTTTAGGGATCCTTTTCTTTAAAATCCCAAAACAAAGATCTAGCCAATTTTGATGATATCATATAACTAATAAACATATATTATAGATGATGTTTAATGCATACATTTTTTATCCCTAATATAGGTTAACTCAATAAAAATAAAGTTAGTGGTTTGATCAATATATTATCATCCTAGAAGGGTTCAAATGATTGCATTCTTTCACTACACTTTTTTAGTTTTTCTATAGTATGAGGAACTTTGAGTGACTTGACAATATAAGGTGGTTGTTTAAGATATATCTATATGATAAACTGATACATGGATTTTAAGGGCATACTAATAATAGAAAGGAAATCAAAGGAGGGTGAGAGTACATGTTCTTGATCTGTACAATCACCTATAGGTGCACCTCGATCCCAAGGAGGTTACCTACAGTTGACTATAGACACTTACAATCTCTTGAAAGAGACTTAGACATGGAAACATGAAAACATAGACACTTGAAAGTTATAGATACATATAAAGGCCTAAAAAATATTAAAGTTTGTAAATTATAGGTTCCAAGGATATGAAATGCATCTACAAGATCCCCTTTTGCTTTAAGAAGGGTCAACTACAATGACTATCATTTATAGTGATATAAGGTATGACTACCTTGGTGATTGTCTTAGCATGGAGATGATATGAATAGAAATAAATGACTATAATATGGCCAAAAATAATTAAATAATGGTCTTTTGTAAATTATATAAAGTCTAGGATAAACTATAGGTAGTCTATTTTTTTAGGGTAAACATAGTTTCAATTAACCTACATTATTGTCTAGTCAAATGCAAGGTGTATGTTGAAGATTTTATCAAGGGTTGGGTTATAAATATGTTTTCATCGCTTTACCCATGGTTATAATTGTCTTTTGATACTCTCATACAATGTAAATAGAGAATAGAAAAGTTTCATACAACAACCTACAGTCCACACATAAAAGCCTACATAGTCATCATGCTAAACGTCTACCTTGGATTTTATGAGATTTGGAGGGGTAATTGATGTGATAAAGTAATGAAAATAGGTACATAACATACCCATAACTTTTAAAATACCTTTATACCATATTTTTATCTAAGGAAACAAGGGAAGTGCCCCTGTTCTATCTCAGATAGAAGGCATTCCTAATGTGTTGAAGCCCTAAAGGTTTAGTAGTTAAGGTCAAGAAAATGAATTTAACGGTGTTTAAATATTGAAATATGATGTCATGAGATGTGTTATACATTAGTGAACACAAGGTAGACCTCATAGGTGATGGAAGATATATAGAGTACTCCTAAGCAATGAAACATAGTTAAGACCTTTAGGTTTAGACTAAGCCTAGAACCCTCAAGGGGGTCTAATCCTACTTATATAATTAGATTAGTCTTCAAAAATAATTTATGAATTTCATAGGAAGTTATAAGATGTTTCAAAGTTTTAATATTGTGAAGGTTACCATAGAGAAGTCATAGTTTTGTTCAAACGAAGTCATGCTTGTATATAATGAATAGAGAAGCTCAAGAAGACAAGTTTAGAAGCTAGTATGTGTAATAAAACATAAAATGGGATATTGAGGAGTTAGGTGATGTTGGAGAAGGTATTAAACAAGTATTTTGTGAAATTTTTTCACAAGCCAAATGTCACAATTTCATGAACAATACTTAGAGGTCAAAACTACTCTAAACCCTCCAAAACCCTTGATAATGACTCAATGGGATAGATGAAGAAGGAAAGGTAGATAGGTGGGATATTTTGACTAGGAAATTACCTTATACATTTAGAATACTCCCCAAGGATCCATTCCATTGGATTGAGTTATGCCTTACTTGTATAGCCATGATACAAAATTGCTTTTCTTAATAGATTTGTGTGTTATGCAGGAACATAAGGGTTTTAAGATATGTGGATAATTTTAGGATATATAAAAAAATATATGATAACCTCTCATGTCCATTTATTTAATTATTTAAATTCACAAATGCCTCTACTAACACCTTCATCTCATCTAGTCTAAATTGACATAGTGAACAAAGAGTGATCACTAAGTGAGAGGATGCAAAATCCAATTGAAAGGATATTTAAGGTCTACCTAATGGATATAAGGGAATTATGGTTATTTAAAAGTGTTACATCATATTATGTAATGATTGGATTGGAAAACATAAGGCCTCTTTGGTGCTAAGTGTGAAGGGTGATTGAGAAGAGGGTGATTATGACTATAGGTAGTGATAAATCGTGCTCAAAATAATATTGGTGATTAGAGACATAAAAAATGCATGTTGGGTCTTTTTTTAATCCCCATTTAATATTTCAATCATATCATCTATCCCTAGTCTTCTATGGAGCACTCATAGAAGGTCAAATTATGAAGGTAGTTTCTAGGCAATCAAATGAAGAGTCCTACAACACATTTGAGGAGTTCATGCCTTTAAGGAACATTTGTATAAGTATACCTTTAATGTTATATTTAATAATTAATCATTATATGTAACTCCTCCTCTTATCTTGATAAGTTTTCTTGTGACTCTTGGAATCCATCTTCTCACTTCTTTCCCACATTCTATATATAGTAGCCATTTTGGCTCTTGTAAATTAATGCCACACCATGTATGGTGAACCCCTACCATTTTGATGTTGTAATTTGGATTCAAAAAATAATTTTAATCTAGTTTGAGTGCATATATCATATTTTCAAAGTGTGTGAAGAGATGTATAGTGAATAGTTAAGTGATATTCATCTATCTTTGCTTTCTCTTAATCCTTCTATGTTTGATGCAAGTTTTTCCACTCTAGTAGGTCATATGAAGTGTTTTCAAGTGTATTGGTCTAGTTGAAAGTGTAAAACTATCCTTAGTGTCTCAATTTATCTATTCTTCACTCACCTTGGATATTATTCATGCATATCACCCCCATATTGAAATACTAATGTATGAGCATTCTAGGACTTTAAAGCTAACATTGTAGGTCTTGTTTCTTAGTAAAATAAGTATGATGGTATTTTTTAAATCGTTATAATTTATAAAACCCTTAAAGTATATTTATTTCATGCATACTTCTTCCTTTTTTCCTAAAAACAAGTAGTTATTGTAAGTGATAAGTACTTCAAGGTACATTTAGGGAACTAGCCATTTAACCTAGAGGTATACTTCTAATATAGGTAAGCCCACATACCTATAAGTATTATAATGTTGAAAAAATACAGAGGATAATAGAAAAACCTCCTCTATGGTACAAGATTTGGTGACAATAATTCTGGCATGCTTGGTGGGACCCATTGTCCTAAAGATAACTTGTCAAGGTGAATGTTGGTCTTGACAACATCAACTACATATTGGTGTGATACTCAGAATTTGACAACTCCTTTAAAGGTAAAATCTAGTTTTATGCCATTGTTTTGTCATAAAATTTTTCTTATACCTCGTGGTCTATACTAGTTCATCTTCTAGTAGAGTGTTCAATCCCATTAATCTGTCTATTTTTCCTAAACTTCTCTTGAAGTTCAACATCCTCATCCTATTCTAACCTTTGAGGATCAAAAAGATATTTCTATCTAAGAAAGTGAATAACATTAAAAAATCATGGGTAGGCAACATGCCTTCCCAACCTTCAACACCAAGAATCTAATCCATCTTGATGTATATGATGACATTCCCCTTAATGCCACAAAGAGTGTGCATATATTCAATGGTGAAGGTCATGTTACACCTATTGAACACATCAGGGATATCTCCAATTTATATAGTTTCCATAATTTCATTGAAGAAAATATTTACATTAAACTCATTGATATGTCCCTTAGAGGGAAAAAACTTGATTGGTTCTACTTGGTGGATGCATAAAAACATGGGATGACTTTGGAGTGTTGTTAACTTCAAGTTTTGAAGATTAAATTGACCACACTTCACTCATACATAAGCTAAATGTGATCCAAAGATCCCCTAAGGAAATAATGCATGACTTTAATGAGAGGTTTCAAAATACCTGGTATATATTACATTCTCCCATGAGACTAACTTCTACTTTGTATTCCCTACATACTTGAGATCCACTGCTACTTATATTGACATCATTATTTAATGTATTGATGGTTTCATTATTCCTGAATCATATGAACTTACCATTAGAGCTAATATTAGCCTCATTTAGGAAGGAAAGTTGACTCCTAAAGTGTCTATACCTTTAATACCTAATATTCTAGCTAATACTCCAAGTGTGGCTCAAATTGCTAATTCCAACACTAAGCCTAGAGTTGTTCCTAAGAATGTAGATGATGACATGGATAAAGATGCAAAAATTCAAATGTTAAGAGCTAAACTTAGGCAAGCCAATATACAACAAGGTGTTCATCAAAAATCATAATACTATTAGCAGAAATATATTAAAAAATAAGGAAGGGGAAGATTTTGAGGGCAACCTAATTTCAATAAGCCTATCAACATGTACAATCTTCATTCTATGTCCAACATAAGAGATATGGTAATAGTTCATAGTAACTTGGTGATAGAATAATATTGGAAAGAATGCCAATTCATGGATGCCAATGAGGGTGGAGATCAAGATATTGTTTATCAAGGAGGAATCACTCCTCTATTTTTAGTTGAAGATGAATTCATAATGCAAACAAGTGAAGGTTGGTAGCCTAATGGAGAAAGCTTCACCAACTTCCTAGTTTAAGACACCTTTGTACTCAATCAAGGAAATTATGTTGTGAACAACACAAGATCCAAGATAAAGGATTTAGGAGATGATAATAATATACCTAAAAGTTCATCTAATACTCTTACAAGGTAGAAAAACATGGCTATAAACATGACAATCCTAAATACTCTTGCACTTCCTCCAAACCAAAATGTGGTATGGTTTGCTCAAGGTGCCTCAATTATTCAAGTTCTAAGCAATACTTTTCCTCCAAGGACTCAAGATAAGGTAAAAAATTCTACTCTAAACATATTAGATTTATCCAAGAATTCTAAGGCATCCATTTCCTTTTTAGGATGTCCTCCATATGCTTGGACAAAAGTAGCTCTTGTAAAAATAGTGTTCAACTATTCCTACTAGTCATTCACCTTCAATAAATATTCATAGTCATGTAGATCTTAAAATTTACCCTAATAAAATTATGAAAAAATCTCACAAATCTGAGAATCCTCCAACAATTTACCCCACTTTTATAGTGGGTTAAAAACTATTTCACAATAGCATAGTTGATAGTGGTGTTTCTACATCATTCATGCCCAAAGTTGTAGATGATGAGTTGGGCCTAAAATATGAACACATAGAAAAAAAATATTTAAATTAGATGGTGTAATCGTACTTCCCATGACCCTAATCCTCCCTATTATTATACATTAGCTCATGTGTAGAATACTGACCTTGGTTATCCTACTTAGAGTTATAGGCCACTTGTGTGGACCTCCCTCATGCCTTTTCCCCATCTTTTACCCATCTTAGTGCTTTCTCACACCATACAAGCTCTTTAGAGACCCTTCATGACTTGTTTAGGATATTTTTGACTAGCTTGGGACCCTATTTGAACTAGGCCATAATTTAGGGAGGAAACCCATGGCCTAAGCCACATGTTTCATTCTTGAAATTCATGTCATAGGATATATTCCAAGTAGAACATGTGAAAAATGACTTTTTTGGTCCCAAATGGTCAAACAACTAGTTTGCAACTTTTTGATAGATTAGGGTTGGATATAGGCATGTTCTTTCATTCATTCTAGATATTTATTCACTTTTTTTATACATCTGTACTTTGATCATGCTCCATTGATCAGTCATTTTGAAATCTTGACTACCATATTCAAATCTCTCTTGATTCTTTCTTGTTACAATTGCTTTCTTGGGGACAAGGAATGCCCTAATCTATTAGTGCTTCCATTAGTGCCTTTATATACTATTTATAGTGTTCTTAAAGCTTGTGGATTTACTTGTGCCTCCTCAATATTCCATTACACCTATCACTTGTGCTCCTTACATTGGCTCTCATAGATTGGTGACCTCTCCTTCATCTCTTCCATAGATTTTGGATCTTGGTCTGGACTCAACTCACATATAGCTTGATTTTATTCCTCTTTTGCCTCGTATATTGGATAATTAGTTGGTATAAAGTTTTCACATATTTTTATTTTGATATGAGGGAACTTTATTTAGCAAAGTGAAATTCTTTTCTTAGTTTCAGTAGTATATATGATAGGTTTTGTTTAGTTTTAGAAAACTAGTTGCTTAATCTATTTCCTAGTATAGTTTCTAAATCTTCTTTCACTTGTGTATGTCTAAAGAATACTTTTATTACTTGAAATATTACCTTGGTGTATGTTATTTCTCTCTTTAGAAGATATTTTTTTTACATAATATACACACTAGAAAACATAGGCAAACTCTCTTTTTCTCTCTTGTTGCAAATAAAAATATTGTGTTGCTACAAAATAATAGTATTACATTTAAAAATAGCTCAAATCTAGAATCAACATGCTCTTGAACCCTTGCTTGAAACAATATTTTCTTCTCAAAACATATTTCATTTGGCTTTAAAGTGCCCTATTTGCTAGATTTGCATTCTATTGGCTATTTCATTTCATTTAGTATTGTTGTTTCTTTCTTGTTCATGAAATCCAAAGTATATTTTTAGCCACTTGATTTACTATGGTTAGACCTACTAGAGGTTCATGCATATTTTGTTTGCTCATTTATACTATCCCTAACCTAGTTTACAAGTACATCTATAAGATAGTGAAAGATGGCAAACCAGATAACTAATATAGACCTCCTATACCCCATAGAACCCCTGAGTTTTCTAGCTTCTTAGTTATTTGCTTTATCACCCTTACAAATGCTAGTGGTTCCATTTAGATTATTGGAGCTATAAATGGTACACCTACCATGACAATAGGGTTGATCAAAGGATTGAAATTTTTTGTACATGACTATCCTAGTTTCCCTATCCTCCAAGACATTGTTGTTATGGATCTGCCTACTCATTTTACAATATATCTTTCAAGACATTTTACATCCAAGATACGTGGCTACCTCTTAGTTGATTGGTGCTTGGGATTTATGACAAGATATGGAACCAAGGTTACCATAAAAACTTAGTCACTTGTAAGATTACACATTGAACCCTATATAGAGGCAAGTTTAAATTTGAATTGTGTTATCAGTGAGGATGTGTCTAATGTGGATGATTGTGATTATTATAATTTTGAGGGCATAGATGACTTGTTTCTAGATGAGTATGGTGTAGATGATTATAAGCATGATCCTTATGCATAATTTGATAAAACTAACCTTGGCACTTATATCATCCATGAAGAACCATTTGAGGGAGCTGAGGTTAGTGTTGATTATTCTTTCTCACAAGCTATTGAGAGTAACTAATTTATTCATGTATATGATGATGATATATTGAAGAACCTGATAGATCACTATGGTTAAAAGAAAAATATCTTCCTACTTGTAATTGATGAATATCCCCTTAATGATGACACTCATGAGGAAGAGGAGGATGACTTATGGAAAGTATTTAATGCCATATGTCAAGAGTTTGATCAGTTGGGTAATATTTCTTATCCTCTAAAAGATTCAATATCTAATGTCAAGGTGGTTTTTAAAACTAATGAGTAGGTTGTTGAGTGTTTTATCAAGTTTGAAAATAAGTTTCATGTCATGAAAAAGGATGAACATCAACATACTATCCAAGATTATATAGTTATAGAGGAGTCTCTTGAGTCCAAGGCAAATTTTGTTTTGTTTAAATAATATTGAAAATCCTAACCTAATGTTGAGTCATTTCTAGATGTGGTGGAACATTATGTAGGCAAACTTGATGACTCCATGTATGAAGAACATTATGTCCAATAAAAGAACAAAGATGAGGTAGATATCATAAATTCTAGTCTTTAGTTTGAGAAGTACATATTATATATGAAAGAAATTGATAACATTGTATCTCAAATAAAGGATTGTAGAGAGAAAGAAATATCATTCATGAAGGATCCAAATATTCCACTTGTAGACATGAGGAGATCTAAAGATGGTAAGCTTCTTGACCATCTACACATTCAAGTGGTTGATGATTAGTATCATTCACATGCTAGATGACCTTCATGTAGTGATAAAGATGAAAGTGGAATCATCTTTGACCTTGGTTGAAGTATGGTAAGATGTTTTTCACCTCAGGAGTGAGGTTCTATAAATATTAGATTAGGTGTGTGTTTTGTTTCAATTAGGTGTGTTGTATTTCATAAGTCTTCTTGAGAACACATGTTTGTTTCCATTTGGTGTGTCTTGATTTGTATGTCTTTCATTTGTGTTTGGTGTGGTTTTAAAGGAAAAATCAATGTAAAACCTATGTATAGGTGATTCCATGGCCTAATGGATAGGATTAGGTTACTGGTCTTGGCATAACAAGCATACCACCTTTAGGAAATCACCAAGAATATTGATTATTTTGACCACAAGTCAAAATAGGTCAACTTAATATAGTATAAAACTTGATATAATGGCCTATTAACATGTTATAGGGTGTGTCATGGTCTTTTTCATTTGATTTAATGTTCTATTAGCCTTGATCATTGTCACATTTGGTCCTAAGTCATTTTATCTCACTTAGGTATCATATTTAGGTCATAAATGAAGGTGTTATGGTTTTCCAAGGTATCCAAGTGTTATGAAATTCCTTTAAATATCCAATATGTTAGACCTTTTCAATCATTGTCAATATTAACTAAAACACTTATAGGTGTTAAGTGAAATCAAGAAAATAGTTGAAAGAAAGGGAGTTTTTGAAGTTGTACATCCTATGGGGGAGTATGGCATGTGTGGAAAGCTCATAAAGTGATGCTTCAGATTCCATAATTAAATTTACACACTTGATCTTCTTTGAAACTACTATAAAAAGACCAAAACCATTTCTCTTTTCCATCACTCCACTAGGCATAAAAAATTGTTCAATAGGTCTTTTGATGGTACACCTAGTAAGAGAGTTTATAGGTCAAATGATATTGGTGGTGGATATTACACTTGGTTTGATTCATATTCATGGTAGGAAGTGGAAGAATGGTTGCCTATGCTTTATGAACCATTCTTAAGAAGTTACCTATCTATTTTTTCTTTCCAATCCTCATACCTTGTAGGTTTTGATTCTATTTGAGCTTATCCATACAATTCAATTTATGAAATTGATTATATAGGAGGTAAACATAATTATCTCATTATTCCCATATTTTTTTTCAACTTTGAAATTTATTTTATGGGCTAAGCATCTTAAGTTGTAGGTTAGTCTCATATGGAGTCACAAACAAGTTTTCACCATTTGTAGAGGTTTCTTTTCCTTTTGGCAGTTTCATAGGAGGGTGACATGTTATAATTCATGTATTACATGTCTTGTTTAACATCCTTCATTCCAAGATAAGTCCCAAATATTCTCACATGGAATTGTAGCCAAGAAACACATGATACATTTAACTTCCTACATGACTATCATTCACAATCAACTGAATGAGATGTGTGAATGCTCTGAGCATGTTCATGGAGATGCAATAAGGATTTTAAGATGTTTAACATATTATTAAAACAGGAATAATAAAATCAATATATCAAGTGATGTATGTAAACAATGATTACCAATTTAACTCCATACATAGTCCATTGATGTGCACCTACATGTACCATAAAGAAGGTTAATCACATCAGAACAAAGAAATTGTCTAGTTTTAAGTTCCTTATGGTTGAAAGGATTCATTTGAATAAATTGAGATGGTCTAAGATGAACCATAAGGCCATATTCCATTAATATAACCCATATCCACCTTCATTACCTTGTTTACAACTGTGTACACACCTACAGGTGGATTTTATAGAGACTTAAAAGTGTTGCATAGATTATGAACATGATTAAAGATATTCCTAAAGGATTAAGGAATTAATATGTGTAATTATAATCATGTTAGAAAATTTTGAGTAGCAGGTAAACTAGAGTAGTCATGTGCACATGTATAAATTACTTTTATAAATCCTTTTCCTTAAAAACTCCAAAACAAAGCTCTAATCACTTTTGATGCTATCATATAGTGCAAAAACATAGAGTCTAGATGAAGCTGAATGCATCTATTTTGTATCCTTCATATAGGGTAACTAATTTCAAAATAAAGTGAGTGGTTTTTTAAAAATATTATCATACTATAGGGTTTCAAATCCTTGCATTCTTTCATTTCACTTTTTCAATGTTTTCTACAATATAAGGAACTTCATGTGACTTAATAGTCTACAGTGGCAGTTTAGAGACATATCTTTCTGGTAAAATTATATATAGATTTGAAAGGAAAACTAGCGACTCAATGACATAAAAGAGGGTAAGAGTACATGGTCTTGATCTATGCAATAAACTATAGGTGTAGCTTTATCCTAAGAAGGTTACCTATAGTTGACTGTAGATACCTACAATCTCATGACAATGACTTAGACATGGAAACATGCAAACACAGACACTTTAATCTTATAAATAAATATAAATACCTGTAAAATATCCAAAGGAGTAAATAAAATGTTTTAAGGATTTTAAATTCATCTTCAGGATCCCCTTTTACTTTAGGAAAGGTCAATTACATTTCACTATTATTGACAGTGCTCTAAGGTATGATTTCCTTGGTGATTAGATTAGCATAGACATGATATGAATATACATAAATGAATATAATATATAAAAAAATACTTAAATAATGGTTTTATGTAAATTATAAAAAGTCTAGTATGAAATATCCACCTATAACCAGTCTCTTTTTTTAGGGTAAACATAGTTATAGTCAACCTACAGTCTAGTCTAGTCAAATGTAAGGTGTATGTTGAAGAGTTTGACAAGGCTTAGGTGTTAAATATGTTTGGATAAATTTAAAAATGGTTATAATAGTCTTGAGAGACTCTCATATAGTGTAAATAGAGCATATAAAAGTTTCATAAAACCTATAGTCCACACACAAAAGCGTGCATATTCATCATGTTAGAAGTCTGCCTTAGGTTTATGAGATTTGGAGGGGTAATTGATGTGATAAAGTCATGAAAATAGGTATATAACATACCCTTAACTTTTATAATCCCATAATATCATATTTTTGTATGAGTAAACAAGGTAATTTCCCTTATTATGTCTTAGATAGAGGGCACTCCCAGAGTGTTGAAACCCTAGAGGTTTAGCAGGTAAGGTTAATAAAATGACTTGAAGGGTGTTAAAATATTACAAGAGGATGTAATGAGCTATGTTAGGGATTAATGAACATAGGTAATCCCTCATAGGTGAGATATGTTATGGATGAACGAACATAGGTAAGCCCTCATAGGTGAGATGTGTTATGGATGAATGAACATAGGTAAGCCCTCATAGGTGATGGAAGCTATATATATTAATCCTAAGCAATGAAACATAGTCAAGACCTTTAGATCTAGACTAAGGCTAGAACCCTCAAGGGGCTCTAATCCTACTTCTGGCATTAGATGAGTATTTCAATATCCTTGATGAATTTCATATGAGGTTATAGGATGTTTCAATGTATTTAGATTACAACATATACCATATAAAATCCATATTTTTTCTCAAACCAGCTAAAGCCTACACAAATTGAAAAGAGAAGATCAAGAATACAAGTTTAGAAGCTCATATGTGTAGGGGCACATAGCATGGGAGCTTGAGGAGTTGGGAGATGTTGGATAAGGTCTTAAAAAAGGATTTTTTGAAATTTTTTTCATGTAAAATGTCAAAATTTCATGAAAAATCCTTAGAGGTCAAAACTACTATAAACCCTCTAAAACCCTTCGTAATGACCCAATGGGAAAGATGAAGAATAAAAGACATCTAAGAGGCTAGTTTGACTGGGAAATGACCTTAGACTTGTAGAGAACTCCCTAGGGATATTTTCTATTGGATTAAGTTTTACCCTACTTGTATGAATAGGGTAAAAATTTGATTTTATTGATATATTTGTGTGTTGTGTAGGAATAAAAGGGTTTAAAGAGATGTAGATCATATTGGGTGATAGATTGGAACCTAAGATAACTTCTCATGTCCATTTATTAAATTAGTTAAATTCAAAAGTGGGAATCATTTTAAGGTTTTATTGATGGATATAATGGCGTGGGGGTTATTAACAGGTGTCACATCATCTTCAGTATGGATTTTGTTAGAAAAATGAAGACCTCTTTGGTTCCAAGTGTGAAGGGTGAGTGAGTAGAGGGTTATTATGACTATAAGTACTGATAACACATGTCTAGAAGAATGTTAGTGATTAGGGACATAAAAAATTCATTTTATATCTTGTTTATAACTCACCCTTCATAGTGTAATCATCTCATCTTTCACTATTCTACTATGGAGCACTCATGAAAGTTCAAATGATGAAGGTAATTTCTAGGCAAGCAAATGAAAAGTCCTACACCACATTTAAGGAGTTTCATGCCTTTGAGGGACATTTGTCCAAGTATACCTTTCATGGTATATTAATAATTAATTTATCTTTATATTTAACTCCTTTCATCTTGATAAATGTTCTTGTGACTTTTGGATTCCATTATTCTCACTTCTCTCTCACATTATATAAGTAGTAGACATTTTGGCTCTTGTAAATTAATTCCACACCATGTATGGTGAATCTATGTTGGTTTGATGTTGTAATTTTCCTTTGAATAATAAATAAAATCTAGTTTAATTTCCTATATCATCTTGTTAAAGTGTGTGAAGAGATTTATAGTGAATAGTTAAGTGATATTCATCTATCCTTATTTTCTCTCAATCCTTCCATGTTTGATGCAAGTTGTTCCACTCTAGTAGGTCATATGAAGTGTTATCAAGGGTATGAGTTTTTTTTCAAGTATACAAGTAGCCTTAGTGTCTATAACTGATCTATGGTTCACTCACCTTGGATAGTCTACATGCATATCACCTCCATATTGAAATACTAATGTTAGAGCATTCTAGGACTTTAAAGCTAATACTTTAGGTTTTTTTTCTTAGTGAAAGAAGTATGATGGTATTATGTAAATATAAATGGTGTATCAACCCCTTAGATTAGATTCAATTCATGAATAGTTATACCCCTTTTCCCACAAATAAGTAGTTAGTGTAGGTAATAAGCACTTCAAGGTACATTCAGGGAGCTAGTCCTTAAACCTAGAGGTCTCATTCTACTATAGGTAAACCCACATACCTATAAGTATTCCCATGTTTCCAAAATCAAAAATAGGATTGAACAACATCATATAGGGTACATGTTTTGGTGATAATAAGACTAATTATTCATTTTGGAGCATCATAATGAGGACAAATCTAATGTTAATGGGTTGCAACATGTGGTAGTCAATTATAGATGGATACACTCCACCTCCTACACCACCAACTAATGTAGTAGGAATGAAGGAAAGTGAAAGAAATTCCAAAGAAATGAATAACATTATATGTGCCCTATCATAGGCATAATTTTTGAATGTGATGTACTATGAGTTATCCAAGGTAATATGGGACAAGTTGAAGACTACCTATAAAGGAGACACCAAGGTGTAGATGGATAAATTATAGACTCATAGAGGGAAATTTGAAAGTCTAAGTACGATAGAATATGATAAAATTGCATATTATATGTTAAGGGTTGATGAATTTGTCAATGTAATTAGAGGATTAGGAGAATAAATGAAAGAGTCTACAATTGTTCAAAAGTTATTAAGATAACTAAATCTTAAGATTGATTCTAAGGTATCTAGAGTAGAAGAGATGAAAAACTTGGAAAATATGGATATGGATGGGCTTCATGGCATCTTGAATACTTATGAGATGGTACAAAATTAAGGAATACCTCCCAAGAAGGAATGAAATTTAAAAGTTGAAAAGAATTCAAAAGCTAAGAATGTTAAGGACAAGGTATGTTCAGATATTGATGATGATGAACTAATAGACATGTTTGCTAATAAATTAAGTTTTGGATCTAATAATTACAAGGGTAAGTTCCATTTCAAATGTTTTAACTTTGGTAAGATTGGTCACTTTACATCTATGTATCCTAAAAGTATAAAACTGAGCATGATGAACATCATGGTGATGATAAGAAGGTCTATAAGTGTAACAAAAACAAGAAAGATTTTAGGAAGTATGAAGGCAAGAAAGGGTCATTCAAGAACAAGAAAATTTTATATATCAAATAATATAACTTATATAACATAAGTGACACAAGTATAAATAATAGTGATGATGACACTCATGAACATAAACATGAGAACAATGAAATATTATTCATGGCTATAGAAATAGACAATGAAGGTTGTTCAAAAGGGAAATGCCTTATGGATGATGAAGAATTAGATGAAGAAGAGGCTAAAATTAACCTTGAGTCAAAATTAGTGAGTGATCTACAGGAGTTTAAGGTTCAAAGAAGGAAGAATCACAAAATAGAATCAATAGTTAAGGACTATGAAGAGAAGATTGGTTTGTTTGAAGAAAGATTGAGTAACACATCCAGTGAGCATGATGAGATCATAAATTAGGATAAAACATAGATTAAGATCATCACTAAAATCCTAAAGGATAAAGAGGAATAATACACCAAGTATGGAATTGATATAGAATCCTTGAAATATGAATTAGATTAAGCATCTAGCAAGTTGAAGACCTTTATGAAGTTTGAAAATATTATTGATGCTCTAGATAAAATATTGAGTAGTCAGAAGTCTAAAAATGATAATACATATATTATTTTCAAAAAATACCAAAAGGATGCACCTCAAGTCAAGAAGAAGGCTAATGAAGATAAGAAGGTCAACATGAAGAGACCAATCAAAGAGATTAATGTTATGAGGTATGATAATTCATTTAATTTTTATTATTTTTCATGCAATCAATTTGGTCATAGAGCAAGAGAGTGTAGAAGACCCTCTAAAAATAAATATGCATATAATTATGAAAGGATTCATTAGTCAAGAGGTGTGACTAAGGTTTTTTTCTAAACTTATCATAATGTGGGACACATTGCAAGATTTTATCCTGATAGAGTTAGAAGGACCTCAAGTCAAGTCAAGAGGTTTCAATCCCCTAGAGTACAAGAGAGAAGGACAATAAATTTGTGGAAACCAAAGATAGTAAAGGTGAGTCATGATCAATATACAAGCCCAAGTGGATTGTTTTATATGGTAGAGCATACTTTAGATGTGAAATAAAGTTAGGAATGTTCATTATTAGCTCAGATTATTGACCACAGTGATGATGAAGAGGTTAAGCCAAAGAGACTAGTCAACCCTAAAAGTATCTTGAAAGATATTCAATGTTTTGAGAACATGGAGATATGGGAATATCATAAGATTGTATTATTTTAGTGCCCTATGGAAAGGGGTGACTCCATTAGGATTCATGAAGACACTCTTCCGTTAGTAGAAGCATAATGTATCCTTGGTTTTAAAAGGAGCTATTCAAGTTTTTCATAAAATCAAAGTGTAATTTTTGAAAATCATAAAAGAGGTGACCCTTTTTCATTAATGTCAAAGGGGGAGAAATAATAGTGTGTGAGAGATGAGAATGATCAGGTTGTAGTGTGTTTTGTCATCAAAGACAGGGGGGGGGGATTTATTGATAAGTGTTGTCATTGATGTAAATGTTGATGTAATTTATGTCAAGGTTGATTTCATTGATGTCAAGGTGCATCTAATGAAGGTGCATGGTAAATTATCATGTGTGCTATGAGCATTAAAGTTCCAGATCATGGAAGGGTAAGCCTAATGGAGAATATGTGAGGAGACAAGATGCATTGAGAAGAGTATGGTCAAAAGATAATTTGAATGAAATAGATAATTTTAAGGAGAATAATTTATTATTTTATTATTTAATGTCAAGGTAGCAGGCCTTTGAGGTCAAGTACTTGAGTATCCTAAGCCTAGTCATAACATTAAAATACCTTGTGAAAAGGTATGATCTTGGTGCCTTGGTAAGATGAGTGCACATCAGCATGCATGTTTGTATTAGGTTGATTTATCATGTGTGTAAGGTATTGGAACACTCATGAGAGTCTCATGCTGAGCCTACAGGGGTAGGACCTTTTGATCAAGTCTACAACTAGACTACTTCTAGACCTGCCCTAGCCTAATGAGGTATCATGATATATTGTGAAGGCATGTGAAGGATGTATGTAAGTGTTTGATCATGATAAATGTTTCTTAAGTATGTGAGTGAGGTGGAAAGAATATGTAAAGAGGCATGAAAGTCATTTTTAAGGCCTAATGTGGTTTGTAGGTCAAGGTCTAGAGAGAGAGAGAGAGAGAGAGAGAGAGAGAGAGAGAGAGAGAGAGAGAGAGAGAGAGAGTGGCCAAATAAGGTGTAATGATCATAATTTAAGGTGTTTGAGATCATGTAATCATTGTAAGAGGTGAGGTATGTTTTTTCAAGTTTCATTTAGTTTGAGGTCATAGTTTGAATGATAAGACATGAAAAGTGATTTTTAGGTCTCTCAAGTGCACATAATGAAGGATTCTCAACTTGAGGAGGATTTTATTTTACAAATTAGCTCATCAAATCTATTCATGGGAACATAATATATTCATGATAGATGGGGAAGGGTCCTAGATAAAAATTATAGGCATTATTTTTTGGATTGAGGTCCTTTATTTTCTGAACAATTGTTAAGAATGAAAATAAGTTTAAACCCTATTAGAACCCTAATAAGAACCCAATGTTGAACATGTTAATAAAAAGTGCCAATAATGGATTGTTATTATTATTTAATATATTTGATATTGTGTTGGACTCTCCCAGGTACCTTTAAGTGGTAGTTGTTAAAGATAAGAAAAAGAAAATGTTAAGTTATAGGCTTATTCTTGAGGAATTTATTGTAACTATCAAAAGTTGTATTAGAAATTACAAGAAAATAGATGGAGGAAGAAGTTAGAGACTCATGTTTCATGTAAATGAATTTTTGTGGATATTTTATATTCCTTAAGTGTGATAAATTGGTCATCCAAGTTAGCCAGTCACTAACAGGCCTAATGGTACAAATAGTGAGAACCCTAGGCAATAATGAGAAGATGAATAGGAATGTGTTATCAAGATATAGTGATAAAACAAAGTACATGGATATGTTGTTTGGGACTGGTATATCCTATTCATTATTGGTATAAATATTTGAAGTTAGGTACGTTGGTGAAAATGATGAAGCCAAAATGGCTTGTCTAGCTCAATGAGGACTATGTGTAGTGAAGTCAACAAATTGGTCTAGAAGACCAATAATTATCACTAGACCATATGATTTTTGTATTTGAATATGTTTTATATATTTTTAATAGGATCCTATAATTTCATAATAAGTATTTTAAATTATTCATACGTGCGTCAAATATCAATGTCATGATACTTGTGCTTTAAGGTAAACATGTAGTTCTGAGTAAGCAAGTTGCAATAATGAGTTTGAGACTCTATGACATTATTTAAAGTATATAATGCATATGCTGTATTTTTTTGTGCCTTTAAATTCATGTTAATTATTTTGTAAAGATTGGAATTTAGTTAAAAATGTTGAAAATTTGAAGTCAAAATGGCTTGTTTGGTTCATGGAAGACTGTGTGAGATAAGATTACAAGATTGGTCTGGAAGATCAATGTTTGATATTACATATTGTAGTTTTTATGATATAGGTTTTTTAAAATATTTTATATAATATTTTTAATGAATTTAAAATAATTTAATATATCCTTTTAGGAGTTGGATGTCAAGTAGTTTCATGGCTATCTTTTGACAATCCTAGTAGTTCTTAGTGAGCTTACTAAAGAGATGAGTTTAAGCCATTTTGCCCTGAGTTGAAGTATTTAAAGCATATGGTGATGACCATGAAGTCATATAAAATATATCGATAGATTTTTTTTTATAAAATTTTTGAGTGGTTTAAGTGAGTTTAAGATTTAGTATTGAAATGTAGATTTTGGGTGTACACATGCCTAATAGGACATAGTACTAATGAAGAGTTTCAAATAGTGATTTATTGTAAAATGTCTTATTAATCCTAGAAAACATTAGTGGGAGTATATGTTACTTTTATTAGATATTTTATTATGATTTATGGAGTTTTAAAGTTTTCTAATAAAGGCAAAGAGTAACGTGTCTTAAAGTAGACCTAATGGAATTAGATCTCCATGAGACCTAAAAGTGAAATGAGGTCTAATAAAGTTATGATAGACCAAAAGGGACTTAATATTCATTTGATTCATGTTTATGAGATGTAATGAGACATATTACATGGATTAACTAAGAGGTTAAGGGTGATTATCTGACTAAATGGTATATGAATAAAGAATGGTATATATATATATATATATATATATATATATATATATATATATATATATATATATATATATATATATATATATATATATCAATTTTAGGCCTATTTGTGCAAGTGGAGAGTATGCAAATGAAATAGTGCATTTTTTAGTATAATAAGGTATTTTAGACCATAAAAGGAGTGTATAGTATTTTTAATTAATGTATAATAGTGTGTATTCATATGAATATTGAGGTCATATGACCTAATCATTCCTGAAGATACTAGACAAAGAGGCCTAGAAGGTAGTTTGAGAGGGATAAGAGTGTGAAGAGTTGAAAAGGTGGAAATAATATATTGGTTGAGAAACAAGGTGTTATTAGGGTGATCAAATAAATTAGGTGGCTGATTTGGTTCTGAGTCCTCTAGGGGGCTTAGTACCTCCTTGTAAATTGGTGCTTTGTAAAGCCTAGTTGAGTGAGTGTTTGACTAGCTGGGGTTGGTGGTCTATGTAGAGTTGGTGCTTCACTAAAGATTGTTTTTATCTTATAGGAATGCATTAAATTTGTATATATCAGTGGTTTTTATTCCCCTTAAGGGTTTACAACATATGTAATGTGTTATCTAGTTTCATGATCTTATATGGTCATATATGTTTTGCTAGATATCCATGTTTGTATGAATGGTTCATGTATGCTTAAGTGGAAATCGAATGAATGTTTTTCATACATTGATTCAAATCCCAAATTATTTTTATTCAAAAAAATATCAAATAAAATAACACAAAAGGAATCTATACCAATATGATTTAACAATTACTTTACATATTGGTGTTGCTTTTTTTTGACATAACTATAATTATCATACATTATACCTAACATGAAATGTAAAGGTATGTTTTAAATTCAATATTAAGGTTAATAATATATAAATAAAATGGCACAAGGAATTAAAATCATATCTATAATAAGCCAACTAAATGTTAAACTTATATATAAGCATACACCAAATTTGTTGTGCTGAGATAGTCTAAATATGGAAATACAACTAAGATATATAAATGACAAAGAATAAAAGTAATTATTATTTTATGATGCTAATGTAATTTTAGATATAAAACACAATAAAAGTAGATGGGAAGATATTTTTGGAACATGATTCAGATTCTAGAACTAGTGTCTTTGGATATCTGTATAGTTATGTCATCCCTACACAATTATATTTATGCTACTATTTAAGTTTTACAATAGTGTCCTATATGGAATATTTAGTGAAACAAGATGTGACTACACAGATGATTTTGGTTTTGTATTTGTCTTTATTCTAGTGAATTAAAATGCAGGTCATGGATAATCACCCCTTATGAAATGAAAAAACCTTATCTTTCCATGTTCAATGTGATTTTGGAAAAAATGGGTTTATGTGCACATAGTGTCGAGCTCACCCCAATGATCCCATTATTTATGGATGCTTCCTACATAGCTAATAATCCAAAGAGGGCCTTAGATTGATGTAATTTTACCTTATGTGTTAGATTTTTTGTGAATCATATAATGTGTGTAAAAACAAGTACAATAATGAACTAGCTTATAACTTGGAAAATTATGTGCTTGGGTTATTCCTTTAGTACATCAGACTTATATATGTGTAGTCCTTATGATTGGTTTGGAAATAGGAATAAATAGGGAATATTTTCCTAATTGAATGCTCTTTTGGTCTGATTATTAGGTTTCATAGGTGAGGAATGAATGAGGATCGATCTTGTATCTATATCAATCCCTTTAGAGTAATAAATAACACTAAAGCACTTAGGCCAACCATTATAATACATTGCATATGTAAATTTTATGACTTTAGAGAAATAGACACTTGCATCATAGTAGGATAGTAATGTTGACACTATTGTCTATCCCAAAAATCAATGTCCAAAGAGTAATAAAATAGGTATAGGATCAAAACTTGTAGAGGTGTAAGATAAGTATATGATAGGCATTTTAAGCAAAGTCAAATGCTTGTGTCATCAATATAAAACTGGTCAAAGTAAGATATAGGATAAGGGGCACACAATAAAGTAGTTGTGAGGATCCCAAAAATAAGGGGAATGTAAAAATAAGTGGAATAGACAAAGTTTGAGTTTTGCTAAGTATAAAATACTGAGGTGATACCTAATCATATAATATCATCTACACTTATTAAATTATATATATTTTTTGTTAATTAAGTGCATTAAAAATCATCCAACCTACTATTGACCATCATTTTTATGTTTATAATAAGTATATGATTGTATCTAATGTTTTCTTATAGATTCAAATTCAAAAAAATAAAATTAATATTCCGCTCGAACATCTTCATGCCTTTCTAAAATATTGGGGTGATGTACCATGCAATGTGGCTTGTATCCCACCTTCCCTTCCTATAAATTCTCAATTGAGAGGTAATAATGTCACTTCATGAGGAGGGTAACTTTTTAGTTTTTATCATCATTACTCTTATAGAAAGGCCTAAAGATCTCCTTAGTGTTACCATTATCTTCCCCTAAATCCAAGTGAAGGGTAGGCATCTTTCCCTCCACCTCCTCTACACACTTAGGGTTGGGGTTGTTAGCATCTTGTAGGGAAACACAAATTGAATTATCCATGAGGTATATCCTTTTATAATAGTATTATGAGATAAGGTTAAATCATGCATTAGTCAATAACTCTCTAATATAATCATAAAGAACTAAATTATCAAGCCTACTCCCTCAAGGGGTAATGATAATGATTTAAAAGAGTTAATTATGAAATGAAGATGATTATATACCTTCCAAGTAGTTATTATCCCTCAAAATTAGTCAATAAGCATGTTTTTTCCCAAACTTGGTGTTCCAAGTCTTTGTCAATAAGGTGTAAAATAAGCCTCTATCATGTCCTAGTTCACTAATGGATTATGTTCACAATTAAAGCATGTTTAAAGCTAATTCTTCATTATAAAACTACACAATTTAAGCTTGGTTGAAGATATTTTTGTACAATAAGTTTACACAAAAAGAGTTTAAAAATTATGGTCTTGGCTCACTTATTTATAAAAATATAAAAAGGTTCAAGATCAATGATGATCATCCATCTTGAGATCAAGATGTGTGGCCATGAAATAATTCAATCTTAGAGAGATAAGTAATAAATAATGTAATTAATATTTTAAAAATTGGGGAATTTATGAGGCATGGGAGATCTTAATTCTATTATTTATCCCATTAATGGTTTATGGATGCCACCCCATTTATGATGCCATGGAATGATGAGAAATTAAATAATGAATTTATAGTAAATAGATAATAAATAAATTTCAAGGAATTTTCACTTAGGCTCTTATTTTGGTTTAATTTACTTAAGTTACTTTACTTAATTTTTTGCAATTCTTTTGAAATCTATTGTACATTTAATCAACCTAGTCAAAAATGTCATTTTACTGAGTTGTAATTTGACTAGAGTATAATTAGAAGGTGTCAATTGCATATGGGATAATACCCTAGTTAGGGTATTATGGGTACAAAAAAACACATGCATGTGATGTGTGCTATCGAATTAGAAGAATTTATTGGTCTATGACATCATTTTGCATGGTTGTAATTTAACAAAAAGGATTTAATAAGAGATAATAATCACATAAAAAGTATTTCCACCTTCATGGTTGCATTAGCATAAATCAACACCTGTACATGACAAGTTTAAACTTTTTAGAGCATTTTAGTGATTTTGGTCCAAATTGGGCATTATCATAGAACATCATTTATATGGACAATTTTAACACAATAATGATAGAAATTAGATATAAATTTTTTTACAATATTTTAGAAGGCATGATGAGACATTTGGTTAAAGTAACATATTTTTAAAAAATAAATGGTTTCTATAATAAGAATAAATAAATTTTCTCACATTTTTCATTAAATTTTGCATATGTGATGGAAAGATAGGGTTACAAAAATGCCCCAAACATCATTTGGATAACCAATGACCCCCCTCAAGGGGAAGATGTCAAAATTGAAATATTTGATGGTTGGCCCCTCAATTAAAATAAATAATAATCACATTAACTTCAAAAATAAAGATGAAAAATAGAGAAATTAGAATCAAGTGGGAGGAAAAAAGGTAAACAAAGTTAAAATAATTACCCAAGAGAGATAAAATAGAGAAAATTTAGGCCCAAGGGGTGAAAATTTTGAGAAATTTATTATATTTTGAACCTTGGGGGTTAAAAATAGTTCATTTTCACCCTTGGCTAGAATAATTCAAAGCTCTGATATTTTTGCATGAGGGAATTGAGAAAGATGGCTAATACCCTACAAAACCTTCACCTTAGAGAGTGCATGAGGGAGATTTAGACACCACCGAGAAGTAAACCATCAGTAGGTACCTTTTTGGTATTTTTTTTAATCTATGGAATTTATTATGAGTAGGAAGTAGTAACTTTGGTGATCCCATCGATTGCCTAAATTTACAAATAGTGAGGTCATCCTCAATAATAGTGGGATTTCCATTAAGAAAAACATTTTTTTTGTTATTTTGATATGTTCATGATTTAGAAAGGTGAGTTTGTCACTTAATAAAAAGAATCATATTTGGGTAGAAATCACTTGTCAATGGCGATTTTTCTTGGTCAAATGATGATTTCATGACTAATGGAGATATTTTCATACTAATAAATGGGAAAGGAAAAACGGTGATAACACCTTGGTAAGTGGCATGATCAGCATATGAATTGGTGTAATAGACATTTAAAATTGGGAGGTTGTCATAAGAAGGAAGAATGGGCCCCATAAGAGATTAGTCCAGGATCAAAATTAGAAAAATAAAGAGCAAGACCCATAGATGATTAATATAAACCACAAGTTTAGAATAATATAGGTAGTTTGGATTAATAAAACAAAAAATAATTGATCTAGTTTCTTATGTTTAATTCATAAGAGCGATTTAGAGTGATCACATCATGGGAGTGATGATCATAAGTTCTCTGATGATAGGGGATCTAGACAGATAACCTCATAGGTGTTCTTTAAGCCATAGAGTTATATTACCTAGCACGATTGCCTATGATATAGGTAGATAGGTAATATTTATTAACACTAGTAGAGAGGTGGAATTCAAGTACCTTGACATTTTATTTGCTGACTAAGGAGGCCACAATCACTTTAGAGGATGTCCATCATATCTTATAGGTGCCAATTTAAGGTCATAGGATTACATGTATGTCAGTAGGTGGGTGGGCTCTACTCAAGGATTTATTAGGTGTGATTATATGCCTAGAGGTTGTGGATGGTAGCATGGATATAGACTCATTAGAGGACCTAGCTTGGACTCTAGATGGTGAAGTAGGAGTATGATATGGGACATTTCTTAGAGGTAGTGATATTGATGGATCTTGTTAGTAGACTTGGGATACTTAGAAAGAGCTAATGGTTCTTCCTTCTTAGTCTAATTAGAGTTATCTAGGATATGTTTGATTAGTTTATGTAGTTTTAATGGGGGATGATCATCTTAGCCTAGTTATATAGAGATATACATATGACAACCTACTATAAAGGGCACAACATTGGTCATAGTTGTTAGGTTGTGGAGCTAAAATATTCACTGATGCCGACATGGAGGAGGTTGCTGGAGAGTTTGCTATTGTCACAGTCATCGGCGTCGGTCAGGCCAACTGACGTTGGTAGGGAAGAGATAGGAAGCAACTGACGTCGGTCAGAGATCAACTGGCGTCGACACCCCCCAGGTAGATAGGGACCGACGTCAGTTGCCTATGTGGTTTGAACTATGGATGTTATGAGCAGTTAGCTAATGAACCAAGTGTTTGCATGTCAAGAGCCAAATTTAGACTCAAAGCTCCAGATCTAATTATTGTAATTAGATGTCTAATTATTGTTTGGATGAGATCTATATAATAGAATCATGGATTGTATTGTAAGTTGTTCTAGTTTGAGCTGAGTAAAGTTTGCTTCTTCTGTGTGTGAGGTGAGTAAGGGTGTTCCTCCTAGTTCCACAATAGTACCAAGGTGGGTGCTAGTTTTGGAGAGTCAGCAGGATTCTTCAGGGGTGTAGGATCTTGGTCATCAGGTGAGCATGGCTACTTTTGGAGATCTACATGGGTAAGTAAGATCATTGATCTGTAGGTGTATGTGTGTGCAAAGTCAAGGTTCATAGGTGTGCAAAACTAGATTGATTTGTAGGTGTGCAAGATTAGATAGGACATCAACACAGCAGGGAGAAGTATCAGGAGAGATATACTTAGAGTACAAGTGTGTACTCAGAGCAAAGAGGAAGGTAAGGTAGTTCCTTCCATAAGTAAGATCAGATTGGGTTGCAGGTTGTTGTAGTTCAGGGGAGATCTACTTGAAGTACGTTGAGTACTTGTGGAGTGTGTGGAACACTTGTGGTGTGTGTGGAGCACTGGAGAACTGGCAGTAGTGGATACTAACTGGTTGGAGGTGAACACCAACTCTATGTTTGAGTTGTGTGTTGGGACCTAAGAGAGAGAGCTTTGAGGGGAGATTTATTGTTTATACCCTAGAGGAGTGGGAGCCCTAGAGGTGTGTAATGAAGAAGAACTGTGGCAATCTTCTTTGTTGTATTTCCTTCTGAAAGAGTTTTAATAGAAGTTGTGTATTGTCTCTCATATTCTGTGTTATTTTTGAATTCTAGTTACTTGTGATTCTGGTTTAACTTCCGCATATTAAGTTACTTGGTAATCAATTGTGTGCTTCCGTTATTTCCCAACAAGTGGTATCAGAGCCTGGTTGTAGGTTCTTGAGCTTGATACCAACAAGTGGTATTAGAGCTAATGTTATAGGGAGCAAGTTTTGTGTTTGATTACAGGTCACTCTCAGGGGTTTTTGATTGAGTGGGATTAGAGCAATGGCAGATGAAAAGAAGCTAAGAATGGAGGAGTTGAAAAGCACAGATGGTCACTTACAGTCCTATGGAAAGAAAGAGTAGGTAAAAGAAAATTGTTGGTTTGTGGAAGATCAGCATGAAGGAATTGAAGATGTAGATGTTGCAGGTGTTGTTGCATAGGATGCTCTGGGAGGTTTCTTGGATAAAGTAGAATCTTATTTCACAGATTTTGTTGCCTCTTTCCATGCAACCCTAAGGAGAGGAGCTGGTGAACCTTTCCAAAGAATTGGCAAAGCGGAAGTGAAGCTAAAATTGCAGGCAGCCAACACATGGGTGTTGAAGGAGGTCATGTAGGTCTCAGTCTTGGAGATAAGGCTAATTTCTTCAGGGAAGTTTGGTGATGAGAGATGCATAAGAACTCTCATAGTGGATACACTTGAATTAGCTGGTGGTAAGAAAGCAGGTACCCTTTATCTACTTGTTTATATTACTAATTTTTCTTTTGTTGCAGAGACGTGGTTTGTAGGCTTGGTCATAAGAGCAGGAAGGAGATGCATGTTATTAAGAGGAAGTCAGATGTATTTGATAGGCTTAAGAACTGGAAAGCCTTGGTGTTTATGGAGGAGATGACAGACAGAGACTAGTGGATGTGGCTGGATACTTTTAAGCAGGGCAGTTTGGACATGGGGATTGATTCAAAGGAGCTCACGGGTAAAAAGTCATCACTCACAGGTGAACATAGGTACCGGCATCGGTCAAGAGGAATTGGTGTCAAACAGACAAGTGCCAATGTTGGTCATGTGCAGACCAAAGTTGGTGATGTCAGGCAGGGTAAGACTGATGTCGATCAGGAGGACCGACATCAGCAATAGGTAAGACCGATGTCAGTTAGGAAGACTGACATTGGAAATAGGGACACCAACATCGGCAGTGTTGATAGTCAGGGACATGCGCATGGGAACCAACGTCGGTCAGATGCAGATTGTGTAGTGATCGAGGTCAGTCACTGTAATAGATTTTGGGTGGACAGCAAGCTGTCAAGGAGTCTCAAACACCCATATGGAGGATTGAAGACGTAAGTAGGCCTCAAATTCATTATTCCTCTTCTTTATACTCATTACTTACTACAGAGTAGGAAGGATCCAAGAAATAGTGGGAGCATGGTAGGAATATGATGCAGAACCAAACGGGAGATTTGGTAGGGTTGCCAGCCAGTATGAAAGCATAGAGATGAATGGATACCTTAGTTAAAGAATAGAGAGAATAGACACGTGAGATGAAAGACCAGGTCATATGGTCTTGAGGAGCTGCAGGACAGTGGTACAGGACTGACAGGTGGTACCAGGTGGATGACAAAGCAGGGCTTTAGTCAATGTCAGTATAACCATTATGTTTATCTTACCAGGTGGATGATGGTCACAACATTATCCTATTGTTGTATGTGGAGGATGAACTTGGTACAAGTTTAGACATATAGGGTTTTGCTAAGCTAAGGGTAAGATTAGTTCAGTGGCATGTCATGAAGAATTTGGAGCAGCAAAATTCTTTGGCATGGGAGACATGGAGATCACAGGTTGATTTTGTCTCTAGTGGTAGCTAATGTGAATCAGGTGTTGGCAAGGTTTAGAATGTAGAACTGGAGCACACTAAGGGCTGGATAGTTCAGTGTCTGAAATCACATGAGGTCTGGTATAGACCTGAGTTTGCCCAAATAGTGGGTGTTGTCAGAGAGTTAGGAGCCAATTCAGGGAAGTGGGTTCTCAAGGATTTGAGAGGGACCAGCAATAGGCATACATGCAAGGTCAAAACTTCACTACATGGGTTTGTAGGTTTGGATGTGGTAGGGTACTCGGATGACAGGAGGTGTACCATAGGTTGTGTGGTGGGTTGTCTTTAGATTGATCTTGAAGAGGGATGCAAGCTAGGAAATAGATTAGACGGTGTATAGGTACAGGTATAGTGCAACTATTTATCTCCAAGTGGGAGATTGTTAGGTTATGCAGCTAAAAGCTTCACTGATGTAGACATGGAGGAGGTTACTGGAGAGTTTGTTATTGTCACAGTTGCCAGTGTCGGTCAGGCCAATCGATGTCGGCAGGGAAGAGACAGGAAGCAACTGATGTCAGTTAGAGATCAGCCAGCATCGACACCCCCAGGTAGATAGGGACCAATGTCAGTCACCTGTGTGGTTCAAACTACAGATGTTACAAGTAGTTAGCTAATGAACCAAGTGTTTACATGTCAAGATCCAAATTTAGACTCAAAGCTGCAGATCTAATTATTGTTATTAGATGTCTAATTATTGTTTGGATGAGATCTATATAATAGACTCATGGATTGTATTGTAAGTTGTTCTAGTTTGAGTTGAGTAAAGTTTGCTTCTTCTATGTGTGAGGTAAGCAAGGGTGTTCCTCCTAGTTCCACAACAGTACCAAGGTGGGTGCTAGTTTTGGAGAGTCAGCAGGATTCTTCAGGGGTGTAGGATCTTGGTCATCAAGTGAGCATGGCTACTTTTGGAGATCTACATGGGTAAGTAAGATCATTGATCTGTATGTGTATGTGTGTGCAAGGTCAAGATTCACAGGTGTGCAGAACCAATTGATTTACAGGTGTGCAAGATCAGATAGGATAGCAACATAGTAGGGAGCAATATTAGGAGAGACCTACTTAGAGTATAGGGGTGTACTCAGAGTAAAGAGGAAGGCAAGGTAGTTCCTTCCATAAGTAAGATCAAATTGGGTTGCAGGTTGTTGCAATTCAAGGGAGATCTACTTGAAGTAAGTTGAGTACTTGTGGAGTGCGTGGAGCACTTGTGGTGTGCGTGGAGCACTGGAGAACTGGCAATAGTGGATACTGACTGGTTGGAGGTGAACACCAACTCTATGTTTGAGTTGTGAGTTGGGACCTAAGAGAGAGAGCTTTGAGGGGAGATTTACTATTTATGCCCTAGAGGTGTGGGAGCCCTAAAGGTGTGTAAGGAAGAACTGTGGCAATCTTTTTTGTTGTATTTCCTTTTGAAAGAGTTTTAATACAAGTTGTGTATTGTCTCTCATATTCTGTGTTATTTTTGAATTCTAGTTACTTGTGATTCTGGTTTAATTTCTGCATATTAAGTTGCTTGGTAATCAATTGTGTGCTTCCGTTATTTCCCAACAATAGTACACTCCTCTAGGTATGGGCCTAGGAGCATATTTATATTAAGCAGATAGTTGGGCTAAGATACCATAGGGGATAAGAGGATTCAATGTATTTTGGATGGAATTTGATAGGGCCATGTTTACAAGGCCATCTAGGGGACTTGTCTTATTATCAATAAGCTATAGATATGATAGAGGATGGGGATTTTATTTAACATCCATATATAGCAACACAATGGACCTAGATTGAGGTCTTTTTTGTGATCATTTATATGATCACTCCATGCTATATTATAGGTCACCATGTTTATGTGGTATAGTGGTATATGTAGTATTGATTCCAATGGAAGTTTGGTATGAAATATGATATCTTAAAGGGTATACACTATTTTTCACACATGAATAGGGAGATCAAAGAGTGGGTGCCACTAGTGCCCCATAGTAAGGTAGTTTTAGAATATGCTAGGGTTGTTCAAATTCTATGGGACTATGTAGTAGGGGTTGTAGATGCAAGGGTGATAAATGTTTATATAGCATGGTAGGATAAGGTTAGACTGATTTGACTGACTAGGCTACTACCACAAAAAATAGTTGTGTCAGAGATGGGTGAAGCTAAAGAGAGACCAAGGTTAGGCCCTAACACAATAATAGGCTTAAGTATAATTGTAGATAAATATATAATATGCCATTCTATTATAGGTAGTGAATGATCAGGTACAATATGATTCATTAAATGATATAGAGATGGTTAACCTAGATGGAATGGATGTTGATATGGTTTATGCCATAGGTGGTGATGAGGGCCATAATATAGATATAAGAGAGGTTATGTCCTCTAAGACAAACATAGGTAAGTGTATAGGAGAAGTAGGCCATCTAACATAGGGAGGTCCATAGAGGACTAGGTATTTATAGATAGACTATAGAGATAGATAACTACACACCTCTTAGAGATTACAAGGTTACATAACACTATGGATGGGTTAAAATCGTAGTTGGCTATGATTTAAGGAGATACTACTAAGCTATAGGGTCTTATTGGAGCCAGAGATGCAAATATTGCTACTCTAAGAGGGTAGGTGGTTCAACTAATAGGGGTTTAGGTGAAACTAGATCCATGAGACATGGAACTAATGATAATGGTTGGTGAGAAAGATTTAAATTAGGTGGATAAGGAGATATTGGCTTACCAAATAGAGAGGCTCATAAAGGAGCAAGATAGAGCTCATCAAGTTGGGATAGATAGTGGATTTAGATTAACTAGAGCCTTGGATAATGTGATTATGTCTAAGGATGATACCCTTCACATGAAGTATGATGTCCTAAATACTAAAGAAGAGATACATTAATAGTAGTAGTTATATGAGGTGGTAGTCCTTATGGAGAAGAGAACACCTTCATACACATAACAGATGAGATCTTAGTGGACTAGCTACACCTTTAAGTCTAAACATGTTATCAAGTCAAAGTGGTCAGTGGCATATCCATCATTACCTGGGATAGTCATGGGTCCTCCACCACTACATGCACTACCATTTCCACTATCAAGTATGGGTCAAAGCTTATATTCCTCCTAGGGATGGCCATGATCAGAGTTGATTTTATATCTCTTATTTTTTATATTATTAGATGTATAGATATTATAATGATATATAAAACATTTTTTTGAGACATATATATGACATTTTTTTTTGTCTTATTAATACGTGTACATGGACTCATATAATTCTTTTTTGTTACATGATGTTTTCATTTGTGTTTCTCTTGTTATGATATGGTGATATATTCTAGTGTTACAAGATGCACTTCTTTAGTTATCATATGTATGTTGATGTACTTATTTCTTTGTTTCATGTATAAATAAATGTTAGAGAATAATTTATAAGATGCATGTCCCAAATTAATCATAGAAATAGTCATCTATAATCAATGTGTATGTTAGGAGATGCATATCCTGAATAAAGAGTCTTTTTTACTTCAAATGTTTGGATTTTTTATATCCTATTTTAGGTATAAAATATGTAGGATAATGTGTTCATAGATGTTCTTTAGTGCTACATTGAATTTTGGACTTTGGATCACTTGGTGTTTACATTATAAAGTTAAAATTATGTATCATGTGAATAACTTATAATAACATTATATTTCTTTTTGCACTTGACCAATTTAAATTATGAATATTTATAACTAAGGATAATGATAAAAAAATTATCAAAACCAAACTTACAACTTTTTACGTTAAACACAAAACAAAATAAAATAAAGAAAAATAAAAACAAAATACAAAAAAGTAACCCAACTTAAAATAAAGACACAAATGATCAAAAGTTAAGTAGGATAAAAAATGTATTTAAAATATAACAAATTGAAACAAAGAAAGAAGAAATTGTTAAACAAATTGGAATCAAGAGAATCATGATCCATGTATTAACAAGGTGTAATTGAGAAACTAACAAATAACAAAATAAATTAAATACAAATATAAACAAGTCAATACCAAGTCAAGGCTAAACATAAAATGTTTATGAAATGTATTCAAATTTAATAGTTAAAAAAAACCTGATAAACAAGACAAAATAGTACAATAAAAGACAAGAAGGAAGACACAATAAAACACCAAGAAAATAATTAAATACAAAATAGAATAGTAATAAAAATAAATAAAGGCACAATAAAACACCAAGAAAAAAAAAACATTAATAAAAATGAATGAACAACAAAACAACACTAAACAAAATAACAACACAATAAAAAGAAACTAAAGGATAACAAAACACCAAGAAAAAATAGAAAGATAGAATAAAACACAAATATAAACTAATTAATGATCAATAAAACACCAATAAAAATAAATAAAGAGGTAACAAAGGACCAAAAACACCAAGAAACAAAATAAAGATACAACAAAACACAAATATAAACTAAAGAACAATAAAAAAACACCAATAAAAATAAATGAAGAGATAAAAAGTACCCAAAAAACACCAATAGAAATATTTACAAAATAAAAAAACATTAAGAAAAAAAATACAAACACAACAAAACAATTATAAAAAATCAAATAAATGCATAAAACAATGGTTAATCATAATGTCAGTGCAAATGCAAAAAAAAATATTCGTGTACATGTAATAGAGGCATTACGCTCTGCAAGTAGTTGACCCCTAAGCTAAGTGAAAATGACACCAATACAATGAGACAAGAACAATAGATACAAATTTGTCCCCAATTAATAGAGAAACAATGACATACAAACAAGATAACCAAAAATTCTCCCTAGGATATAGGAGACAATGAAAAAAAAAACAAAATGGGGGGAAAGAGATAAAAAGGAAGAAGTAGCCGAGCTAACTCCAGATGCACTAAATAAGTGGAAACTACCTAAATAGTTTCATGGATTCAAGATCCAACATGAACTTCATGCTAAATATAGTTCTCCCAAGATATGGGATAAAATAAAATGATGATTGATAAAATATGATTCTCATGCTGAGGAATATGGAAATGGCCTCATAAAATGGTGGATGTGTGAAAAAGAGAGTATGGTTTAGGTTAAAACCACACTAAAAATATAAGAGATGAGTAGGAATAAATCAACTAAATTGGGAATTTAGAGTGTATACTACATCTAAGGTTTCAAAATAGAAAAATCTTGTAAAATGGTGAGAGTGTAAGAAAAACTAGGAGGTCAAGAATAGACATTATTTGAATGAACAATGCAAGTAATGGTAACTCATAAAATGGTGAGAGCATGACTTAGACCAAGGGTTAAGTAATGATCTTTTTCAAATGAATAATGTACACAATGGTAATTATCAAAATGGTGAGAGCATGGGCTCAAATCTCTTGTAAAATGGTGAGAGCATAGCTCAGGTTTCTTGTAAAATAATAAGAGTACTCAGGGTCAGAATAAAAATGGTTCAATGCAATGTTTTTGGTCTATTTACCATATAAATTTATATTTTTTTTGTGTTTTTGGGATAAACTATAAAAAAATAACATTAAAAAAAGGTATAGGGATATAACTAGCTTAGGAGATGCACTTTCACAAGTAAGAGTCCAAATAATAGCTAAACCAACTACAGTAGATATTGTGAATATAAACAATGGTACATGGAACTAACTATCCAAGGAGATGCACTTACATAGGTTGTAGTCCCAATAATAGGTAAAATTAGTTTTAATAGTCCATGTGATATTATCAAGGCAATAATGACTATCAAATATTAGAAAAAAATAAAATAATACATAGCAGCAAATAAATCCCAAGGAACTATCCAACATGCAAATTTTTTGTGTTGATATATCTTTGTACACTTGTCTATAAAATAGGTTGAAAATATTGATCTAACTAAAATACATTTTATAATGGACACTAAATGTGTCTATAAATATTATTAATCATAATTACGATCATAAATGGTATAGGGTATAATGGTTTAGATGTGAAAGTAAAATTGGTACAATAGAACATAAATAATCCAAGTGACAATGATCTAGGGTTACAACAGTCCAGAATATAATGGTACAAGTTTACAATGGTCTAGATGGTAAAAAGGTCTAGGGTTAAAATGGTCTATAATGGAATAAAATATATTATAATGGTTGAGGATTAAAATAGTCTAGAATAAAGAGGTACATAATGTTACAATAGTCCAAAGTACAAGTATAATGGGGAATAAATGACTTCAGCACAAGTTATTTCCAAGTAATGGATCTTGTAGGAAATAGTTAAAAAAAGGTTTTCATTCATATAACCATTTTTTGTGTACAATATACATGGGTTTTGGGAGCTCTTTTTCATTTATAATATCTAATTTGTATGCCCTCGATCCATATTTTTTTATAACCACTTGTCGGCCCAACCAATTAGGTTGTAACTTACCCTTCTTCTTACATTTAACATTAGTGCTATTTGGTTTTCATTTCAAGACCAAGTCACCAATTTCAAAATCCTAAAGGATAATTCACTTATTATAGATATGATCCAATCTATTTTTTTATGTTGTCAAGTTGTTCAGAGAAGCCAAATGCTTGCCATCAAGGAGTTTCAGCCCTTATAACCTAGAAACTCGATAGTCTTCATCATTAATAATGTTATCCAAAGAAAATCATAATTAAGGTAGCTCGACCTTGATAAGGATAATAGCCTTGGCACCATAAACTAATAAATATGGAGAAGCTCCTATGGGAATTTGATGACTAGTGAGATAGGCCCAAAGGGCAAGAAAAAATTACAATTGTTGATTATGTCCCATGTCATTGATAATCTTATTTAGGATTGAAACAATGGTTTTGTTAGATTTCTTAAATTGACTATTTCCTTGTGGGTTATATTGTGTGGAATTCTTATGTTTGATTTTGAACATGGTGCAACGAGCATTAACATCTCTATTTATAAATGATATACCATTATCATATATAATATGGGCTGGGATACAATATCAAAAAATGATATTATAATTGATAAATTATTTAATCTACTATTTGGTGATGGAAGTGAGAGGAAGGGACTCAATCCACTTAGTAAACTACTTGGTAGCAATGATTATGTATTTGTGTCCATCAAAAGAGGTTGGGTTTATTTTTTTAAAGAGATTGAGACCCAATGTAGAAAACAACCATAGTGTTGTGATCAGATGTTGTGGAAAGGAAGGTGCACATATCAAATTACCATGATGTTGGCAACAAACACACTTTTTGACATAGTTATGACCATCTACTTCCATCCTAGGCCAATAACACCCTATTCTGAGGAGCGTCTTAGCTTAGAATACATTGCTAGTGTGGGCCCCATACATTCCTTAGTGAACCCCCTTAAGTGCTAATATTGATTCTCTTGAAGATAAATAACAAAGAAGCATTCAATAAAAACCCTTACAATAAAAATTTTTCCCAAAGAGGGTATATTAGGGTTGGTGATGGAGGAAGATTTTTTGGTGATTGTGTGAAATGTCAGGGGGAAGACATGGTCATGAAAATAGTTATAAATTTCATGAAACCAAGGGAGTTTATGTGGGATATTGGGACCAAAAATCATATATAACCTTTTTGAATTTGGAAATATTTGAGCTGCATATAGAAATTTATTGATGATAAAATAATATTATTTAGCTCTATTGAGACTTGTACCATGGACCTAATTATAGCCATTACATCAGTTGATCTATTATTGGCCCATGACACTTGTTCAAACTATAGGGACTTGAAGTGGGACATGAGATTATCCATAATGTGCTTTTAGGGCACATTATTATCATCTTGAGTTTGATGCTAGTTTTTTGTCTGATTTATGATCAATTAAGAATGTCCATAAACCATTAACTAATATATATCCCACTCTATGGCAAGATGCAATCCTATGATGAGAGCTTCATATTTATTCATTTTTTTGGTACAATTAAAGTTTATATGAAAGGCCTTGGGAATGATGTCCCCTTATGGTATGACAATTAAAATGATAACACTAGATCCATGGGATGTAAAAGATCCATCAAAGTATAACTTTCACTAGTCAAGTTCATGAACTACTTCTTCAATCACAATGATAGAATCATTTGGGAAATAAAATGTGAGTGGTTGAGTATCTAAAATAGGATATTCTACAAGTTGATCTATAATGTCCTACCCCTTAATATATGTTTAGTTCTAGTAATCAACATAAATTTAAATCAACAACATGACCCATTTAGCCATGTGGCCTATAAGAGTTTCCTCAGATAATAAATATTTTATGGGGTCTACTTTAGTAATAAAAATAGTATTATTATTCAGTATGTTATCTCTCAAAGATTCTCTATAGAACATTAGGATGTCTGACACTTGTTCTTAATTTTGGTAGAATATCATCAAGATATTCCTCAATAATATCATGTATCATGTCAAGAAAGATGATAGTCATAACACTTTGATAGGTGGCCATAGTGTTCTTCAAGCCAAAAGGCATGACTTAGTAATAAAATGTTCCTCATGGTGTGTTGAACATGGTCTTGTAGAAGTCCTCTATAACTATCTTGATATGAATATATCTAGAGAATCCATCCATAAGGGACAACATATCATACCTAGAAGTAGAGTCAAAAATCATGTTGATTTTAGGTAAAGAGAAATTATCTTTAAAAATTTTTTTGTTGATATCTTGAAAATTAGTACAAATGTATATGCCCTATGGATTTTTTCTTACTAGGAATACATTTGATATCCATTCAGAATAGTCTAATGGTTTGAGAAATCTAGCTCCCAATAGATTTTATAATTCCTTGACTAAAATAACAATACATAGATGCATTTTTTCTTGACTGGATTGGCATCTAGATGTATGAGGTGATGTATGACCAAGCTAGGGTTGAGGGCTGGCATGTCTAAATAAGGCCATGCCAAGATATCATTAAAATCCTTTATAATGGTGACAATAAGTCATGTTATTCATTAGAGAGGGATGATAATAGATAAACAATTTTGGGATCATCATAAGTTCCTAGGTTCACTTCAATGGTGTTTTATATAATTAGTGTAGAACCATCCTTATAAATAGTGGGTAATGTTTGATATTAGTTCTCTTCTTATACTTCAACTTCTAGTTATGAGTCCCAAAGACCTAAATAGTGAGATGAATCTGAGTCTATCAATTTAGGTAGTGGGCAATTGCAAAATATCTTACATAGGGTATAGTTATAAAGTACCCTATTTAAGATATAATCATGGATAATAGGCATGTGTAAGTACATATGTAATCTCAAACATGATAATGTAGAGTGATCATTGAATCATATAACCTAAGTGTATCAAGATTAAAAAAGTGGATACCTTGAATGTATATATGACATGAGTAGAGGGAAAGCCCAACATTTAAAATATGGGTGTATCACATATATGTGTATGCATATATCACATCCAATGTATAAGTGTGACACATATGTGTATGTAAGAGTAACTGAGTATGTGGTCCATGAATATGGATGTAACACATGGATTCCAAGGAGCCAATATAACATGAAAGTATTTATGGAGTTTTGACTGTTTTGATTGTTTTTGGTATTTTGTGAAATTTGTGAAGATAAAATGTTATCCTATGATGCCATCGAATGGATGGTCATAGATATCTCCCCCCACTATGAACCTTACAACCTTAATTTAGTTCTTTTAGATTGTTTCCATCATGATTAGATAGGTTGAAAAGGTGAATAACATGTTCAGCATATTTTTCATGTGTAGTAGAAGATTTAGTGATATAATTTGGAATATATATTAATTTCACCTCATGAAAAAAGGAAATACCTTGTTGATTTGGGTAAATTTATGCTTCTATTTGGTATATCCAAAGAGTTCCTGATGTAATTAAATGATGAATGAAAATGTGGTATCCTTAATCTCTATATGACCAGTTTGTAAATGTTACTCAACATGGGGCCAATATAAGATCCATATATTATGTGAGAATCTCAAAGTAAATAACAAAAAAAACATCCCACTAAAAATATTTAGCAATTATCTTACACATGGGTGGTGTTTATTTTTGGCATGACTATATTGATCATAAATTATAGATAAAATGAAATGTGGAGGTGTGTTTTAACTTTAAGATTAGGGTTAATAATATATAAATGAAATGGCACAAGGATGATAATCAGATATATAAAAATCTAACTAAATGCTAAACTTATATGTAAGCATACATCAAATTTATTATGTTGAGATAGTCTAAATATGGAATGCGTAACTAGGATAGATATACAAATGACAAATAATAAAAGTAATTAGCTTGTTATAATGCTATTGTATCTTAAGATTTGAAACATATTGAAAGTAGGTGAGAAGACAGTTCTAGAAAAAGTGTCAGATTATAGATCTAGTATCTCTCGCTATTTGAACAATTATGTCAACCCTGTACACTTACATTGATGCTAATATCTGAGTCCAATAATAGTATCCTATGTTGAATATTTGGTGAAATAAGATGTGACCACCTAGATGATTTTGGTTTTAGCTTTACCTTTACTCTATTTCATTCAAATATGGGTCATGGATAATCATTCTTTATGAAATGAAAAAAGATTAGCTTTCCATGTTAAGTGTGATCTAGGAAAAATGGGTTAGCCAACACATAGTGTCAACCTAACCCCAATGATCCCACTATCAAATGATGTTATCTACATAGCTAATTCTCTAAAACAGGCTTCAGACTGATGTATTTTTCCCCTATGTGTTAGATTTTGTGCGAATCATGCATTGTGTGTAAAAAAGCACAATAATGACCTAGCATGTAATTTGGAAAATTGGGTGATTAGATTTATCATTTAGTACTTCAAACATATAGATGTGTAGTTTCTATGATTGATTTGGAAATAAGAATAAATATAGAATATTTACTCAATTGAATGCTCTTTTGGTTTGATTGTTAGGTTTCATAGGTGAGGAGTAAATGAGGGTTGATCTTATATCTATATCAATCCCATTAGAGTAATAACTATAAATAAAGCACTTAGGATGATCATTGAAATACATTTCATATATAAATTAGATGACTTTAGAGCACTAGACACTTGCATAAATATAAGGATAGTAATGTTGACACTATCATCTATCTCAAACATTAATGTCTAAGGAGTAGCAAAATAGGTATAAGCTTAAAACTTGTAGAGGTGTAAGATAAGTATATTTTAAGCATTTTAGGAAGGATAAAATGTCTATGTCATTAATATAAGACTGGTCAGAGTAAGAGATAGACTAGGGGGCACAAAATTAAGTAGTTATGAGGATCGGAGAAGTAAAGAGAATGTAAAACTAAGAGGAATAGCCAAGGTCTAATTTTTTCTAAATGTACAATACTGAAGTGAAACATAATCATAAAATATGACCTACACTTATTAAAGTAGATATTTAAAAAAAAATGTACATGGTAAAATACTCCAACCTACTATTTACCATCACTTCTATCCTTATAATAATTCTATGGTTATATCTAATGTCATCTTACACATTCAAGTTTAGACAAATCAAATTTATATTCAGCTCAAACATATTCATATCTTACATAGACATTAGGGTGATGCCCCATGTAATATGGATTGTATCCCACATTCCTTTCCTATAAATACTCAACTAAGAGGTAAAAGTGTCACTTCATGAGGAGGGTAACTTTGTAGTTGTTCTTGTTATTACTCTTATAGATAGGCATAGGGATCTCCTTAACAATACCATCCTCTTCACCCAACTCCAAGTCAAGGGTGGGGCTCTTTGCTTCCACCTCCTCCATAAACTTAGGTTTGGGGCTCTTTGCCTCTTGTAGGGAAACACAAATTGAATTATCCATGAGGTAAATCACAATAGAATAAGATTACAAGACAAGGTTAGATAATGTGTTTGTCAAGAAATCACTTAAATAATTATAAAGAACTAACTTATCAATCCTAATCTCTCAAGGGGCTGTGATAATGAATTAAAAGATATAATTATGAAAATAAGATGATGTTGTACCTTATTATTAGTTATTCTCCCTCAAAAGTGGTCAAGAAGCATTCTTTTCCCTAAATTTGGTGCTCCAAGTCTTCATCAATGAGGTGTATCATGAGCCTCCATCAACTCCTAATTCACTAATAACTTAGTTTCATGATTCAAGATTGTTTGAAATTAATTATTCATGAAAGCACTACACAATTCAAGCTTGTTTGAATATATTTATACATAATAAGTTTACACAAAAAAAAAATTAAAAATGATGCTCTTGGCTCACTTATTTATAGTATTCTAAATTTTAGGATCAACCACAATTGTCCATCTTGAGATCAGGATGTGTGGCCATGAACTAATTCAATCTTAGAGAGATAAGCAATAAATAATGTCATTAATATTTCAAAGAATGGGGCATTGATGAAGCATGGGAGAGCTTAATTCTAATATTTATCCCATTAATGGTTTATGGATTCCACCCCATTGATAATGACATCAGATGATGCAAAATTGAATAATGAATTTCTAGTAAATAGATATTCAACAACTTTCATGAAATTTTCACTTAGGCTCTTGTTTTTGTTTAATTTTCTTAAGTGACCTTGCCTAGTTTTCTACAATTCTTTGGAAATTTATTGCACATTTAATCAACCTAGTCAAAAATATCATTTTACTAAGTCATAATTTGACTAGAGTATAATTAGAATAAGGTGTTTGTTGCATACAAGGTAATACCCAAGTTAGGGTATTATGGACATGAAATAACACATGCATGTGACATGTGCTATCAAATTAGAAGAATTTAGTGGTCTAGGATGTCATTTTTCATGGTCATAATTTGAATCAAAATGATTTAATAAAATATAATAATCACATAAAATGAATTGGCCCATTCAAGTATACATTAACATAAATTAAAACCTATATGTGACAAGTTTAAATAATTTAGAGCATTTTAGTGATTTTGGTCCAGATTATGGATTTTCATAGAACATCATTTAGATTGAAATTTTATCGCAATAGTGATAGGAATTAGATATCTACATTTTGACCCTATTTTAGAAGGCATGGAGAGACATTTGGTTGAAGCAACATATTTTAAAAGAATAAAAAGGTCACTATAATTAGAAGAAAAAATTTTGTTCCCATTTTTTATTAAATTTTACATGAGTGTTTGAAAAACAAGGTTATGAAAATTCCCCAAACATCATTTGGTAGGGCCAAGATGCCCCTTTGAGGGTAAGATGGAAAAAAATAAATATTTTATAGGTGGGACCTCGATTAGAAGAAATAATAGTCACATTAATTTCAATAAAGAAAGCTAAAAAATGGAGCAAATAAAAGAAAGCAGGAGTAAAAATGGATAAATGAGGCTAAAACAATTGCACAAGAGAGATAAAATGGAGAAACTATAGGCCTAGGGGTGAAAAAATTGAAAACTTTACTTTATTTTGACCTCAAAGGAGGGGGGTAAAAATCAATCATTTTCACCCCTAGATTTAGTAATTCAATGCTCTAAGATTTGCATGTGAGAGACTTGTGAAAGATTACTAATATCCCACATAATCATCACCTTATAGAGAATTTGAGAGACTATTAGAGACCACTAAGGAGCATACCATCAATAGGTACCTTTTTTGGTTTTTAATTTTTGCATTTATGGCATTTATAATGAGTAAAAATTAAGAAATTCGATGATCCCACCAATTTCCTAAATTTACAACCAGAAAGGTCACCCTCAATAATGGCATGATCACCATTGAGAATAATGAATTTGTTATTCTTTTATTAGGTTCTTGAGTCAAAATGGTGAGTTCACTATTTAATTGGTAAATTCACATATTTTGGTAGAAATATCTTTTCAAATAGTGATTTCTCCCAATCAAAAAATGATTTCATGACTATAGGTGATATTAGCCTATTAATTGGTAGGAATAAAAAATGATGATAATGCACTAGTAAATGGTAGGATCGCCCTAGAAATTGGTGGAATAACCATTTAAAATGATGAGGTTTTTATAGGAAAGAAGAATAAGGACCATAAGAGATTAGTCAAGGCTCAAAATTAGAAAAATAGAGAGTAGGGCACATAGATGATTAGTCTAGACCTCAAATTTAGAATAATATAGGTAGATTAGATTAGTGAAAGGAAAAATAACTGACCTAGTTCACTATGTTTGATTTATAGGAATGATTTAGAGTGATCACATTATTGTAATGATGATCATAGGTTCTTTGATGATAGGGGATTTAGGTAGATAATATCATGGGTGTTCTTGAGGCCATAGAGTTATATCACCTGGAATGATTACCAATGATGTGGTAAGATAGGGTATATTTATCAACATTGGCAAAGAGGTGGCATTCATAGACCTTGATAATCCATCTACCAACCATGGAGGCTACGATCACCTTAATGGATATTCATCATATCTTATAGGTATCAATGTGAGGACTTAAGAATACATGGATGTTGACAAACCAATGGGATGTATTAGAGGAGTTGATGGGTGTGATTATAGGCCTAGAGGTTATGGATGGTATAATTGATATAGACTCACTAGAAGATTTAGATTGGCCTCTAAATGGTAGCATAGGATCAAGATAAGGGATAAATGCCCTAAAGGTAGTGATATTGATGGATATTATGAATGTCCTCATGCTACCTAATAAGATTAGATGGTTCTTCCTTTTTGGTCTGATAGAAGTTATCAAAGATATTTTTGATTAACTAATGTAGTTTGCATGGGGGATAATGATCTTGGTTTAGATGTATAAAGACCTGCATATGATAACCTATCATAGAGGGTACAACATTGTGCATAGTATACTCTTCCATGCCTAGGCTTCGGATCATATTTTTATTGAGTTGCTAATGGGGATGAGATACCATAAGGTACTAGAGGATCTAGTGGAATTTGGATGGAATTTGATAAGGTTAGGTTTATAGTTCCATATAGGGGAATTTACTTATTATTGGTGAGTTATAGTTGAGATGGAGAATGGGGATTTTATTTGTCATCCTTATATAATGACATAATGGACCTAGATTGAGGTATTTTTCATGATCAGTTATGTGATCACTCCATGATATATTATAGGTCGCCATAATTATGTGATAGAGTAGTATATGTTAGATAAATGTTAGAGTACTATATGTTAGTCTAATGAAAGTTTGTCATACAATAGGATATCCCATAGGGTCCACACTATTTTTCACAACTGACTGGGGAGATCAAGGAGTGGGGGCCACTAGTGATCTAAGCTAAGGTATTATTAGACTATGGTAGGGATCTACATGTGATATGAGACTATGTACGAGAGGTCATAAATGAGATGACAGATTCTTATTCAACATGGTGGGATGGGGTTAGACTAATCCAACTGACTAGGCCACTATCACATCAACCAATTTTACATCAACAATGGTTAAAGATGAAGAGAGATCAAGGTTATGCCCCAACATATTAATAGGCTTAGGTGTAAGTACAACTAGTGATACCACATGCCATTTCATTATAGGTAGTGCATGCTCAGGTACATCATTATCCATTAGATGATATAGAGATGGTTAATCTAGATGGATAATATGTTGATTTGGGGGATGCCCTAGGTAGTGATGAGGGCCACAAGACAAATATATGAGAGGTTGGGACCTCTAAGATAAACACAAGTATAGGTATAGGAGAGGCAAGGCTATCCAACATAAGGAGATCTATAGAGGACTAGGTATTGATAGATAATATACAAAGAGAGATCACTACATGCCTCTCTATTATTTCAAGGCTACATAGCACTATGGCTAGGTTACAATCACAATTGGCTATGTCTTAGGTAGAGACTACTAGGATATAAGGTCTCATTGTATCTAGAAATGCAAAAACTCCTACTCTAAGAGAGCAAGTGGTTCATCTAATAGGGATTCAGTCATATCTAGATACATGAGACATGGAGATATTGATAGTGGTTGGTGAGTGAGATTATGTTTAGGTAAATAGGGAGAGATTGGCTTCCTGGATAGAGAGGCTCATAGAGAAGTGAGATGAAGCTTGCCGATTCAGGACTGATAGTGGAGCAAGATGAGCTAGATCCTTGATCGACATGATTATGGCTAAGGATTATTCCTTGTATAGGAAGGATGATGTTTTATATGCAAAGGATGAGATAGCTTATTAGTGGTAATTATATGAGGTTGTAGTCCCTATGGAGAGGAGAACACATGATATCCTAGTAAACCAGTCAGACCTATAAGTATATATATGCTACTAATTTATAATGGTTAGTGGCATAACCATAATCACATGGGGTAGTCATGGGGCCTCCACCACCACATCCACTACCATCACCACCATCAAGCATGGGTCAGAGCTTCTAGTAGAGTCCCCCTAGGGATGACCATGATTAGAGATAATTTTGTAGCTCTTCCTTTCGGTATTATGAGATGTATAGGTATTATTATGATGTATAGAAAATTATTTTGAGACATATATATGACGTTAATTTTTGGTTTTTTTGTACTTTTACCTGGATTCATAATATTATTTTATTTTCACATGATGTTTATATTTATGTTGCTCTTGTTAAGATATGATGATACATGCTAGCATTAGGAGATTCAATTCATTAGTTATAATATCAATGTTGATGTATTTATTAATTTATTTCATGTATTGCTATATGTAAGATGATAATTTAGAAGATGCACATCCAAGATTAATCATATAAATAGTTAGTTAGACTTAATGTGTATGCTAGGATATGCATGTCCTAAATAAAGAGTCTTATTTATTTCCAATGCTTGAATTTTATATATCCTATTTTAGGTATTAGATATGTAGGATAGTGTGTTTAGAGATGTTCTTTAGCACTACATTGAATATTGGACTTTGGATCACTTGGTGTTTACTTTAGTAAGTTAAAATTATCCATCATAAGTATAAATAACTTATAATAACATTGTATTTTTTTTTAATTGACTGGTTTAAATTCAAATATTTATAACTAAGGATAATGATAAAAATTATCAAAACCATAGTTAAAATTATTTATCTTTAAGCACAAAAAAAAACAAAAACAAAATACAAAAAAGTAACCCAACTTAAAATCAAGATACAAATGATCAAGGGTTAAGTAGGAAAAAAGATTTATTTAAAATATAACAAATAAAAACAAAACATGAACAAATTGTTAAACAACTTGGAGTTAAGGGAATCATGACCCATGTATTAACAAGGTATACTTGTAAAACTAACAAATAATAAAACAATTTAAATACAAATGTAAAAAAGTCAAGCCCAAGTTAAGGCCAACTTAATATGTTTATGAATAATATTCAAATGTAATAGTTAAAAAAAGAGAATAGTAAACAAGCCAAAAATAGTATTAAAAGACAAAAAGGAAGGCACAACAAAGCACAAAGAAAATAAACAAAGACATAACAAATAAACAAATAAAAAGAAATAAAGGCACATAAAAACACCAAGAAACAAATAAAAAAACACTAATAAAAATGAACGAACAACAAAACAACATTAAAAAGAAACAAAAACACATAAAAACACCAATAAATGAAATAAAGATATAACAAAACACCAATATAAACTAATGAATGATCAACAAAATACCAATAAAAATAAATGAAGAGGTAACAAAGAACAACAAAACACTAAGAAATAAAATAAACAACAAAACATAAATATAAACTAATGAAAAATCAACAAAACACCAATAAAAATAAATGAAGAGGTAATAAGCCACAACAAAGCACCAATAAAAATATTTATAGAACAAAAAAAAACATTAATAAAAACAAATGAAAACACAAAAAAACAATAGTAAAAATGAAATAAACACACATAAAAAATGGTTAATCACAATGTTAGTGCAAATAGAAAATAAATTATTCTACATGTGTAGTAGAGACGTTATGCTCTATGACAGGGTGAATCCTAAGCTAAGTGATAATGACACAAATAAAATGAGACAAGAACAATGGATAAAAAGTTTCCCTAGGTAATAGGTAAATAATGACACACAAAAAAGACAAACAAAAATTTCCCCTAGGCTATAGGAGACAATGAAACATACAAACAAAAATGGGGGGGGGGGGAAGGAAAGAAAAGGAAGTAGTAGTCAAGTCGACTCTAGATGCACTAGACAAGTGGATGTTGCCTACATAGTTCCATGGACATAAGATCCAACATGAACTTTAATCCAAATGTAGTTCTTTTAGGATATGGGATAAAATAAAATGATGACAGATAAAATATGATTTATGTGTAGAGGAATACAGGAATGGTCTTTCAAAAAGGAAAGTGTATCAAAAAGATAGTATGGTTTAGGTTAAAACCACACTAAAAATATAAAAGATGAGTAGGAAGAAATAAATTGAGTTGGGAATTTAGATTTTATATTTCATATAAGGTTAAAAAACTGAAAAATCTTAAAAAATGATGAGAATGTAAGAAAAACCAAGAGTGCAACAATGAACCTTGTACAAATAAAAAATGCACACAATGGTAACTCGCAAAATGGTAAGAGTGTGGATTAGACCAAAAGTACAACAATGATATTATTCAAATGAATAATGCACACAATGGTAAATCAATAAATGGCAAGTGCATGTGCTTATGTTGTTAATAAAATGGCCAAAACATGGCTCAAGTTACTTGCCAAATAGAGAGAGTACTTAGGATCATAATAAATAATAGTTCAATGTAATGTTTTTGGTCTTTTTATCATATCAATTTCTAATGTTTTTTTATGTTTTTGGGATAAGAAACAAAAACATAACATTAAAAAAAGGTACATAGAACAACCTAGTAGAGAAGATTCAATTACAAAGGTAAGATTCAAAATAATATCTAAACCAACTGCAATAGGGATTGTGAATATAAAAAATAGTGGAGGGAAACAACTAACTAAGGAGATGCACTTCCATAGGAAGTAGTTCTAATAAAAGCTAAAACTAGCTGCAATGGTCCATATGATCCTATAAAGGAAATAATTACTAATAAATAGTATAAAAATAGAATAGTACATAGTAGAAAATAAATCCCAAGGAACCATTAAGTAGTCAAAAACTATGTGTTGATATATCCTTATACACTTATCTATAAAAGAGGCTACAAAAACTGATCCAACTAAATTACTTTGTAGAATAATTGTTGAATATGTCTAGAAAGCCTATGAATCATAATCAAGATCATAAATGGTATGGGTTACAATGGTTTATATGTGAAATAAAAATTAGTTAAATGTAATATAAACAATCTAAGTGATAATGATCTAGGGTTATAATGATCTAGAATAAAATAGTACAAGGTTACAACTATCTAGATGGTACAATGGTCTAGGGTTATAATGGGCAAAAATAGAATAAAATATAGTACAATGGTCCAAATTTATAATATTTTAAAATAAAAGGGTATAATATGTTACAACCATCTAGAGTATAAGTATACTTCAAAACAAGTTGCCCCCAAGTAAGAAATCTTGCAAACAATGGTTCAAAAAAGTTTGTCATGCAAAGAATTACTTGAGGTGTAAAATATTCATGGGTTTCATGATTTCTTCACCATTTGGAGTAGGTAATTTATATGCCGTCAATCCATAGTTTGTTGTAACCATGTATGGGGCTAGCCAATTGGGTTTAAACTTACACTTATTCTTATTTTTAGCACTAGTGTTACTTTGGTTCTCTTTCAAGGCCAAGTAACTAATTTCAATCTCTTGAGGGTGAATGCAATTGTTACAACTATGATGTAATCTATTCTAATATGATCTCAAATTATCTAGGGAAGTTAAATACTTTCCATCAAGGAGTTCTATCTCTTACAACCTAGAAAATCTATACTCTTTATCATTAATAATGTTCTCTAAAGAAACTAGAAATGAAGGTAGTTTGACCTCAATTAGGTTAAAAACTTTAGTGACAAAAACTTGGGAATATAGATTGGCTCCTTTGGGGGTTTGATGACTAGTATGATAGACTTAGAGGGTAGGAAAAATTTGTAAGTGTCAATTATGGCTTGCATCATTAACAATCTTCTTTAGGATTTATGATAATGGTTTTGTTAGATGCCTATGTTTGACCATTTCCCTATTGGTTAAATGATGTGGACTTCTTATGTTTTATTTTAAACATGCTAAAAATATATTTAACATATCTATTTACAAATGATCCACCATTATCAGATATAATATGAGGTGGGATACCATATCGACAAATGATATTATAATGGATAAATTTTCCAATCTACTTCTCGATGACATAAGTGAGAGGAATGGCCTCAATACACTTAATAAAATACTTGATAGTAGTAAGAATTTGTTTGTGTCTATTAGAAGAGGTTGGATTTATTTTTCCCATGACATCAAGACTCCATAGAGAAAATGACCATGGTGTTGTGATAGGCTATAGTGTCAAGGAAGGTTCATGTATAAAATTACCATGTTATTGGAAATCAACACACTTATTGACATAATTACAAGAATATATTTCCATCTTGAACCAATAATACCCTACTTTGAGGAGCTTCTTGGATAATACTACACTACTATATGGGCCCCACACATTCCTTCATGAACCTTATTAAGTTCTAACATTGATTATCCTAAAGATAAATAATGAATAACTATTCAATCACAACCTTTATGATAAAGCATGTTCTCAAAGAGGGTATAATGGGGTAGGTGCTGGAGGGATATTTTATAGTGATTGTGTGAAAGGTTGGGGGAAAGCCTTTGTCATGGAAATAGCTATAAATATCTTAGAACTGAGGGAGTTTAGGTGATATATTGAGACTATCAATTGTACTTACCCTTTTTAAATCTTGAAATATATAAGCCAACTATATAAGGTTATTAATGAGAAAATGATACTCTTTAGCTCTATTGGGGACTTGTACCATGCACCCAATTATATACATTACATCAATTAATCTATTATTGTATTTTAACACTTATTAAAACTTTGAGGACTTGAAGTGGGACTTAAGATTATCCAAAGTGTTCTTGTAGGGAACAAGATTATCATCTCAAGTCTAATATTAATTTATGGTCTGATTAATGATCAATTGAGAATATCTATAAACCATTAATTATTTTATATCCAACTATATGTCAAGACACAGTCCTATAATGAGATCTTCATATTTATCCATATTATTAGTTCAATTAAAGTTGATATGAAGGCCTTAAGAATGGGGTCCACTTGTGGTGTGACCAATAAAATTATAGCACAAGATTCATGAGATGTAAAGGATCCATAAAAAAATAACTTCACCTATTTAGGTTCATCAGGTAGTTATTCTATCTCCATAATATAATCATCTCTAAAATCAAATGTGAGTGGTTGAGTATCTATAATAGGAGCTTATATAAGTTTATATTCAATGACCTACACCTTAATAGCCTTTTGTTTTTGGTACTCCACATAAAATTCACTAAAGAGCATGAATCATTTAGCCATGTGGCCTATAAGAGTTTCCTTTGACAATAAATATTTTATGGGGTCCACTTTAGCAATATAAATAGTTTTATTATTCAACATGTAGTATTTTAACTATTTAGAAGTGAACACCATTTACAAATAAGCCTTATCAATAGTCATATAATTATGATCACATGATAAAAGTGTTTGACTCAAATAATAGAATGTATCCTCCTTTTCTTTTTCATCATGTTAGGCCAAGTGTACCCATAATGCATGGTCTATGGCTGAGATATAAAGGAGTAATGGTTATCTAGGTGTTGACAGTCTCAAAACTGGTGGCTTGTACAAGTATGATTTTAGTTTTTTAAATTATTGTTGAAATTCACTATCCCATTTAAAAATGACCCCCCTTCTTCAATAGGTGTATGAAAGGATCACACTTATCTGCTAGTGGTGAAATAAACCTATGAATAGATTGAATCTTCCATGTAGGCTATGGAGATATTTTAAATTGGAAGGTAGAGGCATCTTCATGATAACCTTGAGCTTATTAGGATCCACTTCAATCCCTTTTTGTGATATAATAAATCCTATTAATTTTACTTAAGTGATGCCAAAGACACACTTCTTAAGATTTAGATGAACTCAAAGATGTTTCATAGAACATCAGGATGTCCAACACATGTTCTTAATTTTTATATAGTATAATCAACATAGTCCTCAAAAATATCATGCATCATGTTGTGGAAGATGACAGTCATATCATGTTGATAGGTTACCTCAGTGTTCTTTAAGCCAAAACATATAACTTGGTAATAGAATATTCCCTATGGTGTGGTGAATACAATCTTGTGTTGGTCCTCTGGAGCTATTTTGATCTGATTATATCTAGAGAAGTCATCTATTAGGGATAACATCTCATACCTAGAATTAAAGCCAATAATTACGTTGATCTTAGGTAGAGAAAAATAATATTTAGAACATGCTTGTTGATATCTCAAAAATTAGTACAAATGTGTATGCCTTGTGGCTTGTTGCTTATTTGGAGTACATTTGATATCCATTCATAATAGTCTAATGGTCTGGTAAATCTAGCTCCCAATAATTTTTCTAACTCCTTATTGAATAAAATAATAATGTATAGATGTATTTTTCTCAATTTTTGATTGAATGGCTTGGCATCTAGATGTATAATGAGGTGATGTATGACTAAGTTAGGGTCCATGTTTGGAATTTATAAATAAGCCCATGCAAAGATATCAATAAAATCCCCTAGAATGGTGATAATGTAGTCACACTATTCATTGGTAAGGGATGTTCTTAGATTATCATTTTTGGGATAATCATAAGTTCCTAGGTTCACTTTAGTGGTTTTTTCTATAATAAGTGTAGAACCATCCTCTAAAATAGTGGGCAATGTTTGATCTTGGTCCTCTTCTTTTCCTTCAAATTCTAGTTTTGAGTCCCAAAGCTCAAGATAGTGAGATAAATCTTAGTCTACTAGTTCAAGTAGTGGCCAACTAAAAAATATCTTTGGAAAGTCTAGAGAAAGACACTCAATGAATCTATGTTTTTTAGATGTGATATTGGCATTGGCTATGGACATAGGACTTGGTGGACATTTCACTTTCTTTGGAGATGAGCAAACTTCCCCATTTAAGATCTCTTGACACAAGTTTTTACTTAAGGGATCATCTTTTTATTTACTTTTTCTCTAACTAAAAAGTTCCTAAAAAGAGGTTTTCACCAAAATATATTGATGTTATATCTTTTTTATAACCAAGAAAGTTTGCATGCTTTGCAAAGTAGCAGATAGAGTCTAATGAGAAGTCAAATTTTTGCTTTTGATCACCAGTTGGTAATCCATCTCTAAGGCTCATGCAATCATCAATAGAACCCTCATTATGAAAGTCATCCATGGGTATAGTAGAATTTTTTTTCTCCCAATATATGAGATTATTATGGAAAAGGTTAAGTAGATAATGGGTTGTGATAGTCATAATAGAATTGGAGTCAAATAGGTCACTATCATCTCGCTCATTATAAGAGATATAATGGGATGTTGCATCACTAATAGTAATATATTATTTAGTTAACAAGGAATAATCACTAAAAAAATACATGAGGTCACCCTCAAGTGATATAAATTTGAAACCTTGACTCATAGTAGGTTTACTAGTTGATAATGGCTCCAAGATACCTTGTTCTCATGATCTTAGGCCTTTACCTATTTAATCAAATTTATCTATAATATAATTATGGATAGGGTGAGATTTATAAAAAAATAATTAAGGCCATTAGAGTATAACCAATCTCCTTTAGTAAAGACTTCCTTATCTTGGTTTGGTTAAGTTACTAGTACAAATACCGTTGGTGGTTTCTACATGTTTTTATTCTTTTGCCAAATCATATTGGGACTACAAGGGTCTTCAGAGGGATTAAGACTAACATAATATTTAGGAGACTTGGGTAATTTTTCAATATGAAAGGGATATTTTAAATGATATGTGTAAATGCTTGTGTCCTCAAGAGTGAGCTAGTTTTTATTAACTACAAATTTAGAGCTAGGTTAATAGCTATAATTATTAAACTTAGCCTCTAAGTGTTTACAATATTGGTAGGGCTATAAATCAACATAAATGGTAACCCCAATTCTAACATAGGGGAGCTTGAGACATTCGTGCAAGGTAGATGAGATATTTTGTACTTTTTTGATCCAAGGACAAAAAATAATTATATTATATGGAAGTTAATTTTCCAAGACATATAAAATAATATCATGGGATATAGACCCAACAATGATTGGTAAATAAAAATTTATAGAATACTCTCTTTCAACATTGTCGTATACTTGATCATGATTATCTCAGGGTGGATGTCCTTGGAAGTATAACCCAATCATTGTATAAAATTGAGCGATAATATGTTCATCCCTAAACCATTGTATATAATAACCTAATTGATCTTATTATTTTCTATAATGACCTAATTTTATAGGGGTTATTATGGATCAGACCAAAGGAAGACAAATCTCTCTGATAAAATGTAATTTTTTGTCTCAAAGATAAATGTCCTATAACTTTATGAAATTGGTCAAGGTTAATATAATTTAGAATATTCGACCACTAAAGGAATTTATTCAATATAGTTCTATGGACTTTGGATGTATGTAATAAATCCAATATAAAAATATGTGCAATGGTTTTACTTAGTTGGTCCTAAATGTTATATGGATTTTCAATGGTAAGAAGAGAGAGATTGGCCTTGGATGGTGTAGTGTTCACATTTGGCTCTAAATTAGAATAAGGAAAAGGACCTTAAAATATGTCTTGTGAGCATGGAGTTGTTATTGTGCAATTTGGAGTTAGTAAGGACTCATTATAATTAGAAGAAGGCAAAGGACCTTGAAGGGTAACTCACGAGAATCTAGTTATGATTGAGAAGAGAGAAAGAAGAAACTTAAGAGGGGTGTGGTATAAAAACCTAGTGTGTTTTTCACATGGGAATCTAGAAGATTATCGATACTCTTCTTTGTTTGGGGAGGATGACCTATATATAAGAAAGCAATCTAGAAAATGGTGGATTAATGAGATAGTAGGGTAGATTGCCTAACATGAGCTAGATCCAAGAAGCACAAGCTTCCTTGGAGGCTATCAAACCAGACTTTTAAAAAACTTAAGTTATAATAAATTGAAAATAAATGCTTACATGAATAATAAAGGGGACTGAAATGCCTCACAAGAAATTCTAGAAGAGAGATAAGTGATTTTGACTAAAAATAACAATAAATGATCGAATACTAATGCTTAATTACTAAAACTTGATTAAAAAATAAGTTAAAGTTCTATGATAAAATAAAAACTCATAAACTAAGATTTGGGTATGTGTAGATGGGTCAAATTAGCTTGTTTTTATTAAATGACACATAATGACCATCAATGGTTAGGTATGACCATTAATGACTAGGGCCAACTAGCAGTGGTTAGGTGACTATCGGTAGTTACTATTGGATTTGGTTTTGGAAAAGAAGTCTATTGAGGAGGTTACAAAGAGGGTCTAAAAGTGGTGTTTGGGTTTAATGTTGGTTTTGAGATAAAAAGTAAAGTTCAAAGGTATTTGGTTTGGAGTTGGGTGTTTGGGTGATTAAAATAGGCTATGGGTGGTTTTGGGTAGGAGATAAAGTGTTTGGAGTTGCAAAACTCTAACACAGGGAATGAAGTGCATAGAATGGGAATAACCCAAACAATAAAATAAATAAAGATAATTACTAAATCTTGATAAAAAAAATACATACTTAGCTTCTAGGTGTTTTTGGTTAGAGGAATGTTGAGGTTGTCTGAAATTTGTTTTGGATCCTAGAGCAATGTTAGCAAAGTAATGGTAACTTAGCTCAAGATAATGAGTTACATAAGTATCCTAAATCTTTGGCCTAGTTATAGGTTCCCTGAGAAGCCTCCAAATTTTCTTGGGAGTAATAATATATTACACTAGAATTCATTCAACCTCATCTTCATATCTTAATATAGAATAAAGGAGCATTGAAATAAAAGAGTTTAACAAATAGTTTAAAAAGTAGTCTAACATTCATTGATCATGTGAATGACATACTAAAATTAAATAGATAGTATTCAAAAAGTGAGTTGTAGTTGAGTTACAGTTGAATCCTTTGATTATGCAATCCTAAGGTAGTGTTTAAGTAGCCATCAATGGTCAAGGTCAACTATCGGCAGTCGAGGGCTAACCACCAACGGTCAAGGGTACAAAGTTAAAAATTGGCTAAGTTTAGCCAATTCCACTAATGATTATTATTTAATTCCATAGTAAATGGTCCAAGGTCAATAATGGTAGGATTGGTACATGTGAATAACAAGTCTAAGAAGTTAGGGTTATTAATTGATAGGGTAGAAATGGTCTCTAGACTAGGTGTTGACCAACTAGCCATGGGTTTGGGTAGGTGAGTTGTAAATAGGCTTGATTGAATTAATTAATTTAGACAAAGGGGTAAATCTAAGGATTTTAATAGGTAATCCTAACCCAAGGGGGATAAAGGGGGACAAGGGGTGTTTTGATGACTAGAATCACATTACATAGTTTTTGAGTGTCTAAAGTTTGCCCCTTTTTTAATAGTTTACATCCTCAAGATATGAAACAAAAATAATAGGTGTAATGACTAGTTGGATAGATGACCCAAGTATGGGAAGAGGTGTTCCCCTTAAACTAGGCTACAAGTTGAAAACAAAGTTGGCTATTGTTTTGGCAAATCAAAATGGGTTGCAAAATGGGCAAAATAGGTTGGTGTAAGGGGGACAAGTGACAAGTGAATTGGGCCACCAAATTTAGGCATAACAGATGTAGGTGCACTTATAAATTCAATTCATCCAACAAATGTTCATCATGGTATTAAAGGTCTAAAAAGTGGGTGATTTTAAGAACATGAATTAGGTTACATGTTTCAGAATCATTAAGGGGAAAAATTGGAAGCATCTAAAAGGTCAATGTTAAAAAAAGGTTGAGGTTGAGTGTACCATAATGAATGGTGGTAAGGGTCATAAAAAAGGTGATGGTAAAGGTATTGTGGTTTGATCATCATAAATAGAGGCATACAAGTGGATTGAATGATGAAAAGGTGAGCGAGGTGGGTAAAAGGAAAGTTGGGCTAGGTGGTCCTTTAGGAAAAGGATATGGTATGATGGTAAAACCCTAGAGTGGTTGACCATCGATGGTTAGGGTCTAGTCTTGAATATAAATAGTCACCTATGACCATTGATGGTCAAACATAAGCTCTAAAAGGGTGATTGTAAAAGGCTAAAGTGGGTTTTATTTGCTCATTTATAAATTTGACCTATGTTGTTTCTATTATCCTGAGTGAAAACATAACCAATTTGTCATTTGTGAGCTAAGTGAGTTGGGTGAGGATTGATTGATCAAGAGTAAATGTGGGAGGTGGACATTTGACCAAGGTGGGAGAAATCAGGTCAAAGAGTAAGTGAGGATACAGTGAGATGTACATATCTTTTGATAGACATAGACATAGACATTATGATTATGATCTTATTATGTGATTATGTGATTATGGATGTTGATTATGGTTATGGATGATTTATTTTATGTTCATGATGTTTCTTATGATGTTATTTGACATGATAATGATGTTATGATTAACAATTCTCTCATGAGTAGATATATGCTTTGTTATAAATGTGGATGTTTTAATTTAATGAAGGTATGCTTCCTTAACTAGATAGGTATGTGATAGATAACATATGTGGATGACTTATTTATTTATAAAATAAATTATTAAAAGGTTATATATGTGAAAAATGGTTATGATTAGTTGATGTGATTGGTTAGAAGGGTGAAATGATGTTTGATGTATGAGATGGTTAATTCATTAAAATGTTTTTATGATTAAAAACACTTAAAAAAATAAGGTAAGAAATCATAAAATAAAACACATATTTGTTATTTAAATGTTTTTAATGAATTTAATTTGATTAAATGGAGGTGAATTACTCATCAAACACATAGGGTAAGTTTGGATAACAAAACTAGATGTGAGAAAAGAAAATAAAGATAAAACATTCAAAAAACAATCATCTTAATGAATTCATCAAGAAAACAAGGAGACATGATGATTATTCTTTGGAAAGGACAAAAAAAGCTAAAGTTATATTGGATTATGAATGGAAGCCCTTCTTATGCTTCACATAAGCATTCATTAATTGGTTAAAGAGTCTCCTGATCGCATATTGTCAACTAAGCTTAAAAATCCCTTATTTTATAAAGGGTATAAAGGGGAAATGGATGATAAAGGAAAATTCTTGTGAGACTAATATGCCTCGTATATAGGTTACCAAAGATATAGTATAAATAAGCCTATGTCACATATGGTGTAGACTGATCGATGCAAGAAGTTTACTTATGAAATTTGATTGTGGTTTCCAAATTATTCTAGCTGTTGGCTTTATCTTATTTTGATGAGGAGTATTTTGATATTTTTTTATTTCTTTGAGAAGTTTGGGAAGATGATCGATGTGAGAAGCTTCTAATAAATTGTTTATTTTATTAAATGCTTTACTTAGCCATCCTTCAAGGGAGTGGTCTAAGTTTTTGACATTTATTTTAGGATTTTCTATAGCTATCCTTTAAGGGAGTAGTCTACCTTACATTGATAAATTTTGAATGGTTTTGATAGTTGTACTTAAAGGGAGTAGTCTGCTAATGCTAGATATGAACCATAGGATATATGACTTTTAATGTTTTTGCTTTTGATGACATACACTTGCTTATATAGGCTAAAAGGCTTACCTTTATGAAGGGAAAACTAAAGCACAAGAAGGTTGAAATAGTGGATGAGAGGATGATTTGAGAGACAAAAACCATGGGATCCCATATTATTATGGATAAAAAGTGTCCATGAGAATTTTGCCATGGGTATAGCTATGGTACCCATATTTAGGATTAAGGCTATCACTACGATGGATAATCACACGATTTTATGATGTAATAAATTGTCCTCAAAGTGAGGGGAGTAAATGGTAAAATATAGTAAACCAAGGGTTAAACTTAAGTTAGAAAAATGGTGTGTTTGATGTTGTTTAACAAAATAAAGGACACATATGTGAAGCATTGATAGGCTCAGGTTCTGGTTTCCCTTCAAGAGAGGATAACTAGTAAGCTACTGATCCATACTTATGCATTATGATATAAGGTCCAAACCAATTAAAATAAAACTTTCCCCATTTTATTTTTTTCATATTGGTTACATGTTGATTTTCCCTTAAGATGAGGTATCTAATATTGAATTCTCATTCTCTTAGGGTTTTTTTATAAATGCACTTAATTCATTCTTGATAGACATGAAGATGGTTAAGTGCAACCAAAAGATGATCAACAATTAAATCGAGTTAGGATAAATGTTCTTGATGATAATATCCTTAAAAAATTATATCTTATAGGGATATGTGAAGAGAGTGAATTTGGAATTAAAGAGGCAAGATAACCTCTACTCAAAAAATAAGAGATAAAGAGGTACCACCCCTAGGGGTTTGAATACTAGTACAATATGCCCTAAGGGGAAGGGGATACATAAATTCCAATCTTGATTAGATGCATTAACCATTTTAGTTAGATTTTTTTAAGGGTTTTTTTATAATCTTTAGCCTATCCATTAGATTTTGGATGATAAGGTGATGAGAACCTCAACTTGAAATTGAATGTGTCACAAAGACCCTGGAATTTTTTATTCTTAAAATATTTGCCATTATTAGTGATAATTTTAAGGGGAACACCAAAATGACATATAATGTTGTGGTTAATAAATTTTATGATATTTTTGACCTTGGTTTAGATGAGAGGAATAGCCTCCACACATTTGGTGAAATATTCTATCACAATGATGATAGAATGATGTCACTATGAAGAATGGGGTTTAATTTCACCAATAAGATCTCATCCCCATTGTGATAAGGGCCAAAAATCCTTGGATACTTGAAGACTATGGTTAGGTGTATGATGTAAATTGGCATGTTTTTGAAATTTAAAAGAATTATTCACATAATCACAATAGTCTTGGTTGAGGGTGGGCCAATAGTAATCAATGCAGAGGATATGTTTAGAGATAGCTAGACCACTAAAGTGTCCTCCACAAATCCCATCATGTATTTCCATGATAACATGAGAGGCTTTGTGGTTACATAGGTGATAGAAGAGGAGACCATCAAAGCCATGTTTATAAATAATTCCCCCAATATGGTATAATGTGAGGTGCTCTGTATAAAGTCTCTTCAACCATTCTTATAAATATCAGAAGGAAGAATGGCTAGGTTTAGATAGTTTAAAATCTACCTATACCAAAGGTTAGGTTGGGTCTCCTCCACACTAAAGATGGAAGGAGGGTTTGATTTAGTATAATAAGGCTTGGTAAGATGATGGATAGTGAAAAAAATCCTAGAATCAAAAGGTGTGGATGGGATATAGGAAGCAAGGGAATCTATTGTATCAATAAAATTGTTCATAGATCGTAGAGTGGCTTGGATAAGGTGATGATCAAATGACATCAACAACATATCAACTAGTTGTTTATACTAATGTAGGAAATTATTTTTACAATGGTAAGAGCATTGATTTTATTGATCCTGAGCTAGGAGTCACTAAAGATGCTGATCATTTTGATTTCCAAGGCTAAAGAAGTTTGGAGACTTATCACTAGGGCTTCATACTTAGCCATGCTATTAGTATAATCAAAATAAAGCTTGAAAGATAAGGGAAGGGTTTCACCATAAAGGGGGATGATAATGATACCAATACCCCCACCATGTTGACACTTTAATCCATCTAAGAACATGGTCATTTGATAGGTGAGGTCTTCTTGAGAAAGAGTTGTGATGGACTCATCGAGAAAATCAATGGGAGAATGTTGGTTGTCCACTAAAGGTGCTTCAACCAATTAGTTAGCAATGAATTTAACTCTAATTGAATTTTTTTGGAGGAACTTAAGATCAAACATTTATATAAGCATGAACCATTTATCCATATGCTAGTTTTGGTATGGCTTGGAATACATATACTTGAGTAGGTCAGTATTGGTTATGATACAAGTCTTGTGGTTGAGAAGGTAGTGGCAGAGTTTGGAGGCCACAAAGACAAAGGTCAAGTAAAATTTCATGATATGAGTGTATCAATTTTAGTACTCTATAATCATTCAACTTATATAATAGACAACTTGCTCTTTATGCTACTAATCTTGATGTGTAAGCATTTCCCCTAAAGAATGATTAGTGGTAGAAACATATAGGTAAAAATGACGATCCTCTTTTGGAGGAATGAGAATAGGTGGAGAAATAAGGTAATATTTTAAGTGAATCAAAGGCCTTTCGACAGTACTTATTTCACTTAAAAGATATATCCTTTTTTAGAAGGTGGTGGAAAGGTTGACATTTATCAAATCATTGAGAGATGAAGCATCAAACGGATTAAAGCTTCCCCTATAAACTATGAATTTGATTGAGGTTTGATGGAGGAGGCATGTGATTGATTTGACTTTATTAGGATCGACTTTGATTCCTCAAAGAAAGATGATAAAACCAAGGAGTTTTCCTGACAAGACACCAAAAATGCATTTTTTGGGGTAAGGTGAACATGGTAATGGATGAGGTGTTAAAAAATAACCTTGAAAACTACTAAATTAACTTTATGAAATTTAAATTATGAAGAAGGTCATCTACATAATCCTCTATGATTTTTTGAATAAGGTCATGGAAGATGTAATTTATAGCACATTGGTAGGTTTCACCAACATTTTTTAGACTAAAAGGCATGACCCTATAGCAAAAGGTTCCCCATGGGGAGATAAAAGTAGTTTTATGTTAGTATTCAGGGGAAATCAAGATTTGATTATAGCCTAAGAAACCATCCATAAGAGATAACATTTCATGGCTTGCTCTAAGATCAATAAGTTGGTCAATGCTTGGAAAAGAGAAGTTATCCTTTATATAATAAAGGTTTGGATCATGGAATTCCATGCAAGTATGAAGTCCCAAGATTTCTTTAGTGATAGGGACAATATTTGAGACCCATTGGGGATAATCAATGGGTTGGATGAAATTCATAGATAGGAGGCATTGAAGCTCTTCTTTGATAAAAAGGGATATGTGAGGGTGCATCTGATGAAATTTCTACTTGATAGGCTTGCAATCATGGGTAGTAATGATATTATGGATGGTGATCAAAGGGTCAATTCATTAAATATCAATATAATACCAAGAAAATGTTATTGTATGGTCTTGTAAGAAGGAGGAGAAATTTAGATGCTCTAAAGAATCTAGTGATTGTCTAATTTTGACAATGCATGGGCTATCTTGAGTACCCAAATTGACATCCATGGTCAGTTCATTTAATATGGTTGAATTCTTAAGAGGGAGATATTTGTGGATAAATAAATATTTTGAAGCAAGTTAGGTGAGAAAAGAATCATCATCCTGATGGTAAATGGTATGAATGGTATGAGAGTCATCTTCTACCATCTCAGGATGAATTAGATGAAAAAGTTATAGTCTCCCCATCCTTTGACAAGTTACGGGTCCAAAGATAATCATGTAGACAATAAAATATTAGGGTAAATGACATCAAAATACTTATATTTTGATGGGGAATGGGTTATAGAAGATGGGATGGCTTCCTCTACAACGGCGATGGGAGGCAGGTTGTCTTGATCCTATGGTGAAGTGTATCTAAGACCAAACCATTCACCTATTTTATAGGTTTTACAAGGTATTAACTCATGTTTTCCATGTTTATAATGACCTAACCCAAATCCATTCCAAACACACCTATGGAGGTATGTATTGTCAAATTCAAGTTTATCCAAATATGCAAAATTGAAGGTGTACGGTTTAGTGGAAGAGGAGGTTGGTCAAGTCCCCCATAAAAAAGATTGGTTTGATAAGTGGGGGTGGTGGGGGTGAAAATAATAATGACTCCAGCTTTGGAATTTTAACTAGGACTCTAGTCAATATTTACATACTCTTGGCGAGTAAGAAAGGTGTCCAAGGTTAAGAGGTGATACTCCCCAAGCAAAAGAAGTTAGAATGTTGATTCTAAGGGATCCTTCATAAGAATTTGGGAAGAAGGGATGGCTGGACTAGTGGAAGCTAGGTGGTTAAAAGAGGTGGATTTGTCATTGATTAGTGAAGGCTTTGTAGATAGAAGGAGGAGAACATCATTGGGCTGATACATTATGTTACATGATGTAAAATGACTTGGGTCAGCTTGTATGGTGACTACTTGACCTTTGTGCTCAAACTTGATGCACCAGTGTAGGGTAGATGGTACAAAACCCATGGAATGGATCCAAGGGAATATAAACATAATATTTTAATGAAACTCACCTTCTATTATGTAGAAGAGCTTAGGAAGCATGTGAGGTCCTAAAGGAATGTAGAGGATGATAGTTAGAATTGTTGCTATAGTGTCATTAAAGGATCAAATCACTGATGTGGTTTTTGACATAATATTCTCTAGAAATTTCATCTTGTCATATGCATGGAAGGAGATAATGTTGATGCTAACTCCTCCATCAATCATAACCCTTTTGATGTGGGTTTGGTTGATGTACATATTAATCAAGAGCGGAAGATCCAAATCACGGGGATGAATGAATGGTATTTCTGAATCCTTAATGGTAACAAGGGTGGAAATTTAAAGAGCTTTGATAAAGGTTGCTAGAGGTTATAGATCTTTTATAAGATCTTATATAGACTACAATGCCTCTATCATCAACTAGTGGTGATGAGGAGAGGTATTGATTAGTTCATATAAATTCATGTTCACTAGTGTTTGGTGAAGTTGCTTTAGAACTACTCTTTAGATTGACTCAGAAGGGTTGGATTGGGAGGCACCTAATATTGACACCTTGGGTTAAGATGAAGGTGAATGTGTTTGGGTTTGGTTGGGTGATTGGGTGGTAGAAGAAGGGTATGTCCATAAAATAGACACCTTTTCCTTCCCCTTATCATTTTGTTGGGCTTGTGATCGTGTGACCACTTGAATGGTATGGATTTAGTGAAGAGTTGGGCTAGAGGATTGCTTCAGTTCCTCCTCACTCTTAGATGAGAGTGTGGGAGAATGTAAGTATTGGTTGGTTACTTTTGTTTCTTGGATTGGTGGTGGGCTCATGGGAGGTTCATCTAATAATAGGCCATCCTCATCACATAGCTAGTGGACTAAGACATGGAGAGCTTTATAGTTATCTTTATCTTGCCCAAGTGTTATATGGTATAATCATACCATATTATCATTAAAATAGGATGGTTTAAGACAATGGGGGTTAAATGGTTTGATGGGTGTCAAGGTCAAGTGAGAGGCTTAAAATAACCTTTGCAATATGGTTGAGCAAAACTCAAGAAAAAATGGCAAGGGAGTGGAGGTTTTAGCTTTGATAGTTGGGGTGGAAACCTTTTTAGGAGTGGGTTTGGTACTAGGAACTTTTAGGGGAGGAATTTTATTATAAGGTGGGTTTAGATTATATTACTTAGGGATTAATGGTATGGAGGTGAAAGGTTTAGAGGTAGAAGATTTAGAGATATATGGTTGAGAGGTAGAAGGTTTGGTTATGAATGGTTTGGTGAAGATAGGTGAAGGAGTAGCTAAAAGTGGTAGTTGGGTTTGGGGATTCTTGGAAATATTTGACCTCTTAACCAAGGTAGAGGGGTGAGGTTCCAAGATAGAAGAAGGATGTGGTCCTAATAGAAGATAAGGTAGAAATGGGAGGCAAAGTTTTGGTTTTGGGGATCCTAAGTGGCTTCACTTTTTTGATTGGTTTAACTTGGAGTTTATTTGGTGGGTTTGGTGGAGTTAAATCTAATTTTAATGGTGTGTGAGCAAGGCTTTGAGTTGAGATAATGCCTATATTTTTTATGGGATTCGTTGGAATGGTAGAAGGTAACTTTATTACTTTGGGTGGAGTTGTTTTTTATGGTTCAACTATGGTTTGGTTGAGATGATGGTGGGTTCAATAGTGGAAGTAGAAGGTTGGGTGGATAAAAGTATGTTTTAGTGCTCTTTTTTGGTTGGATAAGTAAACCTAAGATGGTGCCAAAATATGGAATGGTCTATGTTGGGTTGGGATAAGATCTCTAAGTTTTGAACCAGTCTAGAGAAAGGCTTATAGATAAGTTTGGTTCCTTTGGTATTGGACCAAAAGAATAAGCCCATGGGTTGAGAGAGGGGAATGGTTACCTTGTCATTTTACTTAATAAAAGGCTCCAAAGTTTTGGAAGGTGATTCCTCCATGAGAGGGGTAGTTAAAGTGACCTCTTCCTTAGGAATTATTTCCAAAGGAAGAGTGGATTACTCTATGATGAAAGAGAAAGGTATGGTGGTACTGGTTTCCTCCTTTGGTATGTCTTCCAAAGGAGAGGTTAGTATCTCCACTACCTGAATAAGTGGATAAAGGGGAATACTTACTTCCTTTGTTTTGGTTTCCAAAAGAATAAATGGTGAATACACTACCTCAATAAGTGGAGGGGAAGAAGAAGTGGTTTGGGTAATGCTTTCTTCAACAATGAACTCACTAAGAATAACATTAAAAGTGTGGACCTGATTGTTGTGAGAGGATTATGCTTTATTATTTTCATTATTCATGGAAGGGGCATGGTTGGGGAATGTCTACCTAAAAATATCAAGTGACTAAACTGGGGGTGCATTGGGGTTATCTAGCACAAGTTACCCTTGTCAATCAACCCTTGGATAATGATTTTGAAAGTATTTCATCTTCTAACATCATGCCCAATGACATGGTGGTAACCACACAATTCATTCTCCTTATATTAGTTAGGTATATGAAAAGAGGAATCAAATTGTTGTGTGGGTTTAATTGGAGGAAGTTGTATGATATTTTATTTCAACAAAATTTTCAATACTAAATCATATGACTAACCTAATGAAGTATATTAGTTTTAGTTATTATTGTTTTGGGTATTCTGGTTGGAAGAATTAGAAGAGTTAGGTTGGCTAACAACTAAAGGAGGGGTAGTTTTAAGGATAACTAAATTCGTAGTTCCCTTGGTTTTAGTGTTGGTGTTGGATTGGTTGGTAGTTTTAGAGGAGGAAGTTTCATTTGAATTGAAACTAGAGTTCTTGTTTCTCAATTCTAGCTTTCCCTCATCAGTGGATATAATATTTATTTTTTATGCCATGGTGAAAGCGTAATCAAAGGATTTAATGTCTGAACCTGTAAAGTTGAGGAAATATGTTTGGCACAAGCCTGAGAGAGAAACTTAGACAACTCAGGTTGGGGAAAAGATAAAAAAGATTTTCTTTATCAAACCTCTCTAATGAGATATGAAATAATCAATTGACTCATCCTCAAATTGTTGAATGGAGTAGAGGTCGGTGATGGAAATGTTTTTAAATATATTTATCAAAATATGATATAAGAAGGTTTGAGATAATTAGGTAAAATAAAAGAGGGAGTGATTGGTAATAGCATTGTACCAATCTAATGCTAGACTGAATAGGGACATGGGAAAGGTATGAATAAGGATAGCATAATCATTATCAATCAAATAGAAAGACTATCTAAATTCTCTAAGATGTTGCTAAGGATCTTCCTTGCTCTAAAATTTTGATTTTTTTTGAAGTTCCCATTGCTGAGGACAAGGTTAGATTAGAACAGATGGATGTATTGGTTCATTGTAAATTTGATCATATGATAAGAGGTTATGGGTACCAAAAATAGATGACTCAAAATTGGTCAGCTTATCCATTAACATCTTAATGAGATTGGTTTGTAGTTGCACACTCCCATAGTTGTACAATATGTTCTGTTGGGGTTGGGTATGTGCAACATATAGATATCTAGTGAAAGATTGAAATGATGACACATAGTAGTATGTGGACATGGATGGTTGGGAAGATGCCATGTATGGGTATGTGGATACAGGAGGTTGGGTAGATGTTGTATTCATATACCCTTGTGGGTTAGGAATATAATTTGGGTTGGGTGCGTTGAGGAACTAACATGGGTTGGGTTGATAGGTTGAAGATGGCTAGTAACCTTGGTACTAATGGGTGGAAGGGTAGAAGGTATGAAAACCACCAAGATTTGGAATGGAGTGGAGGTTGGTAGGTTGGAGATAATAAGAGGAAGGGTAACAACCCTAGTAGAGGGTAATCCAATAGTAAGTGGAGTATAGGTGATGAAAGGTTGGGTTACTCTTATACTAAAAGTGTTATTGGTTGGGTTGGAAGGCATTTGGGTGTTGGTTGGTTGAATGGGTTAGTTTTAGATGTTGATATTGGAGGGATTATTGGTAGAATAAGATCCTTGGGTGATAAAGGTTTGGGTGAAAATGGTGGTAATAGAGGTGCTACCCATAAGATGGGATGGCATACCATAGGGTGGATCAATAGATGGAACCAAAGAGGGGATATGGTAAGACATGGTATTAAGGTAGTGTTGGAGGGTTATGGGGTTGTTATAAAAAAGGGTGGCAAAATTCATATCACCTTGGGTAACCATCCAAGGGTTACTAGGAATTCCATATGGATGGGGAGAGATTTCTATACTCAAGATGTACTCCATGGATGAAGAAGAAGACGAAGATGGGTGTTTTGGAGGTGGATCTTGATTTTCCTGGTTTCTTAGTTGTTGTCTAGTTAAAACCATGTAAAGAAGGGGGAAAAAAATATAAAAGCAATCTCACAACTCAAAAGATAAGCAATCAAAATAAAAAGATCTCTATGTAAATAATACATACACTAAAGTATGTTAAAATCCTAAGATACCTTTTATCTCTCTTTGAGCTTATGCCTCAATTTTAATGAAGTTATGAACATCAACTTTGGGCTTTTAGAGCAAGTAATAGAAAAGGATGTCTAAGGTTAGTTTAAGTTAGTTAAGGATCTCAAGAATCTATGCTAGGACTTGGTACATGGCTTGATATTGGGGCATACCCCCTCACTTCACACACCATAGTGATAAGGGTGCTGAGTGCTTAGCCAGAATATACCGAGTTTCTAGAGATTATGCTTGGCCAATTAACTAAGTTGGTTCTCCCCTCGGTGATGAAATCCAAGTAGGATAACTGAGGAAAGGTAACTGCTAGGTGATGAAATCCCAATTTGTATTTATGTCAATGGTTTGATGTTTGATTGAATGTGTGGTTTGGTATTATGTGTGTGATAAGAAGTGAGACTACAATTAATTTACTTGATTAAATTAAGTTATGTGAGCTAATCAATACAAGCAAACAATGGATACAAAGTTAATTTTAATCCAAAATAAAATTTTGGTGTCTTTTCAAATGAATACAAATTAACTAAGATTCACCTAGATTTAATATGATGATGCAAATCGTAGGCATAGAATGAGTACTTTTGATTTTCAGAAATGAAAGCAAAAGTGATAATTTTTACTTTTTTCTAAGAAAGCAAAAGAAACTAGAACTTGCATTTTGGAAAGGAAGAAAGGAAATAAGGAATGTTTAATTTTTATAAAAGAATGTAATGAATGACTCTTATATAATGAAACTAAATGTTCTATAACTACAAACCAAAGAAAAATCTCAAAGGTCCCATTAGGCATGCTAAAATTTTTCATTATTTTTTTGCTTTATTTACTAAGAAGAGAGAAAGAAGAAACTTAAGTTGGGTATGGTAGAAAAATTTGGTGTGTTTTATGCATGTGAATATAGATGACTTACAATACTCCTCTTTGTTTAGGGAGGATGACCTGAAGATAAGAAAGTATTCTATAAAATGGTAGATTAGTGAGATATTAGGGTGGACTACCTACCATGAGCTAGATCCAAGAAGCAAAAACTTATTTGAAGGTTGTCAATCCACACTTTTAAAACTCTTAAGTTATGATAAATTAATTATAGATGCTTGCATGAATAATAAAGGGTACTGAAATCCCATACAAGAAATTATAGAAGAGAGATAAGTGATTTTGACCAAAAATAACAATAAATGATTGAATACTAATGCTAAATTACTCAAACTTGATTCAAAAAATATGTTGAAGTTCTATGATAAAAAAACTCTTAAATTGTGATTTGGGTATGAGTATATGTGTTAAATTAGCTTGCTATTGTAAAATGACACATATTAATTATCAACAATTAGGTATGACCATTGATGATTAGGGCTAACTATTGGTGGTTGGGTGACTATTGATGATTACTGATGGATTTGGTTTAGGAAAAGAAGTCTATTGAGGAGGTTGCAAAGAGGTTATGGAAGTGGTGTTTGGGTTGAATGTTGGTTACCATATAAAAAGTGATGCTTAGAGGTATTTAGTTTGGGAATTGGGTGTTTGGGTGATTGTAATAGGCTATGGGTGGTTTTGGGTAGGAGATGAAGTGTTTGGAGTCGTAAAACTCCAACACAAGGAATGAAGTGTAGAGAATGGGGATGACCCAAGAACTGAAATAAATAAATCTAATTACTGAATCTTGATAAGAAAACATAGATACTTAACTTTTAGGTATTGGTGGTCTAAAAAATGTTGAGGTTGGTTAAAATCTATTGTGGATCATGGATCAATATTAGTAGAGTAATGGTACTTTGGCTCAAGATAGTGAGTTACATAAGTACCCTAAATATTTGGCCTAGTTTATATTTCACTAGGAAGCTCCTAGATTTTCTTGGGAGTAAGAATATCTTGCACTATAATTAATTCAACATGTTATTCATATATTAATATAAAACAGAGGAGCATTGAAATAAAATAGTTTAATAAATAGTTTTAAAATAGTCTAACATGAATTGATCATGTGATTAACAAACTAGAATTTAATAGATAGTAATAAATGAGTGAGTTATAGTTGAGTTGTAGTTTACTCCTTTGATCATGCACTCCTGAGGCAGAGTTTAAGTAATCATCAATAGTCTATGTCAACAATCGGTAGTCAAGGGTTGACCATTGGTAGTCGAGTGAACATGGACAAAATTATCTAGATTTATCCAATTCCATTAATGATTGGTGATTAATTCCCTGGGAAATGGTATGAGGTTAATAATGAGATAATTTAGATGCATGAAGAACAAGTCTAGGAGGTTAGGGTTATTAATTGCTAGTGTAGAAATGGTCTCAAGATTAGGTGTCAACCAACTAGCCATGGGTTTAGGTAGGTGAGTTGTAAATAGGATTTATTGAATTAATTAAATTAATTACTTTAGCCAAAGGGGTAAATCTATAGATTTTAATAGGTAATCCTAACGCAAGGAGGATAAAATGGGCCAAGGGGTGTTTTGACGACTAGCAATGCATTGCATGGTTTTTGATTGCCTATAATGGTCACATAAATTTGAGTTAGTAAGGAGTTATTATAATTAGAGGAAGGGGTGGAGGTTTAGAGATAGTAACCTACATAAACCAAGGTGTAATGGAATTACTTAAACTAGGTGTGGTGTTACTTGAAAAAAACTGTATCAATCCTATAATAGGGGGTCTAATACTTTGAGAGATGTTATATGGCTCATGTGTTTCAAAAATAATGGTGGAAACATGAATTGTATAAACATGTCCCACAGTGTTATTATAATCATACATTATGTTTTTCTAACATAGGTTGTTAGTTTGGGTATTATGATCCTGATTATAAATATGATGGTTAGGCTTATGAACTTGATTCTATTAACATTGGCCTTGACCTTGATTCTAATGATTCCTCTACTATAGTTGATTATGTTTGGGAAATGGGTCCTTGTAGATGCCTATGTCTTGATTATTGTTTTGCATTATTTATTTTACTTTAATTTTGCCACTTTCAATTAAGTCTTCGATAATATGTTTTAGTTTTATGCATCGGTAAATGGCATGGACAATAACATGATGGAAATTACAAAACTCATCTTCTGGATACTAGTCAAGTTTATGTTGATCTTCTAAAAATAGTTTTGGTATACGGCACATGATCAAATTAGCTACCACTAGATTCTAGAACACTACCTCAACAAACTTTCCTAGTTTGTTGAATGTTTTATACTTATTAGATACCATGCATGCAGGATCCCTTTACAAAGTGTTTAATGGATTAGGTTGGGCTAGTTATACATTTGGATCCAGTGGATCTTGTAACATTTTTACATGTATGGATTTTTCATTCCATTTCCCACATGTTCATCTTCTTGTAAAAAAACTTGAGTTTTTCTATAGCAGTATCCTAAATAGGTGGTTGTTTTTGAGTAGATGTTTGACCTTGTGAATATATTTTCAAGATACCTCTAGTTATAAGTGCCTTTTCAATCTGCATTCCCTTATCAATACTTTATTTGAATGTGTTTGCACAAGTGAGTCTTAGATTGTGAGCTACTTCAAGATGCATATTATGTGAAAAAATAATAACCAATTGGTGATTTAGAAAATTATGCTGAAAGTGACCATCTAATACTCTTCATCACTATAGGTATGCTGTGAAGCTTTCTCCATCTCTTTATCTTGCCTTGCATAATTCAACCACTATTAACTTATGCTTAATGTTATAAAATAAATAGTTGACAAATTTCTCTAATAGATCATTTTAATATATCACCAATCCCTTAGGAAATTTAAGGAGCCAATCTAGAACTTGTCTAAGAAACAAGTGGAGAAAATAAACACTATTGTAGGTTACTTATTAGCACAATAAAAAAAATTCTTGAATTTGTTCTTGAGGGTCCCCCTTCCCTTTGTATTTATGAAACTTAGGTGACTCAAAATGATGGGGAAATGGGACCCAAAAAATTCTTAATTTAAATAGATAAGGGCATATCTCATAAAACTCATACTTCTTAATTCGGTTTCCTATCTCAAGCATTGAGACTATTTGCTTCATAGAATTCCACTCCTCCATGTTTAGTTGATTTGTTGGTGGAATATAATTTTTTGGGGTGGAATGTACCCCTATGTGGTTATATTAGGGATATGAACCCCATGTCTAGAAGTTTTGTTTGGGTCTACTTGTTGATTTAAATAGGTTTGCCATTGATTCCTAGGTGATTGATATAAAGTCTCAAGAATCTATTATTATGTGCTATATGAATACTATAGGTTTTGGGGTGTTTTTTTTAATTTAAATAAATATGTATCAGTTGAGATGAACTGACTAAAGTGTTTTACCAAATACCTCCAATCTACAATGATTATTTTATTCCTTATGGATACGAAGGGGAAAGACAATCTTAATGGTCAGAAAAGGTATGCTCTATATCAGATGAAATGTGTTATGCAACATCTATAGGTTTATTATATTTAATAACAACTCTAGGGTCTACCATACACATAAGATCAACTAGGGTATGTTGTTTTTGGTCTATTGTTATTCTTTCTCTTTAGAAGTAGTATTGTTAATTGAAGTCATAGCTAATAAAGTTTTAAGGTCTGGATAATATGATTTGCATATCGTTGAATATTTTTTTGAATCTTGTTAGTAATATCTTGATTGATTGGGTTAGGCTACACAAGATGTTATTTTCCCTTAATAGTGGAAACAACATTGGTTTTTATAACACGAGTAGGAGTTTACCCTAGCTTTTGCTCTTCTACTCGAACAAGGGTGTGAAATTATTCCATTGGGAAATATGGTGGTAATATTGCAATTGATTCCATCAACCTTAAAAGGGATTCATGTTTGTATTCTAAAGGTTGGTGTCATTTAGATATGCGTTAACCAACTTGTGAAAATATTTTATCCTTTTCACAACCACTATATCCATTAATTACTTAGTGGAGTGTAATGTTTTAGTTAAACTTACATTCTGACGTGGTATCTTAGTAACATAACTTGTTTAACTACTTAAACAAGCATTCCAAAAAGTCAACCTCAATTTATATACCCTTAGTATAGAGTGGGGTTAATATATTCTCATGATATGAATTCTTGAGATTAAAATTTCACTAGAGAACTTGTAGGGAGGCTATGAACTCCTATCCACAAGCCAAGATGCAATAATTTTTTTTTTTAGGATGTTAAGGATGTTTTTGGATCACCCAAATCACTCAAATTTTTAGGAAAGCCTTAGTGATTTTCCTTCTAAACTTGGACAATGTGACAAAGGTAATAAGTGAATAATTTATCGATCACCTAAATTAATTAAAGGGAATGAGGGAAGAACATATATGTTACACTTAGTTTATGAAAAAAACACTTAATGAAAAATGATAAAAAATTAAAACCTCTTAAGATAATTTAACTAAAGTTTGAGTTCATTTTGGAACACCAACAAAGATATGAAATAAAATTTTCCTTTGATTGTTGTAGAATATAAACTAAGTGTCTTAAAACCTACAAAATAGAGTATTATAAGTCAAAATAGGGGTGTAAGATGTTCAAATGAATTTAAAACTTGGTGTTTTATCTCTCTATTTTTCAAAACAAGGAGATTAAACCATTCTATAGAGCATCTTTGCCATTTAAATGTGTGATTTTGCCATTTCTCAGGATGATTCTATTGATACACAAAGACATAAAATGCACTATCTAGTGATTCCACTGATTAACAAGATAATATCAATGATTAGTAGGGAAATTATACTGATAAACATCACAAATTCATTGAAATGATAAATATGATAGAAATGAAAAACATATTAGTTACTTGCAAGTTTTGGCCTAGGATAATGTTGCTAATATGTTGATAAATGCACCATTCCATAGGTCAAAGGTGCCAAACATTAGGTCAATTTTTCCATTTTTGTATAAACACATAGACAGAGATAGAGAAACATACAATTTTATTTTTTAATAGACATGGGAATTCTCATTATTACTCAGGTCGATCTCAATGTTCCTCAAATCATTCTCACTGATGTTTAGGTCAAATTCATTATTTTTCAGGTCAATTCCATTGTTTGGTCTAGAAGTCATAAAAATAAAAATTAGAGAAGAAGAGGAGTAAATCAACCTCAAAAGAGGGTCTAATTGCTTAATTATAAGGGATTAAATTGATGTGTGAGATTTTCAGTCCTGCTAGGTGTGCCAAAATATAGAATAAGATTTTGAGGTAAGGTTAGTGTTGATGAAATTTGACTTTTAGGTCAAATTAGGACTTATATAGGTAAAAAATTGAGTTTTATGTGTTTTAGGGGTCTAATATAGATGTCACAAGGTTTTTTATAAGCTAATTGATGTCATTTAATGTTATACTAGCCTTGGTCTTTAGTCATTTTGAGGTCAAAAAAGGGGCATTTAATGATTTGTATGGATTTATTGGGAAGTGTGAAGGCTATTAAAAGGTTATGAACATGACATGTGTATTCACATGTCTTAATAAAATTTTGGTAACTCAAAGTGGTAGGTGCTTCAGAAGAAAGATTAGTTTTCTTGAGGAAAAGGTGAGTTTGGCACTTGTACCACCCATGGGGAAGTGTGCCACATGGGAGAAGATCATAGAATGTGCCTTAATCTTCATAAATCTTAGTTCCATAGTTTACATTCTTTGAAAGTTCCATTTTTGGCCCAAAACTATTTTTCTCCTTTTCCACCCTTCTAGGCCCACAAAACTAATCTTTAGGTTTATACTTCGTACAGATAGTAGGGGAGGTTTCAGATTAATTTCCTTGAGGAGGTGAAAATAAACTCAAAGAAATTCATTTAGATTAAAATAGTTTGAGTAATGTTGGCATGTGTTTTAAGAACCATCCTCATGAAGTTGACTATGTTTTTTTTGCTTGTTGTTTCATGCACCCTATAGCTTTTGCTTTGGTTTGGGAATTTTCATATAATATAATTGGTAATATTTTATCTAGATGATGTTATATTCCTCCTCAAATTTTCTTGATGATTTGTTTCAAGTTTCCTGATGCTTTTATCATAAAAGTAACTTAGGTTGCAAGAGGAAGCACTTTTTGTGTAACATGCAGTTTTACAAATGTTCAATATTTTCATCCTTTGTCAATGGGTCTAAGGAGTTGTGACAAGTTATATATTATGTTTAAAATGTGATTTTTATATCATGTACTTTTAGTCTCATTTTCCAAGTATCATTATATGAGTTACAGTCACAACACACCATGTAGCCAATTGATTCCAAGACTGTCATGCACAACCAACTTGGTGAGCTGAGTTAAGGCCTTCAACACATCCATGGGGGTAACAAATATGGTATTGAAAATTTTAAAACATTATCATAGTAGGAATAGTAATTCAAAGCCTTTCATTTGTTATAGGAAGGATTTTGATAGCCAACATAATCACTATGGGAAAATAAAGGTGTAAACTACCTTCAAAAGATCAAACAACCAATTATGGGATCAAATCCCCAAAATTAGAAAAATAGAGGTCTAGGGGTGTTTTTTTCACATCAAAAAATAAGGTTGAAAAGAGTTTTAAATAAACTAGATGGATAAAATTATTGCCCTATCATAGGATCACATATTAAAAAAATATGGAGGTGATTTATCCCTATGGATTTCTTATTAGGAAGGCCTAAATATGCTCCTTAAATCAGTGTTCTTAGGTAGTGATTACCTATAGAATTTGAGACTAAGGAGACTCTTTACATAAATTTATAGTTTTGAGCCTTTTATTCATGATTGGGAGGTTATATAAAGTTGAATGTAGTAATGGTAACCTAAATATAATTTCAAGGAGTGATATATAGTTCCTTAGGCCATATATACACCTACATGTGTCTCTTATTTTGAAATATATTCACCTACAGATAACTGTTACAGGCAGTGAACCTAATCAAGGTGAATTTGAAGGGTAATAAGCCTATGGACACAAAAAAATACTATGATAATTTTATTAGAGTTTATAGATAATATCCAAAAGATAATTACATGTTTTCAAATGTAAAATCTACACCTATAGGTCCCTTTACCTCAGGAATTCAAACATTGTGACCATAGCAGGCAATAGGTAGGAAATGATAATATCAGTGTTGATAATATATAAGGATGAGTCTATTGAATTCAAATAAGCATCAAACAAATCCAAATAATGTGAAATTGTTTCTAATAGATATTTAGTATGGGTTTTGAATATAAAGCTACCTTTAAGGTCCCCTACAGTCACCTATAGGTGACTGTAGGTAGACAATCAACCAAGAAATGTGGTTTAGGCTATGTTCAAGCATGAATGCATGTCAAAAAAACACTAAAGAAATATAAAATAATAAAATGAGGTTATAAACACTATTTTTGATGTTAAACCATGCTTTTATACATATAGGGATCATTCTTGAGAGGTGAGGTAGCAAACACAGTCAAAACATAGAACCAATCAGTAAAAAGGGCATGACCATGAGGGGTTCTAGAAAGAGTTATAAGGAAAAGGTGATTGAAATATATTTATAATAGTAATTAACATCTCATGAATCTAATTCAAGGAAACATATCATAATAAACCCTCTCCAAAGGAAATACACAGTCAGTATATGATTGTCATAAATGCAAACTACTCCTAATAAGCTTGTCTTGGGGTTTTGTTGAAGATGGAGGGTCTAGGCTCAAGACCAAGGGAAAAAAAAATTTACATAAATTTTTTATTATTTGGATAAGATCATAAAATGAATAGGTTTTTCTGAAATAATAGGAGAAGTACCCTCTATTTTGTCTCAAATAGAGGGTACTTCCCCATATGTCAAAACTGGTAGCCTTTGGGAAATGATTCAAAAGGACTATTAAAAATTTTATAAGACATTTAAAGGAGTTATTTGGACATATAACACACCTATATAATCATAAGAGATAATATACATAAGGGATAAACCTTATAGGGTGCTAAAAAACTCCAAGGTTGTAGTCAAGCCTAGAAGGCAAGGTTTATGCCTAGTCCAAATGAGGAAGTCATTTTCACTTATAGTCATATATATTATTTATATTATATATTATAATGGTAATAGGATAATAATATAATTTTCTAAGACATTGGTATGCATAGGACCCATTAAAAAACTCATGTTTGACTTTAAGGTGTAAATAGGCCTACTAATCATGACTAGGCCTAGCATCCAAAAAGGGGGTCAACTTTATATTTGGATTTAGATGATAAATTAAAACTATTATATCATTAATATTTGGGTAATTAAGATGTTTTAAATCCTTTATAATGCAAATAAACCTCCAAGGAAGCCACTTTTGGATCAGGGACAACACTAGACTTGGAAGAAATGGAAAGAAGAGCTCGATAGGAGAAGTTTGATTGTTCACATCTTTCATGAGACTATGCATGGATGACAAAGGTGTTTATAGGAGTTATAATAGGTCTTAAAATTTTATTTTATGTAATTATTTTGAGTTTCCAACCTTAGGTTTTTATGAACAATGTTTAAGAGTGAAAACATGTCTAAAACCCTTGCAAACCCTCAATCAAAACAAGTTTGGAGGAATGGAATTGGAAATATTATCTAATGGAATAGTTTGATTATGAAATTGATATTAACTTAAAATTTACTCTCTCATTCTCCTCCTCACCCTCTTGAGTTATAGGAAACTGTACAAATAGGGTGTAAAACATGGGGTTTTAACTATTTTATGTGTTTTATAGGCTATAGGAGGTTTCAAGAGATGAAATAATGTTTGGGGGGAATTTTTGGATTTTTAATAAATCCCTATGGACATTTAATTATTTAAAAAAAATCTAAGTGACTCAATAGGAACTCTCATCTCAGCCAGTCAAAACTGGGATAGTGACCAAGCTAGTGAGAAGTGTGAAAACTCTAAGTGGAAGTGATTTTAAGGTGTCTATAATGTTTATAAGGATATGGAGTGTATTTAAACTTTTTATCCACTCAATCCTATATATTTTCAATGAAAATTTAATCCAAATTTAATTCCAAGTGTGTAGGGTCATGAAAAAAGAGTTTTTAGACTACAAATGCTGATGGCTCATTCCCAAATGATTCCAGATGACCAGGACTGCAACCAATACATGGAAAGGCATGTCTATAACCATTTACATTCATTTAAATAATTATACCTATCTTTAATCAGTTTTTTGATGTTCAAATAGGTCCAAATCATGAAGATAATTTTTTGAGCTAGAATGAGGAGTTTCATGTCACTTTTCATGAGTTTTATGACTTGGATGGACACTTGTGCTTCCTAAACTTGCATGATTCATCCCAAATACTCTTCTCATATAAAATTAAATAATTTTCTAATATTTATAAGTGTCCTAGTGACCCTTGTACTTCTATGTTCTCCTCTCTCTCTCAAGTATTATAAGAACTAGCCATTTTAGCCATTTAAACTTATGTTCCACTTGAGTATGATGAAGCCCTTCTCATTTAAATACCATTTGATCAATAAGATTAATAATTTTTATCTCTTAGTGACTTTTCATAGTGTGTTATATTTGGATGATCAATCTTTCTTACTGATAACTAAGATTTACTTAATATGGTGTCTCATTCTTGAATCCTATTTGTAGTTGGAAAGCTTCTTCTTGTAGGGCATGTGAAGTGTTCTAGGAAATGTCAAGGATTGACTGAGCTAGTCAATTCAATAGTTCCATTCAAGGCCTATTGTCTAGTCCTCTTATCTTTGCACATTATCTATAACCTCATAATGTAACATTGATGTGAGAAGATACAAATTGGAGAACTACATATTTGGTTTTTCCTTTGTTCTCATGTGTAACATGTATCTAGTTGGTAGTCATCAATATATTTGGTGTATCATCTCCCTTAGGATATTTTTATTTCATTTATCTCTCTCCCTTCACCAGCCTAAATTTTAGGTGTAGTTTCGATCTAAAGTGGTACATCAAGGGAGATAACCCTATCTAGATATTCACCTCATCCTTAGGCTACCCACAAGCCTAGAGGTGTTTCCATTGTGTCATTTTAATGAGGATGTCTTAGTAATCTTATCAAAGGGTGTAAATCCAAGTGAAAATAGTTTTTGGCATGCCCAGTGGGACTCTTGGTCCAAGAAGTTGAAAGATATTTGGTGTTATCTTTAAACAATTAGCCTTTGGAACCATTTATCAAAGCATCAATGGCAACTCTAAAGTTACATTAGTTGGTCAACTAACCTAATTATTCATTTTTAATATCATTGATAACCATTACTTGTGTTCTTGATTCCTCATGAAGTTTCATGGCTAACCTTGATATTGAGCACTATTTTACATAAGTTGGTGATACATTTCAAGCTTATGGAATTCCCTATCAACAAGAAAAAGTTTTTAATCCAATCTATCATGAAGTGTACCAACTCCAACATGAAGTGTATCATCACATTCATGAAGTGTATCAGTCTTAGAATGAAACTTATCCATATCTTTCTCCTAGTCAACCTAGTCACTTCTCAAATCAATCCATTTCCACCTTCAGATTAACTCTTTTGGGAATATGAGAGGTATATGTTAGATCTTGACACATGAAAGGGATATAGTCAAGATGTTCCATAAATATTATTCATAAGGTGAGAGATGCATTAGAGTTGGTCAAAAGAGAGTGGGTACCTATTGAGATAGCCAATTAATAAAGCTCACAAGTGAGATGCTTGATATGAGTGGCCTAGTTTTTTCCTTAGAAGACAGGCTAAGAGTTAATGATAGACAACCTCACCAAACCTATCATAATTAATATCCACTTAACAAAGTTTCCTATCAACCATATTTTATCCCTACTCATGAGCCTGGTCAAGGATATCAAAGTCATCCTTTTCCCAATCAGTTGGAAGAGAGAGTTGAAAAGAAAAACCTTGTTTTTGAAGATAATATTGATAGGAAAATTGAGTTGGACAATATTAATATTAATCATTCCATGTTATAAAAATATTAATTGGAATTAAATCCCTCATTTCCCCCTCCCATTGCATCCCCATCTCAAGGAAAGACCTCTAGATATGAGATTCCAAGTTGGAAACAAGGTGGGGAATCCAAGCCTAAGGAGATTTAAATATCTTTGAGGACATAATCCAATCTTCATGTTGCATCACCACATAAAAAGGAGAATCATAATCCCAATATTATATGTTGGAACAAAATAGTGGAGTCATGGGTAAATAAAGAGGAGAAACATCTTGATAAAGAGTGTGAATTTGAGGAGTTTGATCCTGTACAAATCTATCACCTCCTTCCTCAAGAAAACTCTAATCCTCCATATTATCCCTATTTTACTACTCATACTCATGATGATGAATATTAATTTAAGAGAGAATTTTCCAAGAGAATCTAGCCAAGCAAATTGAAGAGTTAGAGGCAAAAATGAAATTGTTAAGTCAAGGTGTGATGGAAGGTTTAGACACAAAATAAGATCTTATGCCTAAGCACACCCAATATACCCTTCCTCAAGAAAATAATCAAGCCAAAGCATATTTAATGAAGTGATTATAAAGTTTAAGGAATAAAATAAAGTTATTTTAGCCTATGGTCTACCTCCCCTTCCTCAAGAGCTTTAAAAAAATTCCCTTACATTTCACTCTCAATCTGATTTTGAGTTCTATGTGCCAACTCCACAAACTAGTTAATCCTATGCTCAACCCATCACCATTTTTACTAATTAAAATATGGTATGGGAACCTCAATAGTAGAATTTAGTTGATAAAAAATCATAACTATTGCTTGAAGAAGTCATAACTCTTCGGCAGCCTGATTGGACTAAGTCACATGACTTCAAGATGCCTAATTTTAAAATCACAAATAAGGATATGGAAGATCTTACAGCCCTTGAGATCAAAAATCATGTTGTGGTATTTTATATTCAACTTGATACCCCTTAATAGGTCCTAAGTTTTGAATAAGAGGTGATCCCTTGTGTTGAGTCTTCTTGTTTGATTGATGATGAATAATGCCTTCCTTGTGTTGAAGAGGAAATCTTGGATGAAGTCATTTTGGATTCTAAGGAAGAGGATGAAGGATATTATATTGTTTTCCCCCTTCATTATGTCGATAAAAAAATAGGATGAAGACTTGCGTAAATATTTTTAAAACATTTACAATGAGTTTGAGTCTCTCAAGGGGTCTAGAAATTCTTTGGAGCCGATTACAAGTGATGGTAAGCAAAATGACATTGTCCAAAATGCCATAGATGAGAAAGAAAAAGTTATTAATCAAAATTAGGATGGTTTATTTATAGTAATTGGATCAGGTTATACTCCTATTCAAGGAGGATATGATCTAGTCAAAGATGGAGAAGGCAACCTTGACACTCAAGTAAGTATGCAAAGGAAAAGCAACCTTTCAAATTTTTCCTTCCAAGAGGAATATACATTTCATGATGACATGTTTGAAATAATAAATATGGGATAGCATCCTCTCAATAAATGTTAATAAACACACCATATCTTGTAGGATGGAATAAGCTCCTATTGGCCTTAATCTTCTAAGGAACAAGAAATCACTCCTCTTGACACCATCCCTACCAAGAAGATACTAGTTGATCATATATGGAGAGTGGGCAGAAGTATGAAGTATGTGTAAAATTTTAAGAGGAATATATCTAAATTGGAGACCTATTTAAATATGATCTACTTGAGATCAGATCAAGTGAAGTGCCAAGGAATAGGTTTTATCTACAAGACTTTTAATCCAAGGAAAAACATGCTTGGCACTATGTTTCATCTTATGAAGAAGAAGATTCAAGAAACTTTCATTTTGATCCTAGAAAGGGAGGTATGATTAATTTTTATTTGTGCATAATAGTTTTTTTAAAAAATTTCCCTAAGTTCCTTGAGCACGTTCGTGCCCATGCAGGCGCGCGCGCGCGTGTCTTGTTAGTTTGCTTTCCTTGTTTTGTGTGTGTCCTTTGTGTGCTTGAGGTAATCAAGTGGTCTTGTCTTGATCAAAGCCTATGGTCAAAATCCTCTTGTTGTGTCTCAGACTTCAAATGATTCCCTAAGTCTAATAGACTGATAAGGCTACTAGTATAGCTAGTATAGTAGCCATATTACCCCAATGAGTCACCAATTTGTTGACCAAATTTGACTTTTAGATTAAATTATGACCCATATAGGTAAAAAATTAATCTTTAGGTGTTTTACGGGTCTAATATAGATGTCATAAGGTGTTTTATATGCTAATTTATGTCACTTATGGTTATACTAGCCTTGATCCTTAGTCATTTTAGTCTTTTACTCATTATAAAGGGGCATTTAATGACTTGTATGGATTTTTTTGGAAGTGTGAAGGTTAAAAAATGTTATATAACATTCCATGTGTCCTCAAATGTCTTAATCAATTGTTGTTAGCAAAAAGTGGTAGGTGCTTTAGAAGAAAGAGCATTATTCTTAGGAAAAGGGTGAGTTTGGCACTTGTATGGCCCATGGGGAAGTGTGCCACATGGGAGAATATCATAGAAAATACCTTTAGATTATTAAAGATAATTTTCACTTTTTAAATTATTTTAAATTTCCATTTTTTTACCCAAAACTATTCTAGTCCTTTTTCACCCTTCTAGGCACATAGAACCAGTCTTCAAGTTTGTACTTGGTACATATTAGCAAGGGAGGTTTCAGATAAAATACCTTTGGGAGGTGAAATTAAAATTATATAAATTCATTTACATTAAAATATTTAAATTAATGGTGGAATTTTCTCTATGAACCATCAGTTGACTGTGCTTTTCAGGTTGATGTTTCATGCACCCTATAGGTTTTGCTTTATTTTGGGAATTTACATATAATATAGTTGGTAATATTGGTTTAATATGATTTTTTATTTCCTCAAACTATATCCATAATTTTTTTCAAGTTTAATTATGTTTTGATGAGCAAAGTAACTTAGGTTACAAGAGGAAGCACTTTTTATGCAATAGGCAATTTTTCACTATGTTCAATATTTTCATGCTTTATAAATGGATATAGGGAGTTGTATAATATGTTTAAAATGTGATTTTTATATAATTTAATTTAAATATCATTCTCCAAGTATAATTCCATGAGTTTCAGTTACAAATCACCATGTAACTAGTTGATTCTAGGATTGTCATGCACAACCAACTTGGTGAGTTGAGTTAGGGCCTTCAACACATACATGGTGGTAATACCTATGGTATTGAAAGGTTTAAAAAATTATAATAGTAAGAATAATTGAGTAAATAATTTAATTTTTTATAGGAATGACTTTACCAACCAACACAATCACTCACACAATATTACCATTAACATACTCATCTACAAGTATCTCATGAAGGCTAGTATGTTGAAAAGGAGATTTTGAACTGAGCTAGTTTCTTGACTATGAAAGGAATATATTTTCTCATGTTTTAGGTAGGATTAGGATTCATTTAATGCCAAAAAACATTCATCCTACCAAATTTCTCATCCTTACTACTTGTATAGTGAAATACACACCTACAGGTGACTTGGTAGAGAATTGTAGTGTCTTTTTAAAGTGTTGGAGCTTGAGTTGAAACCCTCTTTGAAGTAATCACGTGTGTAGGAAAAATTTAATATCTACTTGAAATTTAAAATGGGAAAATAAAGGTGTAAAATTCCTTCAAAATATCAAATGACCAATTCTGGAATCAGATCCCAAAAAAGCAAAACAAAGGTCCATGGGTGTTTTGTGAACATCTTACAACAAGTTTGAAAATAGTTTTAAATAACCTATATGGATAAACATGTTTCCATATCATAGGATAAAATATTGAAAAATAAGGAGGTGATTTATCCATATGTATTTATTATTAGGAAGGCCTGAATATGCTCCTTAAATCACTATTCTTAGGTAATGATTACCTATAGAATTTGAGCCTAAGGAGACTCTTTACTTAAAGTTGTAGTTTTGAGATTTGTTTTTATGAATGGAAAGTTATATGTAGTTTAATGTATCAATGTTAACCTAAATATAATTTCAAGGAGTGATATATAGTTCCTTATGTGGTATAGACACCTACATGTGTCTCTTATTTTGAAATATATTCACCTCCAGGTGACTGTTATAGGCAGCGAACCTGATCAACGTGAATTTGAAGGGTAATAAGCCTATGGAAATAAGAACCTATTATGAAAAGTTTATTATAGTTTTCATATGATATCAAAAGGAGTTTTACATGTCTTAAAATGTAAAATCTACACCTACAGGTCCCTTTAACTCGAGAAGTCAAACACTATTGACCATAACAGGCAATAGGTCGGAAATGCTAATATTAGTGTTGAAAGTGTATAGGGATGAGTCAAGTGAATTTAAATAAGCATAAAATGAATAAAAATAATATAATTTTTTTTATAATGGATATTTAACATGGGTTTTGAAGAGAAAATCTACATATAGGGTCCCCTATAGTCACATGTAGGTGACTATAGGTAGACAGTTAACTGAGAAATGTGGTTTAGGCTAAGTTCAAGCGTGAATGCAAGTAAAAAAAATGAATATAAAATATTAAAATGAATTTTTGAACACTATTTTTGAGGTTAAACCATGATTTTATACCTACAAAGGTCATTTTTGGGAGGAGATTCAGTAAACACAATCAAAACATAGAACTAATCAGTAGAAAGGTCATGCCCATGAGGGGTTTTAGAAAGAGTTATAATGAAAAGGTGATTTAAATAGATTTAGAAGAGGAATTAACATATCATGAACCAAATTTAGGGAAAAAAATAAAATGAAACCATCTCCAAAGGAAATACACAGTCAGTCTTTGACTATCATACACAGTTTACTCTTGAAAACCATGTCTTGAGGTTGGTTGAAGTTGGAGGGTATAGGATTAAGACAAAGGGATAATAATTTTTAAATAACATGTTTATTAGTTGGATAAGATCCTAAAATTAATATTTTTTTAGGATAATAGTAGAAGTATCCTCTATTTTGTTTCAAATAGAGGGTACTTCCCCTTATGTAAAAACTAGCAGCTTTTGGGAAATGATTCAAAAAGACTCTTTAAGAGTTGATAAGACCCTGAAGGAGTTATTTTGAGATGTAAAACACATATATAAGTTTAATAGACCATGCATATAATGGATAAAACTTATAGGGTGCAAAAAAATTCCAATGTTGCAGTCAAGCCTAGAAGACAAGGTTTACACCTAGTCCAAATGAGGAAGTCATTTTCACTTATAGTCATATATATGATTTATAATATATTGGATAATTATTATGGTATAATGATATAATTTTATAATAAACTGGTATGTAGAGGAACGATAAAAAAATCATGTTGGGATTTAAGGTGTAAACATGCTTACTAAGCATGACTAGGCCTAATATCCAAAAAAAGGGGTCAATTTCATATTTGGATTTATATTATCACTAAAACATATTGGATCATGAATATGGGGGTAAATAATATGTTTTAAATCTTTTGGAAGGAAAATAAACCCATGTTAAATCTATTTTTGGCTCAGAGATAACACTAGACATGTAGGAAATGGAAGGAAGAACTCGATAAGAGAAGTTTGATTGTTCACTTATTTTATGATAATATGAATGGATAACAAAGGAGATTAAAAGATTTATAAAAATTCTTAAAATTTTATTTTTTGGAATTATTTTGAGTTTCCAATGTCAGGTTTTTATGAACAATGCTTAAGAGTGAAAACATGCCTAAAACCCTTGCAAACCCTCAGTCAAGACCAGTTTGGAGAAATGGAGTTGGAAAAATTATCCAATGACATATATTTATGATGAAAGTTATTTTAAATTATAGGGGACTATCTCAATCTCCTCCTCACCCTCTTGAATTGTACAAAATTATATGGATAGGGTGTAAAATAAGTTTTTTTTTAAAATTTTGTGTATTTTCTAAGCTACAAGAGGTTTCAAGAGATGAATTAAATTTTGGGGGGAATATTAAGAGTTTTAATAAATCTATATGTATATATTATACTTTTAAAAATCTCCTAAGTGCTTCAATAAAATATCTCATCTCAGTTAGCCAAAACTGGCATAGTGACCAAGCTAGTGACAAGTATGAAAACTCTAAGTGGAAGTGATTTTAAAATGTCCCTAATGATTATACTTCAATGGAGGGTCTTGAAAATTTTAATCCACTCTCATATATTTTAATAGAAAACTAAATTCAAATTTAAGGTTAAGTATGGAGGGTGCATGAAAGAAGAGTTTTTTGGACTATATACGATGATGGCTAATTTCTAGATGATTTCAGATGATCAGGACTGCAACCAATACATAGAGAGGCATGTTTTTAACCCTTAACCTTCATTCCAATAATAAGAGTAGTCCCTAAATAGTATTGGGATGTTCAAGTAGGTCTAAATCATGAAAGTAGTTTTTTGAGTCAAAATGAAGAGTTTAATGCCACTTTTCATGAGTTTTATGACTTAGATAGATACTTGTGGTTCTTGACCTTACATGATTCATCCTATATCCTCTTCACATACAAAAGTAACTAATTTTATTAGTTTTATAAGTGTCTTTGTGACCCTTTGACTTATCTCTTCTCCTCTTTCTCTCAAGTTCTATAAGAACTAGCCATTTTAGTCATTGTAACTTATGCTTCACTAGAGTATGGTGAATCCATACTTTTTTATATACAATATGATCAATAAAAACTACTAATTTTTACCTCTTCATAACTATTAATAGTGTGTTCTATTTGGATGATCAATATTGCTTAGTGATAACTAAGATTTCCTTAGCATGTTTTCTCATTCTTAGACCCTATTTGCAGTTAAAAAGTTTCTTCTTGCAGGGCATGTGAAGTGTTCTAGAAAATGTCAAGGATTGATTGAGTTAGTCTATTAACTAGTGCCATTCAAGACCTCTTGTTTAGTCCTCATAGATTTTTACATTCATCCATAACCTCATAATGTAACATTGATGTGAGAAGATGTAGATTGGAAAAGTGTATGTTTGGTTTATTCTCTATTCTCATATTAACATGTAACTGATTGGAAGTGAATAATCTATTTGGTGTATCACCTCCATTAGGATAGTTTGATTTCATTTATCTCTCTCCCTTCCCCTCCCTAAAGTTTAGGTGTGGTGATCCAAATTGGTATATAAAGGAAGCTAGCCCTATCCAGATATTCACCTCATCCTTAGGCTACTGACAAGTCTAGAGGTGTTTCCATTGTGCCATTTGGATGAGAAGAGCTTAGGCATCTCCTCAAAGGGTGAACATCTAAGTGACAATATTTAGATCATGAAATAGTCAAAAAGTATCAAAAATAAGTATAAATAACTAAATTATCAAGAATATTTTCTTAAGGGTTGGTGCTAATGAATTAAAAGAGCTAATTATAAATGTAAGATGATGTTATACCTGCCAAGTAGCTATTTTTTGTCAAAAGTGGTCAATAAATATGATTTTTCCCAAATTTGGTGCTCCAAGTTTTCATTAATGAGGTGTAGCATGAGCCTCTATCATCTCTTAGTTCACCAATGGCTTAAGTTCATGATTCAATCTTGTTTGGAACTAATTCTTCATGATAACACTACACAGTTCAATCTTGGTTTAAGGTATTTTTATATAATAAGTTCATAAATAAAAGAGCTTATAAATGATGGTATTGGCTCACTTATTTATATATTTTTAAAAATGTTTAGAATCAACCATGACCATTCATCTTAAGATTAAGATGTGTGGCTATAAACTGATTCAATCTTAGAGAGATAATCAATAAATAATGTCATTAATATTTTGAAGATTGGGGCATTGATGAGGCATGGGAGAGATTAATTATGATATTTATCCCATTAATAGTTTATGGATGCGACCCCATTGATGATGCCATGGGATGATACAAAATTAAACAATAAATTTTCAGTAAATAGATATTCAACAACTTTTAAGGAATTTTCACTTCAGCTCTTGATTTATTTTAATTTTCTTATGTGACTTTGCTTAGTTTTATACAATTCTTTGTAAATCTATTGCATGTTTAATCAACATGGTTGGAAATGTCATTTTATTGAGTCATAATTTGATTAGATTATAATTAGAATGTGTTAGTTGCGTATGGAGTAATACCCCAATTAGAGTATTATGGACATGAAATAATGCATGCACATGATGTATGCTACCGAATTAGAATAATTCAATATTTTAAGATGTCATTATGCATGGTCATAATTTGTCTCAAAATGATTTAAAAAAATATAATAATCACATAAAATACATTGGTCCATTCAGGGATACATTAACACAAATCAACACCTATACATGACAAGTTTGAATGATTTAGAGTGTTATAGTGATTTTGGTCTAGATTATGTGTTGTTGTAAAATATCATTTAGATTGATAATTTTAGCACAACAGTGATAGAAATTAGATGTCTACACTCACAAACTGGTTGACAATTACCATCTAATAAAAAGTTTGCAAGGTTTTTGCTGGCAATTTCTCCCTGCCACTCTGATCAAGATAAATATTTTTAGGTGAAAGGTGATCATACCACCATCGGTTCTAAACAAGTCCCTATTTATAGAGGGTGGCTTATCAGGGTTTCACTAGGGTGATCCCCATAATAAAGACCCCCTTATGTTGGTCTTTTCATCATAACTACTTAGTCTTTTGGTAGTTGTTTTTTTAATAAAATAATTATTTTATCCTATTGAATATAACATTTTGTTATTTTCTTGATAAAAAATTGGGTTCTAGAAAAAGGTTTTAAGTTAGAGTTTCAATGGTGACACACTATAGAGCTCATCGAGAGCTTTCTGATGCTTTTTACAGTTTTTGAAACGAACACCATATGCAAAAGTTATAGGCCACTGAAGTTTTGGTTCGAAAGGTAAAAATTTGGTGTCGACAAGTGATGTGGCATTAATTACATGCAACAAGTGGACCAATCAAAGGTTGACATGTGGCATGATTAAGCTTGAACATAAGCTTTTTGACCGATCCATGTGGCAAGAAAGGTGGTGAGTTTGAAGAAAAGACTGAGTTCGAAGGGGAGACCAAGCAAGGTGGCAAGTCTTCTAGTGAGTCTTGCAACATGGCGAGTCTTGTGGCATGGTGCACTCTCCAAGGAAAGACCCAGCCTGAGCCCATGTAAAAAGGAGCCTTATGTGGATAAAGCCACATGAAAATAGGGCCGTTGAAGGATATTTAAAGCCTTTCCCTTCCCCAAAGTCCATGCATGTGGGACAAACTTCAAGTCCAAGCACCTAAAATGGAGGGAAGAAAATTCAAATGCATGCCTAGGCACCTAGAAAAGATGACCGGCCAGTTTTGAACCCCTCACCTTGTGGCAAAAAGGTAGGAGACTTAGCCACTACTCCATAGGCTTCAAACTAATTATAAAGACATGAATTTGTATTTGTTTTAATTAAGTTCTAGACTGTGTTTTTTATTTTAAGAGGCCGAGACTTTGTAGAAGCTTTGGGAAAGCTTATATAATGGATTTTTATCCATTTTCTAGCCATAATACTCAGTCTTAATACTCTTTTTATCCAATTTACATATTGGAAGAGTATTATTACGCCCATAGAAGAGATTTTTAGGACTTTTGAAGCAACTTTGTAGGTGTGAAGACTCACAAAATTCGAAGGTGTCGAGCTTGATTATCAATCACGGTGAAGGTGAATTTTTGTATTAAGAGATCAACTTGTAGGAAAGTTGTTTATTATTTCTAGGTTGTTGAAATGCCCTTAATTGAAATGGTCCACTCCTTTAGAGAACCCGAACATGTAGGCATCATTTATTGAGCTGAAATCCATTATCAATGTTAGATGGTAATTTATCATTTGCTTGCATGTTTTAATTCAGTTTTTTTTTCTGATTTTTTAATTATGAAATCATGCAAAGATTAAATTTTGACAATTTATGACATTTGATGTAAAAAAAAAACAAAAAACCAGTTCAATAACTGAGAATGTTTTATGTCAAAAGATTGAGACACAAGTTCTTTTGAATTTTTTGAGAATTTCTTAAGTTTTGAGAAATTTAGTATTTGTATTTAAAACTTCACTTTGAGTTGATTCAGTGCAGTTTACGGATCAAGTTGGTATCAGAGTGACTAGAATGCAAGGATTGCTTCTAGTTGTGTATTGATAATTGCTTCCAGAATAGTTGGATTACTGGTTTACAGATTGATTATATTGTAGTGTGTAGTGTGAAATCAGTTATTCACAGGAAACTATGGGCAAGTTGTCACAAATTGAGGTCATCAAAGATAAAAATGCAATCTTAAGGTGCCATAAATTTTCACTTGAATTGCAAGTGGCAAAGTTAAAATCAAAGCTCAAATCCAAAGATGAACTCTTGATTAGATTACAATGTGGTGAGTGTGAAAAGGTAAAGCCTTCAACTTTAGATGCAAAAACTATGACTAAGTGTAGTGTAAGTTTTTCACCACAAGAATCTTCATCTTCTTCTACCATTTTAGATTCAGATTCTAGTAATATTATTTTTGGTGATTTTGAAACATATACTAAGGGAATAGGATCTAAATTATTGTTTAAAATTGGTTATAATGGAGGAGGACTTGGTAGGGATAGCCAAGGTATAACTAACCCAATTCAGGTTGAGGATAGACGTCTTTATGTAGGTTTGGGTTATACTAGTGTGTAGGTGGATGATGGAGAAGTTTCGTCCATGGCTAAAGGAAGATGAGCTTCCAATAGCAAAGGTTCTAGGCCACTAGTTCAAACGTGTAAAGGTAACAGAGGTATTGAGATTCCACCTCCTGATTATTAGACTAAATCTTTTGATCCAATTGATAATTTTAAGAAGTTTGGATATAATGGATAGAAGATAATGCAATCATTTCCATGCACTTTTTTTGGGATGAATAACCATAGTGCTAAGACTTGTTGGAAATGAAATGCTTTATTGAAGTAGATTGCATGTTTGAAAGACCATTTTCATGTTAAATTGGAAATTGGCAAAAGGGGACCCTCACCTAAGAAGGATGTTTGTACTCATTGTAAAGTGAGTGGACATAGGATTGATAGATGTTTTAAGCTTCATGCATCTTCACATTCAAGTAATGTTAAAATTAAGATGATTTACAAACCTCTCACTAAGGTTAATGAAGCTAATTCAATCCATAATGTAGTTGACAATAAAACCCAGGATAAGGTAAAACTTACAAATGAAAATCTATTTAAGAGGTTAAGTCAACAATATGCAATTGATAAGGAATCTACTAAGGAAATCAATTTCACTAGGAAGAAGGAAATGGTTAAGTGGATTATCACTACATTCTTTTTGCAAAGCATGGTTAAGAATTCACCTAAGGGAATGAACAAGCTTCGATAATATGTAGATTGGATTTAGTGGGAACACTTCAAGACAGGTTTACCATATGAAGTTTTTCAATTCTCACTTTTTGATAACTCTAAGTTTTGAATCTCTTATTTATGCTATGTGAGTTGTCTAGAGGACTTGAACTCATTTGATCAGTTGGAGATAATAGTAGAATGTATGTTGTAGGTTAAGTTGATTCCTTACAACACTTATTTGACTGCTATTTTGAATGTATCTATGGCACATGGATGTATAGATGCATGTTTAAGACCCTTTGGGCATGTTTAGATGTTAGGCAACATACACTTTTGGTTGTTTGCATTTGCTTAGCATATAAGTCCCATAATAGGGCATTGTATTGCAACATGTCCACAACATTTATTGTATGTTGTCGGCATTATAAACTTGTCTTGCAGTTACATTGGGAGTTATTTCAGTTTTTGGCAATTCACTGCTTTATATGATGTGACATTTGGGCAAGCAGTGTTAGTATGTTGTAATCACTTTTGTAGTTGCAGATTCACTCACTCATGCCTTTGGATTAGGCATTTATGTCATTTTATTTTGAATCATTTTAATGTAATTGTTTATACCTCTTGTTATGATTGGGTTCTATTTTCATGGATGCAGTAGACCAGTTATAAGATTTTAGAGGATATTAGACTTTTGGAGACCAAAAGCCTTCCATTGGGGAGGTATGATCAGAAATTGGGTTCTAAAAAAATGTTTCAAGTTAGAGTTTCAATGGTACCACACTGTAGAGCTCATCAACAGCTTTTTAACGCTTTTCACGGTTTGTGAAATGGACACTATATGCAAAAGTTATAGGCTGCTGAAGTTTTGGTTCGACAGGTAAAAATTTGGTGTCGACAAGTGATGTGGCATTAATTACATGCAACAAGTGGACCAATCAGAGGTTGACACGTGGCATGATTAAGCTCAGAGATAAACTCGTTGACCGATCCATTTGGCAAGCAAGGTGGTGAGTTTGAAGAAAATACCAAGTTCGAAGGGGAGACCAAGCAAGGTGGTGAGTCTTCGAGTGAGTCTCGTGACATGGCAAGTCTTGTGGCATGGTGCGCTCTCCAAGGAAAGACCCAGTCTGAGCCCATGTAAAAAGGAGCCTTATGTGGCTGAAGCCACATGAAAATAGGGTCGTTGAAGGCTATTTAAAGCCTTTCCCTTCCCCAAAGTGCATGCATGTGGGACAAACTTCAAGTCCAAGCACCTAAAATGGAGGGAAGAAAATTCAAACGCATGCCTAGGCACCTAGAAAAGAGGATCGGTCAATTTTGAACCCCTCACCTTGTGGCAAAAAGGTAGGAGACTTAGCCCCTACACCACAGGCTTCAAACCGATTATAAAGACACAAATTTGTATTTGTTTTAATCAAGTTCTGGACTATGTTTTTTATTTTAAGAGGCTGAGACTTTGTAAAAGCTTTGGAAAAGCTTATATAATGGATTTTTATCCATTTTTCGGCCATAATACTTAGTCTTAATACTCTTCTTATCCAATTTGCATATTGGAAGAGTATTATTAAGCCCATAGAGGAGATTTTTAGGACTTTTGAAGAAACTTTACAGGTCTGAGACTCACAGAATTCGAAGGTGCCAGGCTTGATTATCAATCACGGTGAAGGTGAATTTTTGTATTGAGTGATCAAATTGTAGGAAAGTTGTTTATTGTTTCCAGGTTGTTGAAATGCCCTTAATGGAAATGGTCCACTCCGTTGGAGAACCCGGAGATGTAGGCATCATTTGTTGAGCCAAACTCCGTTATCAATGTTAGATGGTAATTTGTCATTTTCTTGCATGTTTTAATTCAATTTTTTTTCTGATTTTTTAATTATGAAATCATGCAAAGATTAAATTTTGATAGTTTACGACATTTGATGTTAAAAAAATAAAAAACCGATTCAATAACCGAGAACGTTTTATGTCAAAACATTGAGATGCAAGTTCTTTTGAGTTTTTTGAGAATTTGTTAAGTTTTGAGAAATTCAGTGTTCGTATTTAAAACTTCACTTTGAGTTGATTCAATGTATTTTACGGATCATTCCTTCTTAAAATTTACCTAATTTGATAACTTTGTAGTGTGCTCTTTTACCTTTTTAATAGTTTTATATATATTTTATATTAATTAATTTAATAAAATTTATTTAAAAAATATATAATATAATACTATCATAAGAAATAAAATTTTCCACCACCACCACCATAATAATAATAATTGTTGTTGTTTAATAAATATTATAAACCAATGTATTATTTAAAAGAGTGATTTATTTATTTCCCTTTTTTCTGAGTCGAATGTTCACCTTTCATAGTAATGGTATCTTGTATGGTAGGGCAAAGTAAATATTTTTTAAAAACTCTATTCAAAACGTCAAAATTTATTTCCTTCATGTTGTCGTGTGCGAAGGAATCGGCTCGAATTAAATACAAGTTCATTCCTAAAATATTGGATTAAAAAGATACATTGACTTTATGGAGATATAATTTAGTGTTTGGAGAAATCACAATGAGAAACCAAAATAATTGAAGGAAACATTTAAATAATTGAAGAAAACATTCAAATATTGGAGAAACTTCAATTTCAAAATTTCAAACTCTTTGTATTTTTCACATGCAATGTTTTATAAGATGACAACTACTTTTTTTTCCCTTTCTTTTTAGAAATACAATACGTAATAATTAATTGTATATAAATATTTTTATTTCAACATTTCAAATTTTTATTTATTAATTTAATATATCAAAATATCATATTTTTAATTACATAATATATCATGAATGTTGTTACAAGATCTTCAATCCAATATACCTAAAAATATCTAAATTCATAAATTATGAATGTTAATAACTAATCCAAATAAACCTATATAAATAAAATATGAAAAACAAAAAAATAATAGAAATCCCTGCCAAGCATCATGGTAGTTACTTGCAAATTTGTCCTAGGAAAGTCCTTCAAAGTTGAACCATCTACAATTCTTAATCCATGAACCTCTTTCACTTTATAGCTTGAATCAATTACAGAACCAATAAAACATCCTTCATGAAAATGCCAAAATGTCATAAGTGCATCGTAACAGTACTTTACTACCGTTTTATTGTCCCATATGTTTTGGGGCAAAGGCACTCCAATAAATTTCAAATCCCTCATACCATTTGACTTGTTTTTAAATGTGAAATGTTGAATAGAAGTGGTCTCAGTAAGCTTGGCAATTACCCTCACGGTCTGCATGCATGTTTGTGAATCACGAGGGTGAGCAAAGTAGTTATATCGAACTGAATGGTTGTCTAGAGGATCTTTGCTATGCAGTTGAAGATGTCCCCTGGATAAGGGACACGCCATTTTCTCCGCAAATGTTCCCGTATATTGGGTTCTTGTTGATCCTGATGTGACATTTATGGGAACCTGTTGAACAGCAATGGCAGACTCGATGTAGGCTTGGGAGTCATTAAGAATGGCTACTACCTGTGCGCAGGAGATTTCAAGTGGCATGGGGGATTCCATAGACAAATATGAGGCGGGATTATCCTGAACGCCTTTGCCCACTGAAGGTAGATCTAACAACTCACTAATATTATATTGTTTGAGATGTTCGGACGGACCGATTCCACTTAGAAGTAGAAGTTGCGGACTGCCTAGGCTTTCTGCTGACAAAATTACCTCACTGCGACCTGACAAGTAGTTTAGTGATACTTCATAAGACAGACCATTAACGGCGCTAATGAATTCTACACCAGAAGCCTTAGGCTTCCCTGCAACAGGTATAAAACCGAACGTCAGAAACCTATATTATTGATTCTCTTATCTAGTTTATATCACAATTGTTTCAGAACAATGGTTTATGTGGATTTGCATGCAAATCAAGAAAACATTGTCTTTCGCCGGGAAGGATGGGAATGTTTTCAGATGCGGTTGCCTCATAAAACGATTAGTGAATGGAAACTCAAAGAAAAAGTCATGGAAAATCTGTAGCAAAATCTGGATAGAAAAATGATAGTTATAAACATGACATCAATCACCTGCAGACAACACAACAATACCAATTAATTTTTTTTCTTGTAAACAACTATGCGTGCATAAATTCGAGGGTAACTTTATGTCCGCATTGATTCTATCTGTTTTATCCAATTGTTAAATTACAAACCTATTGCGGAATTGAAGAGGATTCTGCTGACCGTAGCATTGAGAAGAACAACAATGTTTTGGGGATTTGCCCTCTTCAGAAGATCTGCGGCTGTGTGTCTCTTTCCATGGTTATCAAATGTTGAGGCACTAATCTTGGTGCTCTCCACGTGATCCACAGTATATCCGTTGTAAGGAAGCACTCCAGCTTCCAAAAGGGCATTTTTGAAAGCCGATGACCAACGAGAAAGTCGCTTGGGTTTGAAGGCATTCTGTTTCTCCACCCATTCATACGACTGGTTTACAAGCTTTTCATCCCATCCAATGCTTCGCATATGTTCCAAGCTGGCCCTGCTGTAAAAGCCAGCATTCAGAGCTGTTCCGCCTCCCAGGACTCTGCCTCTGTGTAACTGCACTCCATCTTCTGAGACAAATCCCTGAGCTATAGATGTGTAGTTATCGGTTTGTGTCAAGGCTTGTCCATAGAGATTGGCATCCTCAATGAGGGGATTTCCATAAGGAGACCCTCATCTCTCCAATAACAAAACGAAATACTTCTTCGACAGGGTGGCTGCCAGTGGGCACCCTGCTGTACCTCCTCCAACGATAATGTAATCATATGTTGTTGCAGCCGCCTTTTCAGCATCAGTGGTCATAAACGGATATGGATATTCTGCAAATACACAATCCCAAACCAGTTTCACAGACTCTCGTTAGGCCTTGAGAAAAAAATGAGAGAAACTTTCGTAGAAACAAAAGCTTGAAATTTTGTACTTGCTCATATTGGCTGCTGCCGCTTCGGAACAGTAATTCGTCAAGAATAGCAGGAACGAAATTGCGAAAAGTAGAATCGCCATACTCACAAAGGAATAAAAAACCCCTAATTTAGCTTTGATCACGAGATCAATGTTCGGCTCTTAATCTGTGAAATGCTTGCCCTCGAACTTGATTTTTATACACGAAGGGCAAGCTTGACTAACGTTGTAAACCGGGTTTTATGAAAGTTGTGATCCTCTAAATTTTTTTGTTTGATCGTAGACGGAGCCAATTCGAAAACCGTTCTCAATTCGAAAAATAATTAACATGAAGCTTCTGATAAGATTGTTTTGTTCATCAAGTTATGATTTTCATGAAGCTTCTGATATGATATATTATTATTGACTTTTATATATTATTATTAAATATAAGCTGAATAGCTGTTAACCCTATTTTATGTACACTCTTAAAAAAGTTAATGCGACTTTCGTTTTTTTAGAATTAACACTTTATGCAAAAATATTACATGTTTCATAATAGTGATCCTTTGCAATCATACCATTGCTTGATCTAGCATGAAATTTAGATATTAATTTACAAAGCCTCTCTCCAAACATATTGCCAATTCCAGGAAGATTCTTTCTATGTATTCAAGTTTTTTACTTTACTCCCACTAAGAGGTGTCTACTATATGCACCACACAAAACACATTTATTTTTGCCTTCCTTTGAAGGGTATTAAAGGTTTTAGTAAATTCTTAGTGCAATTCCAAAAGTTTTTACTTGATGTACTCGTCCTTGTTGAATAAAATTTTTCATTTATCCATATCCTTGATGGTAAACACTTTGGCCTCAAACTCCAATTTATTTCCCTCATCTTATTTTAGGCTTGCACTGCTTATTTGTGCACTTTGCATAAAATCATACATGATAAATTGAGATAATGTTTCCTTAATCTGAAAAGCGATCACAAAAATTTTCAAGGTCTTAATATTTTAATATAATTTAGTTTTCTTGTGTGCGACTTCTCACTCTTAGATCTTCTTTTTTAGTTATCTTTCATTCGAGCTAACTCTAAACCATAAATTGATCACCAAGAGATCTAGATAATTAATTATGTCCATATTATTTATCGATGTGTTAGTGAGAAACATAAGATTTCCCATCTAAATATTTTTTCACACATTCGTTATCATAGTCTCCAACATCATAATGTGCTTTTTTGGCAAGTGTTAGTGCCTTATTTTTTCTCACTAGTTGTTACTTAATGTCCTTTACATTCATGTTATTCAATAGGATTATATAAACCATTTATGCTACCATTTTTAATAAATCCATCCCTAATCTATCTTTAGTAAAATGATTTGGGTCTATGAAAATGGTGTTTGATTTTCACTCTTGTATGGGATATTATTTTTAATTTCAAAACTCATAAGAAAAATTAAAAGTTGTGTTTTCCTCATGGGATTTTGACATCTATGACAGTTTTATTTAGGTGAACACTAAATAATTATCCTCCCTAAGAACTTATAGTCTTTATGATGGCTCACTTTTTACTTGGAATTTATTTATTCTTCTTCTTCTTTCTTGTCAAATTCCTCCTCTTCTTATGTATTTTTTTCATGAAACATTATCCTCATATTCCTCTAACTCCTAAAAGTTAAATTAGATTGCTAATATTTGTCACTTGTTCTCCTCCTATTTATTTTTCTCATACTAGTATTAGTTCTACTTTTTTCTTCATAACAAATATCATTATGAACATTTTCCTCATTTATATCTTCATCACATGCTTCCTTCTCATTGTTCCATTCATTATGAGTGTCATCATTTATAAACTTTGATTTATTACCTTGGTCATCATCATATTTCTTTTCCCTTTCCATTCTTTCTTGATCATGTGAAACTTATACATTTTCTACTTTGGGTAGATAGTTCACTTGATACACTGGTGAATTTCACATAGTAGTGTCATCCATTAGACTCTCTATCCAACATATTAGGAATTCATAAGATTATTCATTATCTAGTTATTCAACCATTTTAGGATTATCTTTAACATTGAGCGATGTATGTGTGAAATTTACATGGTGATGTGTTGTTTGTGTATGACTATCCTTCATTATGTTTTATCTAAAATTTAACTAATGAAATATTAATCCTTTAACTAGATATAACTATTTGAATACATTATTTCATATAAATTGATTGAAATAAGAAATAAAATACATTTTTGACAAGTTTGATTTGATCTAATAAGTTTGAAAAATGCAATGGAGGAAATGAAAGGCTAGAGAAAAAATTATCTTTATTGTTTTACTTTCATAATCTGATACACATTGACTAGTTGACTAAAGGCTCTATATGATGATTGAAATTGCTTTTTTAGATCTAAATACTGTTTTCTAGTCTAGGTTAAGAACATCATCAATGGGATACAAACATAAAATGTTATTAACCCATTATTAATGGTTCTAACCTTTAACAATCTGGGCTTGATACTTTTATAATTGATTCACATGATTCTAATTTTTTTTCTATCTTCATATGTACTTTATTATGCTAAAAAAGACATGAAATATCAAAACCCAAGTTTCATATTCAAGCATTCAAAACATGAAAATAGTTTTGATGGGGCGGGAGTGGGGTTCATGTAATAGGATTTAGTTCAATTAACCTTTGTTAACCCTTGTTAAAATATTAGTCACTAAACTATAATACCAATGTTCCAAAGAGGGCTCAAACTCAAATGGAGTTCTCCCACCTACATGTGTGTGTGTGAAATGGTGATAAGTAGATCTAGATGATTCTTATCCTAGCTTACTATTGCAACAAACATGAAAATATACTGGTGCTTATGAATATATATCTATAAATTTAATATAATCAATGTATAACTTTGAGTAGCTCTTGAAATGTGAGAATTCTTAGTTTAAAATGCCTTCTAATAGATTTTTTAATATATTATTTTATTATAATTTGAAATATAAAATTAATAGTGCACACATTGCACCCAAAATAACTTTAAGGGTGATAAAAAGAGTTAAAGGGTGAACATAAAATAATTAAAATGGGTTTATAAATATATATTTTTAAAAAGTGGTGTCAAGTCAAGGAAAATCATCAAGTAAAAGCAAAAAATATAGTAAAATTCATAAATTAAAATGTCGGGAAAAAATCATAATGTAAATGGATAAAATATAATAAAATTGCACCTTTAAGTGTTTAATTATTAGCTAAGACCTATATAAATAAAGTAACTAAAAATAAATTTAAGATAAGTGTTATACCAAATTTTGGTGTCTATAGTTGTCACTCCTTTGCTTTTGTAATTTAGTGAAACTACAAATATTGGATGAAAGGGAAAAAGACAACAAAAAACTCATGTAAATAGTTATTGTGTACATTCTTCATGTGTCATGATGATCCAAAATGTTCCTTAAAAATGAGATGTATGTTATTAGATACAATTTTTGTTTAATTAAAATCAAAGATATAACCTTAAATGAAATATTGAAAATATTAATCGAAGAAACAATACACATGTGTGTGTATCACGAGGAAGTAATAATTCCATGGAGTAAAAAATACTAAATTTTTAGTGTCTATTCATTTCCTACCTAACGAAATGGATAAGATTTCAAATGGTCAATGTGATGGATAAAACCATTTTGGGATGTTATTCTAACCCAATGTGTTCAATGTAGTTATTTTTGTTTGGAGAAATATACTATTGTGTTGAAAAATTGAAGATTAGGAGTGATCATGCCCCAATTTGAATTATCCGTCTAAAAAATAAATGACACCCATTGAATGATACAAATACCTCAATTTAATTCAGTTGGTATCTATTTCAAGGTAACACATGAAATATGTTGGAATCTAAAATGGATTTTTAGTGTATAGTGCTAGACAACATAGAATCTTCAAATCATTCAATCCACACTTTAACTAAATTGACCATTGTATATGATTTATGGTTCAATGCCACATTATTTTGAATGCAAGGTCAAAAGAGAATGTATATCTTTCATTCCACTACCATGTCTATAAATGGAAAATAATATATAATATATTCCACAAGACTATAGTATGATTTTGGATTTTGAAAATAGTATAATCAAATTGAGTGTTGTCACTTAAGAACAATGATTTACCAAAGATAGTAGGAATGAAATCATGAAAATTAAAATCACCATACTCACAAAGGAATATAAAATCCCTAATTTAGATTTGGTCACATGATGAATGTTTGACTCTTAATCTATGCAATGATTTCTCTCAAACATGACTTTTATACATGATGGGAAAGATTGACTAGCATTATAAATGGACTTTGATTTTTTTGTTTGACAATAGACGAAGTCAATTCAAAAAATGGAGTCAACTCAAGAAACAAATAATTAACATGAAGAATCTAATAACATTATTTTGTTCATTAATTTACCATTTTGTTTTTATGTATTAAATTGGAAGTAAATATAGATTTTGAATTGATTTAATGGAAAATAAGGTGGTTCTAAAACATATAAATAGTATTGTAATATCACTTCATCTTTTGTGGTATGTTGTGATTAGATTTAGGTATTATTATTGAATAAATGTTGAAAAACTATTATCCCACTTGGCATAAATGCATGATTCAATAGGCAAGTCATTTCCTTGATCTCAACAACAACTTGCTTCTAAAAACTCTCAATGACTTTCCCTATAATTCATGGTTTTTGATAACTAACTACTTTCATTGTTCCCTTTTTCTTTATGCTAATTAAATTTTTACCTTTTATGCCCCTATGCTTCATCCTAACTAACTCTCTAATATTTGTCGACATATAGTTATTTTTATAATTATTTTATTTCATGTGACTATAAGTATTGTGTATCATGTCTCATTCTCCCTATGCATGGTTATTTGATATGCCATGTTGTATGACATACCCAAAAAAATTTACTCATTCATAATCGTTTTTATGTATGTATAAAAGTGACCATAATTTAACCAAAATGTATCTTTATTGTGTGAATCCATTCACTAGTTATCTTCACGCATAACCTTATTTATAAAAATGTGGTTTCTTCCATTGATTTTATTCTTATTTAAATATGTTTGTGTAGACCATTCCATTACCAAAATTATGGTTCAACATATCCCCACACTAATTATAATTTCCATCCTACACAACTCTTATAAGTCCTTGTGAGTAGCATAAAATTTTCCATATCAATATTCTTACAAAAATTTGTTATATTATTCTCCAACAACATAATGGACCTTTTGGATAGTTGTAAGGAAATTACTTAGATGATTTGCAACAATAGAATTAAGAGAAGAATAAGCATATCCATAATAAAAATTGGTAAAAGAGTGAAATATTTAAATATTATGACTGAGCCATTTTGAGGTGGAAATTACCACAAAAATGCAATAAGACCATAATTCATAATATGATGATAAAAGACTAATCACTACCTCCTATATATATTCTACTTATCCATGGTTATTCTATAGGCTGACCATATTAAGAACATCGATAAATGAAATAAGTTAATATGAAGATGTGTAAGCCATAAGTTGGCCACACATATCCCTATACATAGTATAGGTTAAGGGTATAACATGTCCATCCCCTTCAAAATAATTTTTTCCTCAACATTAGATAAAACTAGGATATTACTAAAAGAATGTTTCATCCTCCCATATTGCATCTTTAGAACGCAGGTTCTTCCATTTGATCAAATATTACTTAATGGCTATGGGTTGTAGTTGCTTAGTGCATGTGTGAAGGATCTCCTTAGGATCTATAATGACTCAACCTTCTTCATCTATTTTAGGTAACTCATTATGAGTGGAAACTTTATGTCTAATTACTTTATTTAGGTAATTTACATCAAATATCGGATGTATGGGATTGGTTGAGGATAATTATATCTTGTAAACCACACTACCACTTTTTTGGAAGATATGGTAAGGGCCACAATACTTATGTGATAGCTTGTTATCCTTTTTTTGTTACATTGGAAACATATGATTATATGGATACAAACGCATAAAGACCCAATCACCTATGCCAAAATTCCACTCACTATGGTGCTGATCTGCTTGTTGCTTTAATCAATTTTATTCCATTTCTAAATTCTCTCACAAATTAACTAACACTTCCTATTGATGGTGAATGTGTTACTCAACAAATCAAACCTTATGATGCACTGACAAAATTGAAGTGATGGATGGGGGTTAATACCCATAAAACTCCACAAAGGGAGACATCTTGGAGGAAGTGTGAAAATAAGTGTTATACCACCATTGAACAAGTGGTATCCAATGAACCCATTATCCTATTTGTTAAAAAATAAACTAATGAAGATACCCTTTGAGAAATTTATTTATTACATTTATTTGTCCATCAAATTGAGGATTGTAGGATAAGCTATGAGCCATATGGGTACCTAAACATGCAAATAAATCATTCTAACAATTACTAGTAAATATGGTATCTTGATCACTTAAAATGATCTTTGGAATGCCAAACAATTTTTGAAATGTATTGAGGAAAGTATAAGCTACTGTAATGGAAATAAATGGTTGTGATAAGGATTAAAAATGAGCATGCCTGGTGAGTCAATCATAACGAGAATGATAACATTTTTACCCTCAAACTATGGTAACCTCATAATAAAATCCATGGGAACCTCTTCCCAATACTGGCTAAGAATGGATAAAGGATGCAAAAGACCTAGAGTATTAATGGTTTCACCTTTATTTTTTTGCCATATCATGCATTTAACCATATATTTATTAACATTCCCTTTGGGTCCTTCATAAAGTAAATCTTGCTTGATTCTATGATATGTTTTCAAAAATCCTAAGTGACCTCTAAGTGGAGAGGCATGAAGTTCCTGAAGAATTTTATGTTGAGGAGAGAATGCTTACAAAGGTATAATATATGTTTATACCATAATGTATTCCCCTTCCATGTAAATTTTTTAGATTCATTAGAATCCTTCTAAAGATTATGAATCAAATATTTTCTAGCACTATCATTCTCCCATTCTAATCTTGCTTCATCTAGACAATCTACCTACCACATGGTCAAGGCACATAATAATGCCTCAACTAATTCATCCCACTAAGAGAGGGCATCTACCACCACATTCTCTTTTCCTTTCTTATACACTATTTTAAAACCATAGTGTAACATTTTAGTCACCCATTTTTATTGTTCTCTAGATGATAAACGTTGTCCCAAAAAATATTTGAGGCTATCACGATCAGTCTTTACCTAAAACTAAGGACCCATCAAATAAGGTCTCTGTTGCTTCACTACATGTAGAACAACCATGATCTCTTTCTCATATATTAGTTTGAGCCTATTTTTTCCTTCATTTATAAACTTCTAAAGGCTAGTGGTATGTTTTCCTTCATGAGTATAGCTCGCATGCAATATCCTAATACACCACACTCCACAACAAAAGTTTTTGAAAAATTAGGTTTACCCAAAATTGGACTTGTGAACATAACCATTTTCAACTATTAAAATGCTTTGGTAGCTAAATCAGTCCATTAGAAGGAGCCTTTCTTTAGAAAAGAGGTGATTAAAGCTACAATACTACCATAATTTTTGACAAACCTATGATAGGAAGTAGTTAGCCCCATAAATATGTTGAGGTTCTGATGGTCTTTGGAACCTACCACTCCATCATCACTTGTATTTTCTTAGGATTAATTTCCCTCCTTCATGTGAAATAATATGAACCAAGTAATCCACATTTTGGACACCAAAAACACATTTGGATGGTTTGGCATAAATCTAACATTGTTACAAAAATAAAAGCACGTGTTTCACATTCTTTAAATGGTCTTCCCAATTTATGTTATGGATGACGATATCATTAAAAAAAAACTAATACAAAATTTCTCAAAAATGCCCTAAAAATAGTATTCATAGTCTAAAATGTATATGGTGGATTTTTAAGGCTAAAAGACATGACCATAAATTCATAATGGCCTTCATGAGTTTTGAAAGATGTTTTATGTATGCCCTCATTGTGGATGTGAATATGATAATATATAGAGTGAAGATATAACTTGGTAAAATAAACAACACCATGTGATTCATTTAGAAAATCTTCAATTATTGGAATAGTAAACTTATCTTCGATGGTATATTTATTGAGTTTTCTATAGTCTAGGAACATCCTCCAACTATCATCCTTCTTCTGTACCATGACCACTGGGGAGGAATATTCACTTTGACTATGTTAGATGATTCCTACCTCTAACATCTCTTGTACCATAATTTTAGTTTCACTTTTTTGGACATATGGATACCTGTGGGGTCTGATATTGGGTGGTGTACTTATTGGAATGAATTTGGTAGCATGATCATATACATGACTTAGATGAAGTACTTTTGGCATGTCACCAAAAATAATAGAATGGTCATTCAACCCTTTTTGAAAATCAGGATGTGTAGACTCTCTGGTTGGTTGAACCTCCATGGAAAATAAGCATACCATAAAACATTTTGTACCTTTTTTGATAATCTTCATCATCTAGTGGGAACTAACCAGTTATGGAGATTTATGCCATAACCCATGTAATTTAAAAGCCCTTCATTTTGAATGGAACCTCATGAATAATTCTTGGAATTTCATCTCAATAGTGCCTAAAGTGGTGAGCCATTGCACTCCCAAAATAATGTTATTTTCTCCCATGAGAATAGCAAACATATGAGAATCTAACAAAATAGTATTCCATAGAAAGCTTAATACTATGGTAATTTCTAGAATAGTTGATTTTACCATAATCTATAATAATGAACTAAAAATATGGAATTGGGTAAATGAAATAATTCAAATGAGTATCCAACTTAATATTGATGAAGTTATGTGCACTCCTTGATTCAAATAACATAGTCACCTTCTATTTATTCAAGAACCTACCAGTTAAGAATCTTTAGATTCATCCTTATGTTCTTCTAACCCTTACCCTAAAGCCTCTTCATCTTCTTCCTCCTCATTGGCACCGTTAATGTAAAATAACTTTTTATTCATCAAATCAATGCCTTTTTCTCCATTTTCTATCATAGTCAAAACACAAACCTTTTGTATTCTTTTCTTCCACTTGTTGAGGTGTCAATATAGTAAGCTAATGAAATGATGGTGTTGGGAAGGTGCATTAATGAACATTAGTGGAAGGTCTTTGTCTAATCAACTTTTTTTCCTCAACCATGCATGCCCTTAGTATGGTCTCAAAGACAATATGAGGATGAAACATGTGAACCTCCAATTGGATGTTATCTTTGAAGCCACCCAAAAATAGGTCAATCATATATTATTTGGCAATGTTTGCCACATGTATGGAGAGATTCAAAAATTGATGAATGTAGTCCTCAATAGTTTCAGTCTAATGCAACTTGGCTAGATGACTAAAGTAGTTTTTAGAGACATTATTATGATAGTAGAGCTATAAGTCCTCAAAAAATACTGAGCATGAAACTAGGATACCCTTCTTATTATTTTGAGAACATAACCAATGATTCCAAATGAATGGCTGATATTACAGATATAGAGAGGCCATAACCACTTATTTTAAACATGGAATTTGGTGTAGATCAAATAAATTTTAAATTTTATTGAGACAAATGAGTGGATAATAACCATCAAAATTGCATGGATCCACTTTTGTCAACATCAAATTGGGTCAGAATTGGTGTTGGTATTTTTTGGAAGAGGAAAACCAAACTAAAGTGGTGGAGGATTATTTTACAATGGCTAAGCTAAGACGCTGGAAAATTACATAGATATTTGTTTTAAGTGATCCTTCATGATATCCAAGTCCCCTATCAAAATTTTAATGTCCCCTTGAACCATATCAAAATTATATTTTTTAAACATGCCCTACAACTTTGACTTAAGTTGCTGAACTACCTCTAAAATAGATGGATCATAAGTTTTAGATTCTATGTCATCCTTGTGAGGAGTTTTTGGAGTGTATTGCCCTTTATTGTGTCCACAAGTGTTTGGATAAGTCATGAACAAACCCTAGGAAATTTTTAACCCCCAAAAATGTACTGATGAAATAAACCATTGAGATAATCTTGCTGAGATGAATTCAACTACCACTTTTGTGCACAAGGTTGAAACATTTTGACCTGCAAAAATGTACCAATAGAATATACCATTGTGATAATCTCACAAAGATGAATCCAATAGCTGATAATTTGTACAAGGTAGAAAAAATAAAACTTACTTTCTATTTTTTTTTAAAAACTCACAAACAAAACTATAGTGGCAAAAAAAATCAATTCCTCCTAGAGCACAAGTTATGTTTTTTCAACCTTCTAGTGCTCAAGACATTAAATCTAAAAAAATCATATCATACAAACTTAAACAAATTGAAACTTTGACACCAATTGTAAGGAAATTACTTAGATGATTTATAACAATAGAATTATGTATAGTAGAGTTAAGATTAAAATAAATAGATTCACAACAAAAGTTAGTGAAAGAGTATAATACTTGAATATTATGACTAGGCCACTTCAATGGGGCAACCTACATAATAATTTAATAATAATAGAATTCACAATATGATGATTAAATACTAACCACTACCTTATATACACACTCTACTTAACCATGGTTATTCCATAGGCTAACCATACTAAGAACATCAAGAAATGTAACAAGCTAATATGAAGGTGTGTAAGCCATAAGTCAGCCACACATATCCCTAGACACAATATAGTTTAAGGGCATAACACTAGTGGTAGTGCCTTATTTCTTCCCTCTAGTTGTTAGTTGGTGTCCTCTACATTTATGTTATTCAATATGTTTTTATATAGCACTTATGTTACAATTTTTATTAAATTCATACCTTACTTATCTTTAGTAAAATAATTTATGTCTATAAAGATGGTACTTTATTTTATCTCATGTATGCGTAGTTATTTTGATTTTTAGAGCTCTAAATAAAACATAAAATTTGTGTCTTCCTCATGGGATTTGAACATCCATGATAATATTCTTTACATGACCATTACATATTTATCCTTGATAAAAACTTTTGGCCATCAATAAGACTCACCTTTTGATTTTTCCTTATCTATTTTTTCTTCTTCTCCCTCACCAAATGATTACCCCTAATATATAAATTTTTTTCATAAATCATACTCCTCATATTATTTATACTCCTTACAGTTAAATTAGAATCATAATATTGGTCACTTATTTTTATCCTATTCATTTTTCCCATATTATTATTCATTCTCCCTTTCTTATTCATAATTCTAATCACATAAAAGTAGTATTTTAGTTCTAAGAGTGATAATTGAGACTACATATCCCTAATTTAGCCTTAAAATTATCTTGGAGCATATTATCACACTTATCTAGTCTTTATGTGGGCCACATGCATCCCTAATCAGATGAAATGCACTCCCAGACCCTCATTTTTTGATCCTAGCCTTTTATGCCGAATGTTCTTCTAGCTAGACAATAAAACCATAATAAGGACACTAGAGCCATATGGCACTAGTTCCCCAAAATGGTGCCTATGTTTTTTAACCTAAATTTTATGAATAAATATATTCTAAAAATCAAATGCCTCCTAAGGTTGGCCTAGACATCTTTTATTATCCACACAAGTAATATAACACTATAAATACATAGTTATTAACCTTATATCCACTATATGGAAATAAAATGCAAACTAAATATTAAAACTAAAAATATGTTGAGTGAAATCAAGATTATCAATCCCTATTATGCCCTACTTCTACATACTACCATCTACATTAGCCCTATGCTTAGATTTTGTGGATGACCAATCTCAAGCATAATCAAGGCACTTAAGGTCAATATCATACTATCATCACCTATAATTGCACCAAAACTAAGGTGGGGAGAAGTAAATTGGGATTGATACCTCTTCAGAGCATTGGTATGTAGGCATCTTTTTTCATAGTAGGGTGTTGAGGATGTCTAGCCTATTAAGACTAACAAACACAATTTTCAACTCATACCCTACTTGCAAGGAGAATTAGAGTTTACATCACAAATTAGTCATTACAAGCACACTATAGAGTTAAAAAATTTGTATGTGAATGAATAGACCCCAAAAATCTAGACACATAAATAAGTTTAAGAGAATCTTGCATAGAGGACATTAGTGCAAATGCCAATACACTAGAGCCACATGACACTATTTTTTAATTATGAAACTATTATCTAAGAGGGTTTCTAACACAAGGATCTAGTTGAATACACTCAAAATAAATTTCATCTCATTTTCTAGCACTCAAATTGTCTGTATTAGGTGTTTTCTAGATAAGTCTTTATTTACATTATTTATTATTATTTGTAGAAAAGTCAAATCTAGTTAATTATATAAAAAAATTGGCTATATTCTATGCATATCATTACCCAAATTTAGTTTACTAATCCTTTTGATAAAACATAATATTTATAGAAGCTAAACCCAACAAGGTTAAAACATTTGGTGAACCTGAATTACTTCAAACATTGCACAAACCCTAACCCTAGATAACCATAGGGTTTACATTTATAACATTTAGATTCCATATCCATATATTTTCTAATTTTATTTTATATAATCATGAAAATAAGGAGAGAAGAAGTGTATCAATTTTTTTTTCAATGTTTAATACTTTCATTTGCATGTTTGTTTCCTTCAACTCATAATGAAATCAAAAAAGACATAAACACACGCATAGATGATGATTTATATCAATTAAAATATATGTCATATTTCATAGAATTTTATCTTTATCTTATGTGGAATTAAAAAAATAATAAAACCCTTACACACATATAGGATCTATCACTTAAGCTAAAAATATGTTTTAATCTTCAATGTCATATCTTATGCACATGAAATAATCTCCTTCTCCTCCACATTTCCATGAGGGTGATAGATATTTTCCCTCTATATAGGTCCATGATACCAATCTTAAATGAGATTAAGTATCCTATACCATTTAACTAATCCCAATACTCATATTATTCACACCTCTTTCCTATAGGATATGCACCTACATGTTCAATCATAAGCAACTAGAGTTTACATGTGTGAGACTCTATGTGATGAAATTATCAGTATGAGAAACATAACTGCAAGATTAAAAAATTAGAATCAATTATTACATGAAAATATTAAAACATTAGAAAATAAATTTACAAGACAAAAAATTCTAGGGCACAATAGTGTAAATCATGTATATAGATCTTTGCCTAGTCAATTTATGGCAAACAATGTTACATATCAAAACATGAAATCATAGTAAAGTACATCTATAACTAGTGATTCAAAAAACATTCAAATGTAAAATAAGATTTCAAGTGAGATACTAAGGTAAATGGTTAAATCTAAGTTAATCAACCTACCCACTCTACACCCAATGAGGTGATCCATATATTATTGTACATATCATATAATGCATGAACAACACACTGATTCATATTTAACATTGAAAAGGAAAATACAACAAATGATGGATATAGATGACTCCCATAGTCACATATTGTCCAAAAAATAGACAATGGTACATATACAAATTCAACAAGGGTCAAATTCATTAAATGTAAAAAAAATGGATACAAAAGCATAACTTAGAATAATAAAAGGTTCGCATAACACAATCAGATTAGGAACAATACAACAAACATAGGTAAAGTAAGTAAAAAGGAAAATCTATGTCTCCAAAATGAGGCTCGACTTTCATAGTTGTATGGGTTAAGTCAAAAATATTTACAATAATTTGATTTCACGATCAAGGTTTGGGTAAGCAAGCCCAATGCGTTACTACTCCTATTCTAGTAGTTGATAATGTTGGTCAACAAGGTTTGGGATTTATTGAACATTCTAAGGCAAATCATTCTTAGATATAGTTTATCAAATAAAAATATATAAATACATAGGAAATTTTATATAAAGATGAAGATATTTATTTTCAAAGTGAAAATAATGATATGCCAATAAGAAATCTCACAATATCTTTCTAGAAAAAGAGCCTCCACAACACCATCTTTCTACAATACATTTAGTTTCAAAAGGTAAAATCACAATCAATATTTCAAAGCATAGTTCAGAAGGTTTAAATCCATAGTATGAGGCAATTCCTTATAGCACTCCAAGGTATTATGATTATGAAGGTGAAAAATATTATGATTATGATGATGAACAATACTCATATTCCTACTAAAACAACATTTAACTACAATATAACATTCACACTACATGAGAGATTACCATTCTTGTGTTTGACATAGGATATAATGATAGTGATTCTCCCATGGGACTCATAGATTAGTAGGCTTTATATTTTCATGTACATACTTCTCTCTCTTTTTTCATTGTTCATAGTTCATTTTCATTTTTCCTATACATAACTTATATCCAAAAAATTAACAAAATACAATAATATTCCAAAAAATAGAAAAATAATATAACATTTCAAAAAACACAATAACATTCAAATATATTACCAAAAAAACACAAAATTTACAAATTATATGCATTATTATGTTTACATTTCTTATATTTTCCATACACTACATATGATAGATATCTAGGTATAGTTGATTTTATCATACATGCATGCTTCACTTGTTCTTGTTGAGTGCTTAAAAATTGCTTACAAGACTTAGGTCCACTACATTGATATAGACTTGCTATTATATACCCAATAAGGGAATATACAATCATTCATTATTATTCACTTGAATACATTCTCCCACTTGGGGGCACCTATACAAATTTTTTATCACCAAGTTCTATTTGTAAATACACTACATTCCTGATTGAGCATTGTTATATCTTTATATTGATCATTGATACTCATACTCAAATTTTTTTTATAAGATATTACTATTTTAGACTCTACATTTGTACATCCTCACTCTTACACATATTTGTATTACATATTCATGCATGATTTTATTTGTAGGTTTCCTAGATTATACTTGATTATATTTATATGCTTCTTCTATTATATTTCACTTGAATATGTCATTATTATTTAATTATACACCACTTCTCCTATTCATAGTATGTATGCCTTGGAAATGTGCCCATGTCCTTCATGTGGGCTTTCTTGGTTGTGAATGCAGACAGTTAAACATGTCCTTCTATGTGGCTATAAGTCAATTCTTTTTATTTCTTGCATAAGTAGGAATTTGGACATGTCCTTGTATGTATTCTTTTCATAGATTTTGTGACATTTGCCCATGTCCCTTGTAATGTGTCCCCTTGGCCTACTTTGTGTGCCTCATGTGTTTTGTATCTATCCTTTCTTATTTTCATCATGGTCATTACACTTGTATTTTCTTGTTACACACACCATTTTTGAATGCCACGAGGGATATCATTCATCTCCCCTTCCTACTTAGGTGTCATGATGGACAAAATTCCCCATCCCCCTAGGTAGCTACTTAGTTCTATGTAGATTTGTTGTTACACACATTGATTACATTTATCTTTACAACCTTGTGCAATTATAAACATGGAATACATCTTATATTACCCATATACTCTTAGATCATATTACATTTTGATGTTATGTATGCACATTATATTATACTATTACGTAATTATCATATATGCTATAGCTAACACACATTTTATAGAGATTTTTATTTTGAGAAAAAATATTTCATAGGTTCAATAACTACCCTAAAAATAGGGGGAATTCATAGGATTTTTTCATATATATCAAGCTCCTATATTTCACTCACAATACATATTTCAGCACTTAAGCTCAGTTACAAAAAATCAAACACAAGTAAACATAGTGGAAAAATAGTGACTCAAAAAGTAGTACAATTGCACATAATTCAAACCAGATAGACATTAACACACAAATGGGGATACTAGTAACACATGGCACTATTATCCAAGATATGGTGCTACCATCTAGTAGATTCAATTTTAGAACAATTCATATTAGCTAGAACAATACAATAGGTACAACACAAATTTACATAGATCTAGTTATAAGTTTATTAGTTATACTCAGTTATTACTTAGATTCATATTAGTTTGCCCAAATTAATATCATTTTTAATTATAATGGGGGAATAATCCATGGAATTACCATTCCCATATTTAGTTTATACACTCATATATAGTTCTTTAAACTTATTCCATAATCAATATACTTAGATACTAGATTAGGGCATGTACACAACACAATTTTTTGATATGTTTAGTTACACACCAGTTGATCAGATGGAATGATAAATTACATGTCATTATCTATGTTTTATATACCTGAAATCATATTCAATGCTATCACTTGTTCATTTGTTACTCCATCTGCAGTGGTTGGCATTCCCAAGTGGTCCAGAGTTTCCTAATATACCCAAGTGACTATAGAGATAACATATATAGATAGACATACTCAATTAGACATTTTTATTACTTCACATAGTTTATTTTTAGATGCATATACTACACATGGGTAGGCATTCATGGCATCATATCCTATTTTATTTCTTGAGCCACCCACATGAGAGGGTTTGACACACTATAAGTCCAATCTAGGCATTCATAGGTCATGATCCACTAAGTAGGGGTGGATAATGATGGAATCAAAATTGGATTGAGATCTTAAGCCACCCACACATGATGACTAAGTAATATATAATATCAATCTAATATATTCACTAACTAATAATCATATACATGCACACACATAGGTTTTCACTAAGTTCATACATTAGATGCATGTACCCAGTGAGGTGTATTCATTCCTTTCCTCTTTCTTGTCTTTTTACTCAGTTTTACTTATTTACTCAACATAGTCCTTTACTTTTGATATCTCTTCAATAAGGAGTAATTTCTACACATTTAATTTTCAAGACATGCCTTAGATCATGATTTTCATATGTAGACTCAACTTCACATACTCAGATTTAGCTTCATGGGATTCACTTCCTAGGTAAGTCTAGGTATGCTTATTTTTCCTTTATCCTAGTCATTTTATTTTGCTTCATTTTTAGCATAAAGGTGGGGGAGGGGTGTATTTTAATCACATAAAAGTGTTATTTGAGTGCTAAGAGTGTTACTTGAGGCTAACTATCCCTAGTTTATCTGTAGACCTATCCTAGATAATATTATCACACTTATCTAACCTTCCTGTGGGCCGTAGGCCTCCCTTTCGAACTCAACCATAGTCCTAGACCTTCATTTCCTTGTCATTTCCCTTCATGCCCAGTGTTATACTACTAGGATATTAGTGTTATATTAAAGAAACTAGAGCCGCATGGTGCTGGTGTCCCCAAAATGGTGCCTATGTCCTTAACCTTATCTTTCCCAAATAAATATATTTTAAAAATAAAAATCCTCTTAAGGTCAGCCTAGACATCTTTTATTATATTCAAAAGAAATTAAAAACTATAAATACTTTAATTTTATCCCTTTGTACACTAAATGGAAACCATATTCAAAATAACTATTCAAACATGAAATAAGTTCAACAAAAAAAGGTTATCAATCCATATTATACCCTACTTATACATACTATCATATAAAACAACTCTAAGCTTATATTTATGATATTTACAATCTCAAGGACACTCAAGGAACTCAAGGTCACTATCATACTAGCATCACTTTCACTTTCAACAACACTTAGGTGAGGAGAACCACACTGGGCTTGATACCTTCTCGATGTATTGGTATGTAGGTAACTATCTTCACAATAGGGCATTGAGGATGTCCATCATGTCCTAGTAATGAACACACTTTTTAGCTCATACCCTACATGAAAGGAATATTATGGTTTATACCATAAATCATTCATTGTAGGCATAATATAAATTTATAAAATCCATGCACGTAGGAATAAACCCCAAAAATCTAGACATAGGTGCACCAAGAAGTTCAAGATAGTCCTACATAGAGGACATTAACACCAATACCAAGACACTAGAGCCACATGGTGATACTATCCAATTATGATGTTACTATACAAGAATGGTTATAACACATGTATCTAGTTGATGACACTAATAAAAGCATCCATCTCAATTCCCATCACTCATATCATTTGTATAAGGTGTTTTCTAGATAAGTCTATATTTACACTATTAATTAATATTTTTAGAAAATTCAAAGCTATTAAATTTTTAAAAAAATTGGTGTCTATATTTTATGCATATTATTTCCCTGATTTAGTCTACCCAACCATTTAATCAAACATAATATTTACATAAGCTAAACCCAAAAAGTTTCAAATAATAATAAATAGCATCACATAGATGTTCATCATTTCTATCTTCATCACATGCTTCCTCCGCATGGTTATGTTCCTTATGAGTGTCATCATCCATATAATTGTCTTTACTACCTTGTTCATCATCACTTTTATTTTTATACTTTCATCCTTTCTTGATTATGTCAAACATATATATTGTATACTTTGGGTGGATATTTCACTTGACATGTTTGTTAATTTCACATAGCACATCCAATCATTGGATTCTATATCTAGATATTAGGATTTCATTTGATTATTTTTTATGTATCTATTCAAAAAATCGAATGGTAAAATGAAAGTTTATATATTTATATGTGATATTTGGATCAAGATGTGTTGTTTTTATAGTAGGATCCTTCATGGTTTCATATATGTTTTCATTTATGTCAAAACCTCTTAAACCATGTCATGTTCTTGTTATTGTGGTGATCATTGTTGTGTGTTCTTCCACCATATGATCTACTTACATTTCAACCTCCATCCATGTTTATGTACACGAGAGTTATATTTCCTAATGATTCATATGTTTCCTTCACCTTGGTATTCCTTGAGATCAAAATTCTTCCCACCCCCATTTTGCACATATGTCTCATCCATCATCAATTCTTATTCACTTTGGGATTGAAGCCATTTATACACATTTTAAAATTTTCAATTCACTATTAGTGATTTTCTAGAGTATTATGGCTCATCATTAAAAAATTTAGACATTTTATTTTTATATTAAAATAAAATGTGCTTATTTCTATTTTTATTATTTTTCTCCATTTTCTTTTAGTTTTGTGTGTCTAATTTGTGGATCTCATATCTTATTTTCACTTTTTATTGATGCATTGACCTTAAAATACAATTCCTTTCCCTCATATTATTGTAACATGCATTGCAAATTTGTCCACTCTACATAAAATCCTAGGTCACAAGCTTAGATATTATTTCCTCAACCTGAAAAGTGATTACCAAATTTTCTAAGGCCTTATATTTTCATCTAATTTGGTTTCCATTTTGTGATTTATCACCCCTAGAGATGTATTTTTTAGGTATCTCTCATCCATTCTCACCCTATGAAATAGCCTGATTACTAAGAGATATATACAATTAATTGGTTCCATGTTATTTGTTGAAGTTTTCTTTAGGAGCATAAAAACTTTTGTATCATTTTTTTTGCACACCTTGGCTATCTTAGCAATCAACATGTTAATGTGACATTCAGTGTGTGCTATTATGTTCTCCATTATATTAGTTGTTACATGGATTCAAGTACATTCATGTTATTAAATATGTTTTTTACACCACTTATATTATCATTTTAATAAAATCCATTGCACATTTATATTCAATAAAATTGTTTGGGTCTATGGAAGCAATGATTTATTTTTTGTCATGTGTTGATGGTTCTTCTAATTTTTATAACTCAAAAGAAAAGTTAAAATTTTTGCCTTCCTCATGATATTTGGACATCCATGGTAGTTTTAATCAAGTGACCAATAAATAATTTTCCTCCCTAAAAGTTTTGGCCATTAATAGGACTCACCTTCTAATTTTACCTTATCCATGTTTCCTTTTTATCCCTTATCAAATACCTCCTCCTTATTTGTATTATTTTTTTCATGTATCATGATCCTCATATTCTTATAACTCCTTAATGACAATTTGGATTAGTGATATTTTTAACATGTTTTCCTTTTATATATCCTTCTCATATTAGTATTATTTATCCATTTGTTATTCATAATAAATAATATCATTCACATGTTCCTCATTTGTATGTTCATGGAATGATTCCTCCTCATGGATCCATTCCTTATGAGTGCCATCATCTTTAGACTTTTATTTACTACCTTGTTCATCATCATCATTCTTTTCCCCTTTCATAATTTCATTTAGACTTATATATATTAATTAATTTCATATAGAAATATCATTCATTGGAATCTCTATCCTGGATATTGGGATTCCATCTAATTATTGATTATTGTCACTTAGGTCCTACCCTTGTTCAATTAAAATAGTCGATCCAAATGCAACAATGTGATCATCCCCAATGTGTGGGACCTTGGATCTTTTGAGACAAACCTCTAGAGAGGGAAAAATACCTCATAAAATAATTTTCTCCTAATTTAAGATTAGTTTTAGACCTAAACCTATGATAAAGATAACAATATACAACTAGGATTAAGTATCTTTGGTCATGGAAAAGGGAGAAAGACAAAATAAACTATAAAAGGTGATACACCAAGATTAGGGATATCCTCTACTCACTCTAGAAACAAAATAATAATAAACTTTGAAAGACTAATTTTAGCTACACACTCTCAAAAACATATGATAATAGAGGTATGATAAATAAACCAACTTGTATAAGGGTTGTAGTGTTTACAATTTCATTTCAAATGATCTAAAAGAGACTAATTTGTATCTATAATTAATCTCATAATAATCAAGACTCTAAAGACCAAAAAATACAAGTGAAATTATAAACTACATAATGATATAATAAGGATAAATAGTAAAATTGAGTTTGTTATTGATAGTTCAAAACCTAATCTAGTATTATAGGTATTTAAAGATAATATTGATGTCATAGCCAAGAGGAGGGATCTAAAATAAGGAATTTATAGCCATTTTTATAATAAAAATAATATTAGAGAGGAGAATAAGCACTACTAGGGTACATAAATTTACCTATTACATCCTAACTTAGCTTATTCAAGAGAAAAAAACAAGTGGAAATTAGGAGCATTAGGCCTCGTTCAACACATTATGCATGCCATGATGATGGTCTTTAATGAAATTTGGGCATAGGAGTGGAGAGGAGGCCTTATTTTTAATTGCTTACTTTAGAGTTCTTGAACATGCATGACTTGGTCAACTTGTTGTTCCATTCTTTGAAAACATGACCCTCCTTATGCTGAAGTCCTTAACTCGCCCATCTCCACCTCTTGTGCATGTTGAATGTTTGACTTGGGAAGGAATATCCTATGACATTTGTAGCATCAATGGTTGATTTTACATCATTAATAATTTATGGAGGTGTTACACACTCTTAAGATCATTTTTCCAACATATCCACCCTTTATCATGGAATTAATAACTATTATTCTCCATTCCTTAGTAGCACTTCATAGGCTAGAGGAGCATAATCAATATAAAACTCACCTTGAAATCCATGCGATGATATTTAAGAGAGGTATAGGAGGTGATGTAGAATTCTATTTTCTCATGAGGACTCCTTGAAAGGCTTAAAATAAACATTTTCATGTTTAACAATCCCATTTTGTCTTATCATTCTCTTTCCAGGCCTACAACAATATTATTAGAGTTCTTATTCTTGAAAATCTCTTGGCCTATGCAATATTTATACCTCTATGTATATAATTGATTTATGTTAGATATTCCTTGAAAATTAGGTTGCAAGCCTACATTCTTCATGAATGTGTTTAAATCTTATTCAACATGCAACTATCATGCTCAAAAGACCTCATGAGAATGTAAAACTTATCATAAGATATTTAAGTCTACCATTGTGGATCTAAGGATACTTTGTTGGTATGATTGAAGGCCTTGGAATGATGGCCCATGGATCAAGAGGAATTTAAAACAAAATTGTATTCAATAAAAAACTCATATTTTTTTTACAAAGCTTATAAAAGGCTTATAGGAATATGAGTTAGTTGAAAAACCAACTGATGGGTAAAACTACCTAATAAAATAAAAAAAAATAATTACCTTTGGATCACTAAATGACCCAATAAATCCCCTTTTATCTAAATAGGTATATAAAAATTGGAGCAATGAACTGTGAGTCATCCATGTAGACTCTACCATAACTACAATTGGTACACTATGCATCCTGAACTGATCCAACCTGATCATCCCTACACTACAGTAAAACATGATCATGTACTATCCAACTACATCAATCCTCACATATGATCCATCTAAAAAGTGACTACCCTCTGTAATATGTATGGCACATCTCAAACAGATGCCCAACAATTACCAACATCTCCCATAGGCCTTTGCTCAACACTAACAATTCTAGAAACATAATGCTAACTTGTACCACACATCATAGATGACTAATAAAAAAACCAATATGTAATATCTTCTGCCCCTATTAGGTGATAGGTTAGAACCCATGCAAAAAATAAACCAATTACTAATCACTGAAATGTTCCACATCAAAGATCATATCATCACTACATCTATGAAAGAAAAGTACACAAGCCAAAATATACTAGTACATCAAATCTCAATCTTGAGCCTAAAAACATGAAAAAGATGGGTGTGTCACTATTTTAGAAGATATAGTCATCAATTATAGAGCACACAACTTTAAAATCATCCCATCCATCAGAAGAAGATGTAGAAGAATATCTAAAAGAGTGACTAGAGTGATTGGAGTGATCAACAATGTTTGCTTCTACCTTATATCGATGTCAAGAGGACCTCCTATTAGAGGGGAGCTCTATAGAAAGATGTCCTATGCCACCACAATTGTATCATATTCTCTCACATCCACTAGAACTAGAGGAAGAATAACCACATGAAGAAGAATGCCTATGCGTGTGCTTATGTCCATGTGAATGTTTGTGGTGATGCTTATGCTTTGGAGGACCATAATGATGTTTATGCTTTGGAGAGCCTAAGTGATCTCTGTGTCTAGAATGATGTTGATGTCATGAAGAAATAGATTTATGTTTATGCTTGTAAGTGTGCTTATGAGTGTATCTCTATTTCTCTTTGTGTCTTATGTTGGGCTCATACAATGGATTTCCTATTTTGGAATAGTGTTCTTCCTTAGTAGATTTTTCTTTCTTATTTACAAATTATCATTCATGTTGAGTGAGAAACTCATAAATTGAATCAAAGGTAGACTTGTTAAGCTTATCACTAAGCTGTAACATCTCAAGAAAGTTACTATAACTAGGGATAAGCCCATTCAAAATAATAGAAATGATAATTTAATCATCAATTTTCCTACCACTAGTACCATATTCTTGTTTTAAATTCTTAATGTGTGACACATATTCTGAAACATCTTCATCATCAACATGTTTAGTATTGAGCAACTGCATAAGGAGATCAATTTTCTTGAAAGTGGGTTATTTATCATACATGTCCTCTAGAGTTTTACATGCTTTCCATGCTTCAGATTTGATGTCTTCAATGTGAATGATGACTTATACACTGCACGTTGATTTAAATAATGTGAGAGAATGCTTATCACATTTTTAAGATTTAGTAAGCTTTGTAGCTTTAGTGGGCAATTTGGGTTGTTTTTCAATTATGTCCCATAAGTCATTTAAAATTAACATATTTTACATGTTCATTAACCATTCTTTATAGTTTTTAGGAGTTAATGTCCATTTTCAAAAATCAAACTCATGATTTTTGCCATGGTGCTAAAGAAACAAGTTAAAATAAGACAAGAGAATACTATTTTGAGGTTTTGCCTTTACCTTCAAAAATAGTTTCTAAATACAAGGTATTCATAGGACTTGTGAATAAAAAAATTACACCTTATAACTCCTTTTACACACTTATATCTCCAAAAATTAAATTTATCCTTTTATTGTTTTGTTTTATCCATATAACCCCCTTATATAAAGATAATGGCAAAAAATTAATTTGACCAACACAAATGGGATTTGATCCCTATACCTTCGTGGTAACAAGTGACTTTCCAAAATATTGTGTACCAACTAAATTATCATTAATTTGAAAATGGCTTTTCAAGATAAGCATTTTAACATGTCTCTTTCATATTTTTCCAAGAAAACAAAACTTTGCATGTAATTTTTTTTTAAAGATATTTACTTGCATGACAAAAAAAAAATACCTTTGCATTCTATTTGGTGGAGCCCACTAAATTTATAGAGTTTGATAGAAATTCCAAAAAAAATCCACTTCATTGTATATTCATATTTATTTTACCATTTATTAGAGGACACCATGCCATTTTTTAACCATTGTCTTGAAGCACCGCATAGGTGTAGTGATCAAAAAATAATAAAAAGTAGTGATTAATCAAAACTTAAAAAGAATCGACACTATAAAAAAAAGAGGTTTTGTATGCTTGTGTCATATTCTCCAGCCACCACCATCCTTAACAAGAAACTATGCTCTCATAACACTCATAACAACATTCCACATCTTTTACAAACATGTTGCATTTGTGAGCCTTGAATCACCGTATTGCTCATGAAAAAAAAACTTCAAATCCTCCTCTTCACATTATCTAGCTTGTGTACTTTGCTTTCATAGATGTAGTGATGATATGATATTTGATGTGGAGCATTTTAGTCATTTTTACTTGGTTTATTTATTACACAGCTTCTCACCTCTCACCTGATAGGGGGAGAAGATATTGCATATTGGTATTTTGATCAGTCATTAGTGATGTGCAATACGAATTAACATTGTGTTTCTAGCATTTTTAGTGCTGAGAAAAGGCTTAAGGAGATGTTGGTGATTATTGGGCATCAGTTTGAGATGTGATATACATATTATAGAGGGTAGTCACTTGTTATATAGATTCTATGTGAGGATAGATGTAATTAGACAATGCATGATCATGTTTTACTATAGCATAAGGATGATCAGATGTGAATTAGTTTAGGATGCACAGTGTACTAGTTATAGTTATAGTAGAGTCTATATGGATGAATCATAGTTCATTTCATAATTTTTATATGCCTCTTTAGATCAACTCATCTTTAGTTTTTTACAATGTAAGCTTATAAATGGCTTACAAAAATATGAGTTGGTTAAAAAATCAACTGATGGGTAAAACTACTTGATAAATAAAAACAAACTAAATTAATTACCTTTAGATCACTAAATGACCCAAAATGGAAGGCTATACATCACATGAAAAACATCATATATCCACTTGATTATGCTTGAAATAGTCATAGAATTCATGCCACCAATCCCACAAACTTGTAACTTTCTTGAAGAAGATCCTTGATCATGTTTATTACCTATAATTACCACAAACTTGATTTTAACTTGTCACTATACCTATAAATTTTTTTGAGGTATCCTACTTAGAAGGAGACATGAAACTTTACATGGTGAAGTGTAGGCTTGCATCATGGGGACATAAGGAGTTTTGAACATGTCTTGGTCTTCTAAACCCCTCAAAATCCTTATCTTCAATTGGTCTTCCAATGTCACCATGAGACCTTACAACTACTTCAACTTGTTTTCTAGATATTCAACATTGATTATTCATAATTGAATGGTGAATTAGGTTATACCTTCCCAAGATGACCTATAATCTCAACCGTGTATGTCAATGTTTAGTCCTAATAGGACCTTATAGGGTGTGACTTATAACCTATAATCTAGGCATGTAATCATTTTAGAAATTTAACATCTCTAAAACATGATCCACAACATTTGAAAAATTGTCATAAGATATACGAGCCTTTATAATCTCTTGAGGTTCATTGTAACTCTTTGAAATTAGAGTTGTGATTTCCCTCTTTACACATGCCTATAATTTTCCTTTAAGGGTATTGAGGCTATAATTTATGTTGTAGGTATTGTTCACTCTTAAACCATGTCTTGAAATATTATATCAAATTTAAAAATTATAGACTTTTTTATGCTCTTAGAGAATCTTGAGAGGCATCATCCTAGTCTTCAAGACTCTTGAGAGATCTTAGAGAAGCTTGAAACCATGTCTTAGACCTAAAACAACATGTAACTCTCCCAAACTCCTATGTAGGCCTATAATTTTTTTTAGGTGTTAAGATACTCATTCTTAGCTTCAATATACCTTGAATATCTTGTGAGGGGTAGGATTTTATCTATTTGAAGATATGAATGAAAATTTTAAAATGCTAACCTCTAGGAGGTTTGTAATGTTGACAACTCTTGGCTCATGCTTCAAGATCTTGTATTGATATAACTTGGGCATGAATGGAAATACAATGTATGTGGTGTATATATCTCCTATAATTTATTATAAATCTTACCATCATTTAACCCCTATTAGAGTGTCTAGTTTCTTAATTGTAGTTGATATAAGACCAAGGTTGTTATTAGGTGTTCTTATCCATGGATCATGCTTTGAAACCAATCCATTCTAACCTATAATTTATTTTGAGTGATTTGAGTATCATGCTATCATATTTTATCAAATAAAAAGTCTCTCTTGGAGATCATGGACATAGGTACATATCTCTTGTTTAGAATCTCACCTCACAAGCTTGCAACACTATGCCTAATAATCTTTGCCCATAGTTTTCATATTTCAAAACCTCTTGTTCCCTTTTGACTTGATATTATCATTAATATATTAAAGGGAGAAACACATTAGGAATTTTTCAAGCCATGTTATAGGCATAATACCTTTTAGACCCTTACTATTGGACTTGACAATAATACATAGGCCCGTGGTCTTCTTAAGACTATCTAGAATGATTATAACATGTTTGTAGATCTGTACATAGGGTATTTGATATTTTAAGACCTTATTTTCAATGGAATAATATTAAAGTATACAATCATATACATTTTGATTTCTTAAAAACTTGTAACATATTGGCAAACCCATAAAACTATATCATCTAGTGTCCATCATTCATAGTTTGCCTTTAACCATTGATCTAGTCCATGTATCTTGAAAGCTTTCTCTTATTCCAAGACCTTATTCCTATAACATGCTTATTATTAATAATAACACATAAATATATTGCATATACTCCTTTTTTCATGAAATCCATTGGGTAGTTTTGCATATTAGGTTAATCTTAGAGGATATTATCTATTCTACCTTTCTTTTGAGTGATTCTCACTGGTGTTCCTATACGTCACATGACCAGGCTTAACTAAAATTTATCATGAGGTGCTTAAATGCAAAAGAGTGATTATCAAGATTTATAGATTATTATTATTATTTGTGTACTTCCCATCAAGATAAAAACACCTCAAAACATATTGAAATCCTAACCCTTTGTTCTAATCATATATAGATCATGGAAAATTTTAGTGGTGATTTTTTGTTAATTCATGAATATTCTAGTTTTAGAAATTTTATTTTAGAAAATTTTTGGGGGTATTGAATAGTGTGTAATGACCTAAATTTCTGGGATGCAAGTTATTATTTAGGGTTTAATCACCTAATATTTAAAATAAATTACACTCATCTAAATATTTTTCACCAGTACCTTGAAAATAAATATGGGTACATTCATCTCACATGATATTATAGCACTACATTTGGTGTCAACCATCTACAGTTAGCAGGTTGAAATTACACATGAAAATGACCACCTACATATGGAGATGATTACCTATATATGCTATCATATATCAATATATGTTGACAACTACCTTCATATGTTGGTATCTTTCTATATATGCTAATGTCCATCAACATATGTTGGTATCCCTCTGTATATATAGATGCCATCAACATATGATGGTGGCCATATGTATATGTAGATGATCACCTATATTTTGATGTCAATATTTTAAAATGTAGGACATAAAATCCCTAAAACCTACAAATTATTATATATTTGGATTCCTCTCAAGAACTTATGCAATTTCAAAAAAAAATGATCACCATCTGAGTCTATATGCAAAAGTTATGGCCTCAAGAAGATGGTGAGTTGAAAGTACACTTCTAGATAGTAGTCAGCATATGAAGATGGCCATCAACATATGAATTTGGACATATGCATATTTTTATGTCCATAAACAATTTCATTATCATCTTGACAACTTCCTGAGGCCTTAACTTTAGGATAGATACTCAAATTATGATGATTTATTTTTTGAAATTACATAATTTTTTGAGAGGAATCCAGATATGTAATATTTATGTTTAGGGAATTTTTTAATTTATAAAGCCTTGATTCAACATATTAAATCACTTGATTAACCTTCATAATTAATCACCTTCAAACTAATTCACCACCATTTTGAAATTGATTCATGTGGAAACCTCTAAAAAAAATTATATAGGCCACTAGATAAACCCTAGTATAGATTTTATTCAAGATCAAACCCTATGGAATCATTTATTTCTAATGGTTATAATGTCTTTTAACTTTTTTGGAGAGTATTTTATGCAATGGGTGAGTTCTTTGGATTTATTGACATCCCTTTACTAGGGGAGAAACATTCTAAAAACACATTGAAAACCTATTTTCCTATTGGCAGACTTGTGTGGGTCTCTTTCAAGCCTAAAAACTTTATTGACACCATGATATTGGTATTAATGGGCCTAGATATTTATTTTGAGGGAATTATATATAATTATATATCTCTTTGACATGTTTATTACCCTTTCCTTAAGTGAGAAACACCTCAAAGATGTCAAAAAACCCTCTATCTACAGGCATGTATAGGCTTTTCTTAGCTTCAAACTTGTTAAAACCATGAATTTATCTATTAAATATTTGTATCCATGTGTATATAATATTATATTATGTTCAAACCATCCTTAAAAATTATAAACACCTTTTATTTAACTTAAACAAACATCAAAATACCAATAAGTAGGTTCACAAGTTTATAGGGCATAACATGGGTTTAGGAGTAGTTAGTCATATTTTCATTAGAAAAATGTGATTGTAAGATCTTTATATTCTCTGATAATCAATGATGGAATATATATAACCCTATTGATGTCCTCAAAGACCTACATCAATCCATATATTAGGATTAATGTGTAATCATACTGAATGGTGCTCTTATCAAGTTGTTTAATGAAAATTCTAGGCTTGTTCGCAATGGTTCATATCCATGATTTTTTATTATTGAATATAAGCACCTTTAAATAACTACTCAATACTCCTTTGTTACTATCCAATGTTCATACTAACCCATACAACTCTTGATCAAAGATGGCACATTCTTAAAAACTGGTTGTAGGTGCATGTGAGTGGGGTTTTGGATTGATTTTGCTATGTTTTAAGGTATAGGAGCATGGATTTATTCATTAATGATTTTTAAGGATTAATAATGATGTGAGTGACCTTATTTGACCCTAATTTATGCTTTGGAGCCATTTTAAAACTATGCAACTCTAAATAATACCGTACAAAACTTGTAATTTCATAAAAACTATCATGATTTTAAGCTTTTATGCCTTGTTTTTCCTTAAAAAACTATAAAATAGGTTTTATACATACCATAGGTGTTTTAATAATTAATTTATACCCTATTTCATGTATGAAACCCATTTACAACCTTTAAACTTGCGCCTTTAAGGCCAAAACATATAATTTTCTTGGGCTACAACCTCATTAAAGCTTTGTCTTTGGATTGTATGCATGTGATTCCACTTAAAACATATGATTTACTCCATGAATAGACATCATATTTAATTTATAACTTACATATAATAATCTGAGGCCATGTACTCTCCAAAACCATGGTGTTTTCTTCCTTAAAGCTCAAAAGAAACCTGCAAAAGCTGATTGAAACCTTCTTATTGAAGCATTTATCCTTGAAAGGGTTTTGAAATCATGAGAAAACATGAAATTGGTGATTTTAACCTAATTATTTCTCCAAATACCCTTAGAGTATAATGTTATTTTTATTGCTTGGATCCACATCTCCATGTTGAGATAATTGGATGTTAGCAAAATCATTAATGGAAGAAAAAAAGAGGTTCAACACTTTTTGACTAGTTTTACTAATGGAAGAGGTAATGAAGGAGATTTAAAACAAATTATAATGACCTTATGAGACATTTATAATACCTATATCTATTAAACTAGCTTTAATGACCCCAAATATGACCTATTAACCTTTGACATCCTTAAATACACTTGTTGGGGTTGTCTGATGTGTTCATGATCTTATCATGATTCTAAAGGATTATTTTGACCTTATTATTAATTTTAAAACACCTTTATAACATGTTAAAAATATTGGTGTGGCCATATATAGGATGATAAATGTATCCATACATCGATAATTATACAACTAGGCCTTACTAAGACATCATGACCTTAGGATGACATATTAGGCTTCCTTATAAGACTAAGAATTAGGGAGAAATTTATATGTTTTTGGACATAAATAGAGGCTTAAAAATATTAGGTTAATTATAAAATACATTTAATAACATCCATTAATTAATAACCATTAAAATAGACTCTCTAACAAGCCTAATACAAACCATGATTCAAAAAGTGATTCTAAGATTGATCTAATGGAGAAAGAGTTCACAAAACATTAATGATTATGCATAATCAATATTGAATGCACATAATCATAATTAAAATGATTTCAAGGAGCTCATACTCAACTAATTTTTGAAAATAGTACCCCTCTCTAAGTGTGCAAGTGTCCTAAGGACCATGTGTGTCTAGTATAGCCAACATTATGGAGACCTTCGATCAATGTTTGCATGTATAAACACTTAGACCAATAGCCTTATAAAATCCAATGGGAATTAAGTTAAGATAAAAATAAATATGAAAGATACTCTCTACTAGAGTAACCTTAAGAATACTAGAGTTAATGAAAAATTAAAAAATAAAGAATTAAGAACAATAACAACATGTGAAACAACACCTAGGGGAAAAGGAAAAACAATTAGTCTATTAAAAAAATGTGCAATCATCATTTGGAAGAAGTAAAAATAGATAACCTACTATGTATAAGGTCTTTAAAATGACTCACTCAACCTAGAAAAAAATGAAAATTCTTGAAATCTTCTCTACTCCATGTAAGTATGCTATCATGTGTTTGATAGGAGTGAGTGAAAGCTAGTTGTTTGGACTAAATACTTGGCATACCAATTCCTCATATTATTTCATTGGCAATGACTCTCAACCAATTATTTTCCTCTTTGATCACCAATATCAATTTCTTTCTTTCCAAATACTGAACTAGGTCAAGAAATCTTTCTAAGTTGATAAAGTTATTTGGTAATTCATTAGCATTCAATTTCAAATTTGAAAAATCTTTGAACTAAAAATCAACCTCATCTTGCATGAAGGAATAACCAACTAGGAAATACTCATCAAAATTAGACCAACTTAATTGTTTATTTAGGTTAAATGGTATTACCTCTAATTTGATAAGATGGTTTTGATCTTGTATGATGTGTTTGGGCCTATCAAGTTGGTAGATGACTATTCCAAGTTCATTGGTATCTCATGCTAATTTTTATATTCATTTGATTAATATGAGTTTCAAATTTTTCAATAATATCATAGTACTATTGTAAAGTCTCATCAATCTCTCCTTGAGGTATCATAGGATTAGATGGGATGGTGTTCTCATATTTAATTTGATCACCTAAATGAAACATGCTTTTCATAGTCACCAACTCTTTTGGTAGACTATTAGTATTTAGATCCACCATTTTATCATTACAAGCCTCTTTCATCCATGGTTTATTATTATAAGGATAATTCACATTTAATACCAGTTTACGATATCATGCTTTTTATTTCATAATGTCACTAGATGTATAAAATGGAACTACAATAGTTAATAGTTCATATAAATATTTTTAAGGATCCAAAAGATAAGGTATAATGGTATTTTCCTCGTATGTAAAATTGATGCTTTAATATAATCCTTTAATACAATAATGTGGGCCTTCTATTGGTTTATTGGCCTCATTATGAGTAACATTATCCTCTTCCAAGCTGTAAGTGCCTAAACCAGTCTCTTACTTGAAATTGTACAGGTCATATTCATGATGATTAGCTAAAAATTCATCAAAAAATATTAGGGATGCCTTCAAAAGGTTTATTTGGTTCATGATCTAGGACACACTCTTCTAGATTGATAATATTGCAATTGGCATTAGAAAATTTGGCATATATGGCTCTAAGTGATACTTATGAATTAGTTTAGACCTTATAGTAAATCTAGTCCCATAGGTATTTTCCTAAACAACATATGAGACCAATTTGATGACAAGTAGCCATCTTACTTAGAATTGAAGTTACACAATAGGCATAAACCAAAATATGGGCGTAAGTCAATGACTAAAATATATTGTACAATAGAGTAACTTGGACAAGCATGTAAAGTGAGATTATATCCCCTAATCATACTAACTATTTGGTTGTTTTACCATATAATTTCAAAACTCCTTTAGTGTTTTCTTCATATTTGAATCCAAACTTCTCATCTACTTTCTTAGGCATCATATAACTACTTGCACAAGAGTCAATCATAAAATTATGATCCAAGTAGTCACTTATGATTAGAGAAAGGTAAAATGGAGGAGGTTTATCACTTATGTTTGAATTTTTTTCCCTTAGGCTAAGTTGAATTAGTAAGGACTATTTTTAACTCCCTTGTTAGTCCAGCTGATAGATGAAGATTGGACAAGGATTCTTGAAATAATTATTTGTCCTAGAATAGACAATGTTTCCCACATGGAGATATTAGAATTTGTCTTCTTCATTTATTCATCAATATTGAATGGAATATTCCCTCCTTTTGACTATAATTTTGGAACAATAGTATCTTCCCTTTGGTGTTGGTTGATGGGGGCTAAGTTTATTTTAGAATAGTTGGATTTTCTTGTGCTTTGGTAGGATCAATATGTGTCTTATCTTTGGTTTCTTAGTGAGGGGCTTGAGATTTTAAAACTTGACCAATTGAGGAATAAGGAACTTCATCTAATACTCTTATTTTGTACTTTATATTATGTGGTACAAGGGTGCCAAATTTGTTTGAAGACTGAACCCAAGTTATAGCATGAAATTTTCTCTCTTTATAGTTCACAATAGTAGATTCACTTTATTCTGGAGATTTTTCATATCTTCTTTCAACTTGTGGAGTTCACTCATTAAATTGTCCTTGGGAAGATGATACACTTTGCACCATAAATTCCAAATTGAGCACCTCATTTTTATACATAGTCTAAATTTTATTTTGTTGCAAGGAAATCACCACTCATAATCATAAACCAAGTTAATTTACATAGGCATAATTACATTTGAGGTGCTAGTAGCATTAGGTTGTGGATATTATATAGCCTATCATGAGTAAATTGACCTTGGGATTATACACTGCCTTGATAAGGATACTCAAGAGGCTAAAAGGGATGATTTTAAGGATGATAAGGTCTAATTTTTTTCACTTGCTACATCTTTAAAGAAAATAATTAATTTACAAATCTTTGTAATAGTGATTTCACCTCATGTAGTTCACTACAAGGAAATGTCCCTTAACTAGTTGGTGGGTTGTTTCCTTCTAGAATATGTGCAAAATTGGTGTGTGATTTTGAAATATCTAGAAAAAAATTCATTGGAGGCCTAAGATTAATATTCTAAGCCTGAACCATGTTATTTTCAACCCTTATGGTAATATCATACATAGCTGGTTACACCATGCCTCCCATTAACTATATCATGACTACAATATCATTAGTTAGACCCCTAAAATAGTATAATGAATTTATGTTTAGAGTGGGCTTCACCAGTTTTGGGATCCCATCCCATGTCTTATAGAATCTAAAATTGAAGTCTACCATATACTCATGTGGATATCTCTTAATGGTGGCTAGTTGCTCAATGAGTGAAAGGTGATCACTCTTATCCTCAAACTTTTGGCACAAAATTTATCCCAAATGATCCTAATTATGGATTAAATGAAGTTTATCATTCTATACCATTATATATCTCTTCCCTTCAATAATATATCTATAAGTCTCTTATCGACGTTATAATTGGTGATGTTATGGACTGCATAAATGTTTGTAATATTATGAAAGTTATAAATAGGTGTTGTAGTGTCCTCACCAGTGAAGGATGGGATGATAAATAGGGATTTAATATGTATGCCATTATATTTTTGAATATATAAAGGGCTACATCTATTCAAGGCTATAAAAAAATTTCTTTTGAGTTAGCATGTGAGAGATTTTAAGTGCTACTAGGTTGTGTTGGGGGAATTAGGAGTAGAAAGGGATATATAATATGGAAAAAACCTTGGAAATATCTTCTTTCCATCTGAATATAATGATACATCAAAAAATAAACCTCTTTACCTTTATAAAATTGTCATGTTGTTACTTTTGGCATAAATACTAGGTACTAATCTAAATTAGGGATCTTCTGAATGTTGTTTGGAGTTGATAAGTGCTTACAAATAATTTTAAAAACTTCAAATTTCTAATATAATCACCCAATTCTTATCAAAATATTCAATCCTTTGAAGTAGTGGTCCCATCATGCATGCCAAAAACTATTGTCACTTGGATCCTACACCCATTTAATCAAATTACATGATGTAAAGGTAATAATGGGATCATCCCAAAGGTGTGGAACCTTGGATGTTTAGAGAGGAACCTTTAAATAAGTCCATTTCCATCCTAAACTAATATTCTCATAATTTAAGATCAATTGAAGACATAAACCTATGATAAATATACATATCTACAGCTATGAGTAACTATATTTGGTAATGGAAAATAGAGAAAAAAAAATTAATATATAAAAGGTGATGCACCAAAGTTTAGGGATCTCCTTAACTAACTCTAACAATACAAGAAAAACATTTAAAATGTTGGGTCATTTATGATCCAAGGTAATTATGTAATGTTTTATTTTTATTAGTAGTTAGTTGTGTTCTCCTGTTTGTTGGGTTTTTAACCAAATTCCTCATTCCATAAGATAATAAAAGTTAACTTGATGTAAAAAAATATGATTTTCATTGATTAAAATATACAGTATATCCTCCATTATTTTTAATTCATCAATGGTATTAAATCCTGGTAGAAGTTTTGAAGTGGGAAAAGCTTTGCATGAGGATTGAAGAGTAGTCTAGATTTATTATTCAACTTCATTCACCTTTAGGTCTGTATGGTTCCTTGTATGATAGTGAACTTCAGCCTATAATATACAAAAGGCTAATAACAACATGTAGGCTTAGTTTTGTACATCATAAACATTACAAAATTATAAAATGAAAAAGGACAAACTGACAACAAACATACAATAACTACACATACTTGTTTATTTTTATTAATTTTTTGTGTATGGTGATTAGAAAAGTGTATTCGTGATGATGTTGAAGAATGTAAATTCTTAGGAAGGAGAACAAATCAAACTATGAACAAATTGTGTAGATCCATAAGTAAAAAAAATCAAACACACAACACCAATATCATTGAAGGGCAGCAACTAGATGGTTTCTAATTCTTTTTTTGTATAGTGTGTTTTCCTTGAGTTATGGTTCTATTTTTTATCATTAATTAAATAGAACAAAATAAAAATAAAAATTTTTAATGACAACAAAAACTAAAAGAGAAAAACAAATGTGATGGAACAATAATATTATTTTCTAATCCAATTTGAGTTTTTAATGTGCTACACCGATATTTTTGGGTGAAGTAATTCATATAATAATGGCTTAATAGAGGCATGACATAATAATATAATACATATGTTGCACAATATTTTAGATATTTTTATTTTGATTTTTTTGTGTGGGATCCACAGGGAAAAGCAAATGGCCTGATATTTTTACATGCAAGTAAATTTTTTTAAAAGTAAATATGGTGAATGTAATTTTTTATTTTTCTTCTACCAAAATCAAGGTCATATGAAAAACTTGTTATTTTGTATTAAAATTTGTTGAAGGCAAGTCAGTTAGAGGAGATTGTTTTAAGTCACTTGTTCAAAAGTTTAGGGTTCAAAACCCTTTGGAGATATATATTTTTTTGTTAAAATTTATTTTGAATTAGTTTATATATCCAAATAATTAAAAGAGGAGTAATATGAGATATAAGGGTGTAAGTAATAGTTAGTGTTTTTTTTACAAGTCTCAAAACCTTTGTAATCTAAATCTATATGGTGTGTCAAGGTCAAACCTTGATAACATTCCTTATTTTGATAGCACCATAAGACAAATTATGAGCTAAATCTATGAAAATGGATGCTTAACACTAAAAAACTATAAGAAATGGTTGATTAACATGGAAAATATGCTCATTTTTAACAATTTGTGGGAAATAATTTTAAAAGACACTATACCAACTTGTCAAATTACTTGAGTATAAAAAACAAGATAAGTTTGCTCTTGCTTTATAAAAGTCTTCATGTTATGTAAAAATTATTATTTATATTGAATATATTAAAATTATAGCATGGAAATCATGGAAAACATTAAAATATTTGTATGACAAATAACCTACCTAGAAAAAGATTGACCTCTTAATGAAATTGCTTAATAATAAGCTTAGCACTAAAGATGTATTTGAATATGTCTCCCATGAAAACTCTAAAAATAGATTATTGTATTATAGGGGGTAGAATTTATGATGAAATTTTTATTTCCATCACATTACATGGACTTCGTTATAAATACAACAATTTTATTGAAATTCTACATCTTATTGATAAGCTTAATGGCGATACATTTGACTTTGTTTGTGAGTCATTGACTCAACATGAGTAACACTTTATAAAGAACAAGAGCATGCATACTAAAGAGGATTAATATACAAAAAATATGTCCCATCATAGATATCATTGGAATGTACAATGATAGTTTCATAATCATTCTCTAAAACACTCTTTGAGACACTCTCTGAGTCATTCTTTGAGACACTCTTTACATTGTTTTAGACAGTCTCCATAACATTTTCTTTAATAATTTCAATGATATTCAAAATTCAAATATAATTGTAGGAATTAATATTACTCATGTGTTTCTTATATTGATTCATCTAATTTGAGCCTAAGAAAGAGAGCAGATGTTTTAAATCTAGTGGTATTGTACATGTTGCAGATTTATGCCCTTCTCAATGACCCTACGCTCCACATAAAAATAAAGATGAAAAAAATTATGTTGATCATTATAGTGTTATATATTATGGTTACTCTAATTATTCTAGTTATTCTAACATGTGCTTTGATTAGTAGGCATCTTATATGGTCAAGGTCTATGGTCTTGATGGACCTGACAACTTGTTTTGAGTGATTAGTGATTAACCTATCTTGTATGAGCTACTAGTCTCAATACTAGGGTCTATTGTATTAGAAATTTTTGGGCTTTTTTTATTTATTTTAGTTACATTTTTGGATTTATATATATTATATTCATGACATGGATATGAAAGTGTTGTTTTATTTTCTTTCTCTCATTGTACAACTTCTCACCTCTCACCTCATATGAGAAGAAGATAGAGCATTAGTTGGTCTTTGATAAGTCATTAATGATAATACAAGTTGATAGGGGTTGCTATCACTAGTAGTGTTGATTAAATGTAATAAAAATTCGTTTGGCATCATGAATTATGTGCCATACATAGTATAGATTAGTCACTTTGATAGGGTTCTAGGTGTATCCTTATGTGGATTGATGTATTTGAATAGGATTTGATAATGTTCTACTATAGTATGGTATGAAAATCACAAGGGATGAGAAATATTTTATCATTTTCATCAAAATTTTATGGCACAACTCACTGGGCAAGCCTATGTATGAAGTGACATTAGTTTTGGTTAGTAACAAGATGTATACTACACCAATTATAGTTACTTCAAAATTTATTTGATAAATTTAGATTCATTGTTCCGGTGTTTTTCTTATATACCACTTTCGATAAAGGGGTTATTTTTGGGTCATTTATGATCCAAGGTAATTATGTAATGTTTTATTTTTGTTAGTAGTTAGTTGTGTTCTCTTGTTGGTTTGTTTTTTAACCAACTTCCTCCTTTCATAATATTTTTAAATCTTACTTGATATACAAAAGTATATGATTTTTAGTGAATAAAGTATACATTATTCCCTCCATTATTTATAATCCATTATTTTTTATCTATCATAAAAGAGTTATTTTAGCTATAAACTCTCACAAACATACTATAATATAGGTATGATGAAGAAAATAACTTGTAAAATGGTTGTAATGTCTATAATTTCATTATAAATGAGATAAAAGAGACTAACATACATCTACAATTTATCTCAAACTAAACAAAAGAGATTAAATATCACAAAATGCAAGTGAATTTATAAAATACATAGTGAGATATCAAGGAAAGAAAGGTAAATTCAATATTTTATTGATAGTTCAAAGTGTAAGATCACATTATGGGTCTCCAAAATATCATAGTATTTTCATACCCAAGAGGAGGGATCTAAAATAAGGCATTTACATCCCTTTTTATAAGAAAAAGAAGATAAAAGATGAGTATAAGCATTACTAGGATACATAAATGTAGTTTTTACATCCTAACTCATTCTATTCAAGATAAAAAAATAAGTGGAAATAAGAAACATTTGGCCACCTTCAATGTAATATTCCTACCATGATGATGGTCTTCAATAAAATTTGGGCATAGGATCAAAGAGAAGACCTGACTTGCTATTAATTTTATCCTTTAGAGTACTTGACCATGGATTAATTATTCAAGTGGCTACTCCATTCTATAAAAACATGACCCTCCTTGTGTTAAAGGCCTTAATTTTCCCATCTCCACCTCTTGTGCACGTTGAATGTTTGACTTGGGAAGGAATCTCCTATGCCATTTAGAGCCTTGAGGGTTGAATTTCATTAATTGATACTTTATGTTTGAGTTACACAACCTTAAAAATAGTTTTATAATTCCTCCACCCTTTATCATGGATTTAATTACTATTACTCTCCATCCCTTAGTATTTATTGATATACCAATCACATAATTAATCCAAAAATCACATTGAAATCCATGTGATGATCCTTAAGAGAAGTAGATGAGTTAGTATAGGAATCTAGTTTCTCATTAGGAATCCTTGAAAGGATTGAAACCTATATTTTCATGCTTGATAATCCTATTTTGTCTTCTCATTCTCTTGGAAAACCTATAAGAAGCTTATTAGAGTCATTGTTCTCATATTTCTCTTGGCATATTCAACATTGATGCCTCTATGTAGAACCATTATTTATGCTAAATTTGCCTTTAAAAAAAATGTTCTAGGCCTATATTCTTTCTGAATATGATTAAAACTTCTTTAGCTTACAAATATCATGCTTAAAATACCTTGTGAGCCTAAAAAATGGGTCATATAATCTTTAATTTTGCCATTATATGTCTAAGGATGATTTTTTGGTATGATTGAAGGCCTTAGAATTCTAGAAGTCCCATGAGAAACCTCATATATGGACTTGATGATAATTTATATGGTCATATAGTTCATGACAACAAGCCCACAAACCTGTAACTTTTTTGAAGATGCTCTTTGATAATGCAAATGACATACAATTAACATAAACTTGTGTAAAACTTGTCTATATACCTATAAATTTTGTGATGTCTCCTACTTAAAATGAGACATGTGGAACTTTTCTAGGTGAATTTTAGGAGTAAAACATGGGGATATAAGGATTTTTGACCATGCATTATCTTATAGAACCCCTACAATCCTTCTCTTTGATTTGTCTTCCAACTTCACCAAAAGGCCTTACAAATCTTTCAATTTGTTTTCTAGATCTTCAACTTGAATAATTCAGAATGGAATGGTGGATTATCTCAGACCTCCCAAATATAACCTATAATATCAACCTTGTATGGAAACATATAGGCCTAATAGGACCTTTTTAATGAGTGTCATCATTTGTAGACTTCTATTTAATACCTTATTAATCATCATCTTTATTTAGGCCTTTTGTCCTTTCTTAATCATGTGCAAATTATAAATTTTATACTTCTAGTGGATAGTTAACTTGATAAACTAATTATTTTGATATATATATATATATATATATATATTATATATATATATATATATATATATATATATATATATATATATATATATATATATATATATATTTCATTAGACTCTTTTTATTATCTATTGGGATTCCATATGATTATTCATTATTGTCACTTGGATCCTACACTTGTTTTATCAAATTAGTTGATCCAAAGGAAATAAAAAGATCATCCCAAAGGTGTGGGACCATTAATCTCTAGGGATGAACCTCTCTAAAGGGCCATAAATATCTTAAACTAATATTTTCCTAAGTTAAGATTAGTTTTAGACCTAAACCTATGCTAAAAAGACCAATCTACAATTAGGATTAGGTATCTTTAGTCATGGAAAAGGGTGAAAGATAAATTAAAATACAAAAGGTGATGCACCAATATTCAAGGGTCTCTTCCACTCTAATAGAACAATAACAACCTTTAAAATACTATTTTTATCTTCAAACTCTCAAAAACATACTATAATAGAGGTATGGTGAGAAAACTAGCTTGCATAAGGGATATAGTGTCTACAATTTCCTTGTAAATGATCCATAAGGGACTAATGTGCATTTACAATTAATCTCAAACTAAGAAAAAGAGACTGAAGAACAAAAAATAAAAGTAAAATTATAAAATATAGAGTGATAAAATAAGGAAATTGAGGTAAATTGATAATTTTATTAAGACTTCAAGGCCTTAGGCAACATTACAAGTCTCCAAAATAGCAGAGTTGTGTCATACCAAAGAGGAGGGATCCAAAACAAGGCATTTACATCCCTTTTTATAAAAAATGAAGATAAGAGAGGAGAATAAGCACTAATAAGATGATTAAATGTAAATTTTACATCTTAACTCAACTTATTTAAGAGAAAAAATAAGTGGAAATCAGAAGAATTAGGTCTCCTTCAACACATTAGACCTCCCATGATGATGGTCTTCAATGAAATTTGGGTGTAGGAGTGGAGAGGGGACATTAATCACTATTCATTTTATCCTTTGAAGTGATTGAACATTCATGACTTGTTCAATTTATTTTTCCATTATTTTAAAAAATGAACCGCTTTGTGCTAAAGGCCTTAACTTACTCATCTCCACCTCTTGTGTATTTTGAATGTTTGACTTGGGAAGGAATATCATACACCATTTAGAACCTTGAGGGTTTAATTTAATTCATTGATACATTATGGAGGATTTGAACACCCACAAAAATATTTGTCTAATTCCTTCACCAACTATCATGGCCTCAATAAATATTACTCTCCATCCCTTAATAGTGGTTGATAGGCTAGAAGAGTATAATCAATCTAGAAATCACCTTAAAATCCATGTGATGATCCTTAGAAGAGGTAGAGGATTTGATGTATCACTCTAGTTTCCTATGAGGAATCCTTAAAAGGTTTAAGCTAGCCTTTTCATGCCTGACAATCTCATTTTGTCTTTTCATTCTCCTAGAAATCCTACAACAAGCTTACTAGAGTCTTTATTATTGTATATCTCTTGGCCTATGTAATATTAATGACTCTATGCAGAAAATTGCTTTATGATAAATCTAACTTGAAAATTAGGTTTTAGGATTGCATTATTCATGACTGTTTTTAAAACTTATTAAACCTACAACTATCATGCTCAAAAGACCTTAGGAGCCTAAAATAATTGTCATAAGATCTTTAATTATTTGATTGTAGGTATGAATATGTTTAGTTTTTATTCTTTAAGGCCCTAAAGGATAGACACCACATGAGTAACCACACATATCCACTTGATGATGCTTTATACAATCATCTAGTTTATGCCAACAAGCCAACAAACCTATAACTTTCTTGAAGAGGCCCTTTAATCAGGGCCATGACTTTAAATTACCACAAACCTACGTGTAACTTGTCTCTATACCTAAAAATTTTATGAGTTATCCTAGTTAAAAAGAAATATATAAATTTTCATGGTGAAGAGTAGGACTACGACATGGGGATCTAAGGAGTTTTGACCATGTATTAGTCTTTTATAACCACTCTAATCCTTCTCTTCAAGTGGTGTTCAAAATTCGCCAAGAGACCTTACAACTCATTCAACTTGTTTTATAGATATTCATCTTGAATTATTCACAATGGAATGGTGGATTGGATTAGTTAATACCTTCCAAGGATGAACTATAACATCAACCATTTATGACAACATTTATCCCTAATAGTAATTTTTAGGGCAAGACTTATAGCCTACAAGCTAGGACTAAAATCCTTACTCTATCAATTTAGACTCTATAAACCATGTTCAACAACATTTTAAACATTGTCATATTATATAATAGGCTCTATAATCTATTGAGGAGCATTTTAAATCTTTGAAATTAGAGTTTTCATTTCCATCTTTACACATGCGTTTAATTTTCATTGAAGGTTATTAAGGCTATAAGGTATGTTGCAAGTCTTATTCACCCTTAAACCATACCATAAAACATTGTATCAATGTTACAAAGTCATAGAGAGTTATGTATTATCTTGATGAAGATTGAGAGGCATGATCATAGTCTTAAATACTCTTGAGAGATATTAGAGAATCTTAAAACCTTGTTTTAGACCTAAAATAACATAAAACTCTCCTAAATTCCTATGCATGCATATAATCTCTTTAGGGGTTAAGACCCTTATATTTAGCTTCAAGAGACCCTGCATATTTTGTGAGGGTTAAGATTTTAACTATTTGATGATATGAATGTAGGCTTTGAAATGCTTTAGAACCACTATTAGGGCTGTAATCTTGATAACTCTTGAATCATGCTTCATGATATTTTATGGATATACATTTGGAATGAATGGAAATACATTTGTGGTGGTGTAAATATCTCCTTCAAGTTCTTATAAATCCTCCTATAAATCAACTACTATTGGAGTGTCTAGTTTATTACTTGTAGTTAATAGAAGAAAAGTGTTATGATTAGGTGTTCTTATCCTTGGATCATGATTTGAAACCTATCCATTCTAATATGTAGTTGCTTTTAAGGTCTTTAAGGATCATGCTCTCATCTTTGATCAAATATAAAGTATATTTTGGAGATCATAGGCATAACTTTATATCTATTGTTTAGAATATCACCTCACAAGATTATAACACTATGCCTAACAAATTTTGCCTACACTTTTCATATTTTAAAAGCTCCTTGGTCCCTTTTGACTTGATATTATAATTTCTCTATTAAATGGAGAAACACATCAAGAATTTTTGAGGCCATGTTGCATGAACAACACCTCTTAGATCCTTATTACTATAAATCACAATAATACAAGGGAATGTGTTATCCTTATCACCACATACATGTTTTCTAACAAGCTTGAAATATCCCATCTGGTCTACAGATCTGTACATAGTGTATTTAATGTTTGAAGACCGTGTTTTCACTAGAATATTATCAAAAAAATGAAAATAGATGCATTTTAACTTCTTAAAAACCTACAACATATGGAAAATCCATAAAATTATATCATCTAGTGTTCATCCTTCATAGTTTTCTTTTGATCATTGATCTAGTCCATGTATCTGTTAGAGTAGGTTGTTTATCTTAGCTCATGTATGGATATTTCATTTATAATATTTTAAATATTATGAGATATTATATATTTATATATTTGATATTATAGGGATAATTTATAGTTATTTATATCCTTTAGGGATATATATCTCTTAGTCTTAGGTTTGATCTCTAGCTTGATCTCCTAGTTATGATTGATCTCTAGTTTGATCTCTTAGTTATGATTGATCACTTAGCTTAATATCTTAGTTAGGATTGACCTTCATTACCTATATATGTAAAACACATTCATTATAGTTTATGGATATTTGGAGATATAAAGGATTTTTCATTATATGATCTATTTTTCATAATAGACTAAGATATTATTTGAGAAAAGCATCAATGGCATTTACTATGGTAATAGTTTGTAGATTTGACCCTGGATGATAGTTTTAAAATATATTTCATGGTATCAAAATGGTCTACCATAGTAATTACTCATATCTTTAGTTTATCCTTTCTCAACATCCAAAATTATCTTCCCTTACTAAGTATGCTCTTATATTTTATTCTCTTTGGATGGTCCTAAGAATTACAAAGGTGTGGAAGAAATTATAGTCTTTTTTTGGGGGAAGGAACTTATTTTGTTTGTGTTTTTTTATTGGAGGTAAAATTTGGATATTATAGGAGTAAATAAAATATAACTAATGCATATATATTATTTTAGAAATACATAATCACATCCAATTTCATAATAGTGGGATATTAGAGGTAGGATTTGCAAGTTTCTTACAAATCTATTTTTTTTAATTAAAAATGACTATTTTTATTTTTGATTGTGAGAAAAATATAAATGATTGATTAAAAAAATTAGTTTTTTTTGTGCCTTGTTTTCTAATATCCATAAAAGTATGAAATTTTTAATTTCATAACTAATTACAAAAGTTATCATAGTTTTAATAAGTAGTATTATTCAAAAAACATACAAAATTTCTTTCTTTAATGCTGAGAAAACTGTAAAAGATCACTCAAAATAATTTTGGGTTTTGTGAGCCTTATTTTCAAAATTTTAGAACATTTTTAATTTTTTTTATTTTAATTATGAATTATAAAATTTAATATATATTTACTAACTATGGTAATATTCACTAAAATAAATACTTGTGGGGAGATTTTTTAAAGGGCCTTTTTATTTTTTTTTTATAAAACAATATATTTGGATGAAGTTTTGATTACTTTTTACAAAAAAAATATTTTGTATTAGGGAAGCATAAGGATATATTATATTTTTTTTCCTTAGTCACATACCTTTTTTCAAATCTCATTTGTCTAAGACCTAAGGGTGAGGCCTAGTTAGGTTGGTGGCCAAACCCCCTCACAAGAAAACAAACATTCTCATTCACTAATTTCACCCTCTTGATCATACTCTATTATGGATTCATTATCGATTGAGCCCAAGATCCCATTTTTCATGTTCTTTATAATTATTTAAGACCATAGAGTGAGGTTAAATCTAACATGTGATTAGATCCCCTCACGAAAACACTTCATTTCACTCATGTTCATTTATTTGTACACTTATAAATGAATTTTTGAAAGATCCTAATGTTTTGTATTATTTGAACATATTTTTTTGCATCACTTATGTTTTTGTCCTTCACTAATCCCTTATTTTTAAATTAACTCTCATGATTTGTGATGACTTCTTCAACATGTTGATAGTGTCCATGTTTGAAGTTATTCTATTATATACAATGTCTTGATTGTTTTCATTTGGTGTTCTATAGGATATATTATAGTTTCACTAAATCATAAAGTTCTATGGGGGTTTCGATTTTACAACCTAGTCTACCTTCATGTGTGTGTACCTATGTTTGTGCACCCTTTACTATTGGAGTTTCCATTATCTCCCATCGCCACCATGACATTATTTTTAGTGTGGAATCCCCATTAGTATTTATGTTCACTTATCACCATTTTTAATCAAATTCTTTAGAGACTATCATTATTATTTTCTCTTGATTTAGCATTAATGGAGGGTGTTTAGGAAATTCTTCCTCAAATTCATCTTTTACCTAGTATTTTAGAGTGTAGTGTTTGTGTTTGGTGATCCTTGTACTCAACACCATTCTTACTTAGACCTTAAGTTTAAACAACTTAACATCCATGTATTCCAACATGATGGATTGGCATCCATATAGACACTTATCTTCACACTCAATCATTTTTTTGTATGGGTACCTCATGAAGACTTACTTTTGGGACCCATTTCCTTCTCTCTCTCTCTCTCTCTCTCTCTCTCTCTCTCTCTCTCTCTCTCTCTCTCTCTCTCTCTCTCTCTCTCTCTCTCTCTCTCTCTCTCTCTCTCTCTCTCTCTCTCTCTCTCTCTCTCTCTCTCTCTCTCTCTCTCTCTCCCTCTCTCCTAGGGGGGGTTTATATTCCTATAGGTTTTCTCTATATCTCCACTTTATGAGAGATTACTTCATGGATATATTGTAGATGAGTACCTGATCAGGCTTTATTATTGGGACTCATATTGTGCATAAGCCACTTCATTTTTTGGACCCTATATTCACTTGAGGGATGGGTGTTAGAGTAATTTATTTAACTTAACACATGTTTACCTAGGTAATTTATTATTCCCACCCACTTATTTGTGTATTTTTCATTTATATTATTTGATATATTCTAAGATATTACATATTTATCTCTTAGATATTATGCGGATAATTTTCTATTGTTTTTATCATTTAGGGATAGTTATCTCTTAGTCCTAGGTTTGATCTCTATCTTAATCTATTAGTTATGATTGATATCTAGCTTGATCTTTTAGTTATGACTGATCACTTAACTTTATCACTTAGCTGGGATTGATCTTATTTCCCTATATATGCAAGGCTCATTCATTGTATCTAATGGAGATTCATAGATATAGAAGATTTATTATTGTATGGTATATTTTTTTATGATATTTTGAGATATTATTTGAACAATGCCTCAATGAATTTTACATTGGAAATTATTTATAGATTTGACCATAGGTGATAGTTTTTAAAACTCTTTCAGTATCTTTAAAGGTTGCTCTTAGTCTTAAACCTTCTCCTTGTAAATTGATTCTTAGTACTCATAACATATATATATATATATATATATATATATATATATATATATATATATATAATCATACATTCATTTTTTTACATGTGATCTATGGGGAATTTCTACATATTTGGTTTGACTTAAAGGATCCTCTCTATTATTCCTTCCTCTTGAGTGACTCTCACTTGCAGGTTTGTACATCACTTGACCCAGCTTGGATAAATAAAGTCATGGGGTGTTTGAATGTGAAAGAGAGATTCTAAAGATTTATACTTTATGATTGTTTATGGACTTCCCATAAAGATTTAAAAACCTCAAAAATATTGAAATAATTAACTTTTATTTCATTTAAATATAGATTTTATTCAAGCTCAAACCCTATGAAAATCTTAACTGACAATGGTTCTCATGGACTGGAACTTTCTTGGAGAGTATTTTATGTAATAGGGGAGATATTTATCTTGATTTAAGACCCTTCACCATGGGATAAATACTCTCAAAACACAATGTAAATCTCTCTTTTTTCCTACATACTTGTGTGCATCTCTTTCAATCTTAAAACGTTCATTGACACCCTAATCATTATATTCATAGACCTAGAACTTGATTTTTAGGGTATGATATATAATGGGTATATGTTTTAATCATTTATGAACCTTACCTTAAGTAATAAAAACATCAAACATGTTAAAAACCCCTCTCTTTGTCTATAGGCTTGTAGAGGCCTTTGTTGCGTTGAAAATTGTTGAAATCTTAACCATGGCTCTCATAGACAAAAATACAAATTTATACAATCCTAGAGTATATTGAAATAATTATTGGACCTTAAAAACATAATCTATTTCACTTAAATAATCATCAAAATTAGAAGATATTGGTTCATGGGTTTATAGGGTTTAATAGGGGTTTAGGAGTAGTCAATTATCTTTTCATTAGAATGACATGTTTCTAAGATCTTCCTCTAATTTAATAATCAATTTGGAAGCTACATAACCACTTATATTTCCTCCAATACCTGTATAAATCCATGGATAGTATACATGTGTATAAACCTTGAACTATATTCCTATTGAGTTATTTACATGTAATTATAGGCTTGTTCTTAATGTTTCATAGCTAATATTATTTATTATTGTCTATAAACACCTAGAAAGGAATCCTCAAGAATTACTTATTGTTATCCAATGGCCATAATGAAAAATGAAATTCTTAACTAAATATGGCATGTTTTGAAAACTGCCTGTAGGTGCTTGCAAGTGGGGTTTTAGTTCTATTTTACCGTAATTTGAGGTATGGGAGCATGAACATCTTCCTTTAAAGACTTTTAGTGATTCAAAAAGATCTGAGGGACCTCATGTGACCATGTTTTTTGATTTGGGACCACCATACAACTTTCCAACTCTCAAGAATACCCTACAAAACCTATAATTTCATATAAACATTCATGTTTGGAAGCTTTGATGCCTTATTTTGCCTAAAAACCATAAATGAGTTTTTATACACCCCATATATGTTTAAGGATTATGTTATATACTATTTCATGCATAAAATCCCTCTAAAACTTATAAACTTATGCCTTCAAGGCTAAAACCTACCATTTTCTTGGACTACAACCTCATGAAAGCTTTGTCTATGGTTTGTATGAATGTAATTCCACTTTAAATTTATCATTTTCTCCATGAATGGACCTAAGATTCATATTATAAATTTCATATAAGACTATTAGGCCACATACTTTATAAAACCATGTTTTTTTCTTCTTTGAATCTCTAAAGAAACATATAGAAGATGATGAAACCTCATCTTTATAGATTTGTCCTTAATAGGGGTTTGCAATCATGAGAAAATTTTACCTTGGTGATTTTCCCCTAACTATTTATCAATCAAAAGTACAAAAATAATCCTAAAACAATAAATATTCCATGACTATGGTTAGAGGATAATGGTTTCTTTATTGCATGGATACACTTCTCCATGTTGAGAGAATTGGATGTCATCAAAAGCAAGAATGGAGGGGAAACAAGAGGTTAAATGATTTTTGACTAATTATAAGGACACAAGAGGTTATTATGGAGATTTAAAACATTGTGATGACCTTATGAGAGATTGGTAGTACCTATCTCTCTTAGAATGGAGTTAATGACCCCAAATATGACCTCTTGACCCTTTATATCCTAAAATGCACTTTTTGGGGCTTTTTGATGTGTTCATGATCTTATCATGATTATCAAGGATTATATTGAATTTATTATTCATTGGAAAGAACATTTAATACTACTTAATAATATTTTTATGGCCTTGTTATAGTTTGGAATCGTACCCTTATGAGAGAGTTCTTTAGGCTCCCTCACTTATAGCTATAAGCATGGGGAAAACCACAAGATGTGGGTATCATATGGTGAGGTTGAACCTCTAGGCTTTTTTATGAGGCTAGTTCCTCAGGTGATTCACTTCAGCTCTTGACCTCACACTAAAATCTACTATATGCTAATGAAAAGGGGTAGGAAGATGACTTAAAAGTAAATCTAAGCTAAGGGAGGTGATGCACCCAAAAAGTGATCCACTTGGTCTAAGAAAAATACAACTACTCATGAACCCAAACAAGACACAAGCTATTCTAGTTCTATCTGAAGGCCATAGGCATGGAGATTCTATGTAGATGTTGAAGGGAAGCGTTACAAATTGAAGGATAAAAAAAATATGTCTATGGGAGACACTATGAACTAGTAACACTTCAAGGAGAGCTCAACACATAAACACTTCACATAATCCTACACAAAACTAAAAGGATCAAAAGCAAGGTGTTGGAAAAAATCATAGGAGATGAATTCAAATCATACATTCTAAAAATAAAAACAAATGTGAACACTTGTTTTAATTAGAAATAGAAAAGTCTTCCTTGTATTACTTCAAAAGTCTTTTACAAAGTAATTTTTATAGAGTAGTTCTATCACCAATTTGGGGATGATTTGCTTGGATCTAAGGCCTTTATTTATATAGAAAAGGAGGGAGAGAGAAGATGAATAAATAATAATTTGATGATGGTTGGAACTCTAACATTATACTTTCTTATTTTCCCTAAATGTGTTGCTCAGGGTCACTTGACAATCCTCTCAATCCCCTCTCGTGATTAAGTTTTTCTTTTGAAACATCTAAGAAGCCATGTTGTGAGTAGCTGGAATGTATCTTCTTGGAATGACACTTTTAAATTTCAAAAAATGATTGTGGGGAGCGAACTATGGTAGATGAGATCCTTCATAATTTCTAGCTACTAGCCGCTTAGACTCTCTCATGCTTATTGGTCATCCTATGCCACTTGTCCTTTACTGATTGGCCCTTTCTACTCTAGTTTACACCATGTGGTAGCCTTCCATTCATTACATCATGATTCTCATGTTGTTGTACCAAGCTTAAGTCAAGCACTTGAAGAATCCTAATTTACTCTATGTAGATTAATTCAGGTTCTTTGATCTCTCCAATTTTGGGCTTTCCCAAATCCTTTACTTATAAATCCTTTTAAGTAAAGTACTTGGAGAAACCTGATTTAATTTGTGTAGTGTAATTTAGGTTCTCTAAGCTTAATTAATTCAAACTTGTCCATCTTGAAGTCATCTCACTTTACTATTTCCAATCATTAATACTTCAGGCTTTTCAAACCTAATTACTTCTAAGAACTAGTCACTTATCTTGTTTTGATGTCCATTAACCCATCATTTCCTTTGGACACTTGGTCTCAAGCTTTTCTTCTGAATGAATTCCTTAGGAGGAATTCCTTTGACCTTTTATTTATGGATAAATTCCTAAAGGAATTTCTTTGGACAATTTATCTAAAGGAATTCCTTTGGACTTTTTGTCCTCTTCCTTTCAAAATTGCCTTTTAGACTTTTCACAATAGATTTTCTCGAATGGTGAGATACCCTTCGGGCTTCATGTGTGTCCCTTTAGACTTCCACGAATGATCCTCCTGAAAGGAAAGATACCCTTCAATAATTTTTAAATTGTCCTTTCAAAGGGTAACATACCCTTTAGGAAAATTTTAACTATCCACTTGGAGAAGGAAAAGCCCTTCACATTTATGAAGTGTACCTTCACATTCTTAAAAAACCCTTTATAAAAGTTGAAGAGGACATTAATAAAATTTGAATAGTCCCTTTTACCCTAAAAAAGGCCCTTCGGCATTTTCAAAATGCCATTTGGATTTTTTAAAGACTCATCCCTTGAAGAACTTGAGAAGCACTATTTTTTGAGGCCAAATCGAGTTTGTCAAGCCCCTTTACTTATTTCAAACTTTTGACTACTCATAACTTATGAATTAATCAAGTAGTTCTCCTTGGATAACCTAAAATACAATACCCATGAGTAATTTAGGTTCTTAAATCTGAATTACTTCTACTTATATAACATTTAGAAGTTAAGAACTACTAGAAACATGATTTACAGTGTGCCTTCAGAACACTGAAGTTGTCATTGCTAGAAACATTGAAGTCCTCCCAAAGACTTACTATTTCCTTACCTAAAATATCCCTTTTTAATACTTAGGAAAATTTTGATATGTGGGCCAAAAATGGCCAACATTTTTGGTGATTCATAGGGAAGCATGCCTGTTATGCTTGAGAACCTAACTCATTTGCTTCATTTGATCCATTGGGAATGGAGTCATTACTTTTGTACAAAGCTAGATTTATCTATAAATCTCCTTTAAAGCAACAAGAACAATTGAAATGAAATAAATTGTGCCCAAGGCACATAGGGAAGGGAAAACACACAACTAAAATGGATTTTCACAAGGCACTTTAGATAAAAATGTGAAAATCTATACAAAATGTATAATAACATACAATGGCTGCAAACTCTTCTTATAACATGTATTTAGATGAATCCCATTGACTAGTATGGGTAATACCTCCCCATCTATTTGGGTGAGATGAAAATCATTATGCTATTTGCATATGTGGACCAAGTAAAGGTCACTCCACAAGTTGTTAAACTTGGTATGGTTTCCTAGTTTGACTTTTTCTTAATCCCATTTGAGAACCAAGTCTCCCTCTTCGAAATTCCTTGTTTTAGCTCTCTTGTCAAAAGCCTTTTTGAGCTGAGCTTGATGTGGCTCTAGTTTCTTCATTGCAAGGTCCCTTGTCTCTTCAAGTTTTATGAGTTCTACCAATCTCATATTCATGGGTTCATCTTCTAGCAGCTCTAGCTATTGGGCTAGCTCTAATGTAGGAGTCTCAAGGGAAATGGGTAACTTGGCATCCCTTCCATATGGTATAACATATGGAGAATTGCCAATAACAACTTTAGGAGTTACTCGGTCAACCCACAAGGCTATCTTGAACTTGGTGTGCCACATCCTCTGATTCTCCTTCATGGTCCTCTTGATAATCCTCAATAAATTTTTATATGTGGACTCAACCAATTATTTTATTGAGGATAATAATTTGAGGAATTACTGAGGTAGATACCCATTTTGAGATCCCATTCACTTATTTTCATACCAAGGAAAGCCAAAGCATTATTAGATATGATAGTGGATAGAACACCAAACTTGGTCACAATATTGTCATAAAAATCTAAGACTATGCTTTCATTGGATTCCTTTAATGCAATGGCTTCCACCCACCTAGTGAAGTAATCAGTTGTAGTAATCACCCACTTATGCCCTACACTTGATGGGGTTGATCATAACAATGAAATCCAAACCCCACTGCATGAATGGTTGCTTCCCTTAAATCAGGTTGAGAGGGAAAGCTGCTAACCTTTACTTACCTATGAAAAAAGCACATTTTTGACACCTCCTCACCCATGCATAATCCTCTTTGAAGAGGCCAAGATAGTAGTAACTAGCCCTCATGATTTTTCTTGTAGCAGTCCTTGGAGTAAAATGACCTCCTACAATCCCATCATAGAAATGCTCCAAAAGCTTGGCTACTTGATCATCATCTACACACCTCAAGAGCACTCCATTGAGTTATATTATAAACAAAACCCTATCAATTGAAGCATAAGGTATGGAATAAAGTCTGAAATACATTCTTTTTTCTTTTTCTATACCTTGAGGGCACTCACCTATTAGCAAAAAGTGCATCATATCATGGAGCCATCTAGTGTGAGGTGGAGGTGCATCTACTTGTAGGTTATCTTTTGTTACCAAGATGGCCTCTTTGTATTCATGAAGTTCATTGACCATATGCTCACATTAGCCTTTACCCCTTACTAGCTTAGTGACCTTGATCTCCACATCATACTCTATGACTTTAGTAATCCAACCAGCTCTTTTTTTACTCAAATACTTATTAATAAGGAAGTATCTTACCCTAGTATGAGACACCATAAGGTGGATTTTTCTATTGGATAGCATTTTATTAAACTTCTTGAGGCTCCTTACTACTGCAAGGACTTGCTTTTCTACAAAAGTATACCTCACTTTCTGACTGAAAAATGTTAATGGTTGTTCAAGTCCTTCACAATTTCTTTGCATCAATATAGCTGATACATTATCAATGTTGGCAAAAGCATACAATATCAAATCCCTTGAGAAATAAAGATTCATAAGTGTGGGTGCTTGAGTGATGACTTGTTTGGTAGCCTCAAATGCTGACTTACCTTCATTTAACCACGTGAACACTTGGTTATTTTTAAGCATAGTAGTGATGGGTATGACCAAACTTGAAAAATTGAGGATAAATATTCTCACAAAGTTTATCTTTCCAAGGAAAATTTGGATTCCCTTCTTATGCTTGGGTAGGGATAAGGCCAAGATGGCACTTATTCTCTTAGGATCAATGGATAGCCCCTTATTTAAGATGATGTGGCCTAGAAGCTTGCCTTCATGCATGTAAAATACACACTTCTTGGGATTTAATAAAATTTGATGCTCTACACCTTTCAAAAATTATCTTTAGGTGGTCCATATGCTTATTAGTATTCTTAGAGAAAAATGTGATGTCATCCAAGTATACCAGCACCATTTGGTTTAGCAACCCCTAGAAAGCCATGTCCATGGCTCTTTGGAAAGTTGTGCCAACATTTGATAGACTAAAGGGAATATTTTCTATGCATACATGTCCCATTTGGTGGTGAAGGTATTCTTGTGTTAGTCTTCATATTTCACCCGAACTTGCTTATAGCCAAAAAATCCATCCAATAGAGAGAAGTGTTTTGATCCTATAACTACTTGGAAACGTTTCTCCATGGGTGGTAAAGGGTAGTGATATTTTAAAGAGACTTTGTTTAAATCTCTAAAGTCCACACAAAGCCTAATCTCCCCACTTTTTTTTCTTACAGGTACCAAGTTGGCTACCCTTGATGAATGTTTTATGGGAAAGATGATCCTAGACTTGATCAACTTGGTTAGCTCCTTCCTCATCAGCTCTTCAATCTTAGAGTTAATGGGCCTTTACTTCTACCTCATGTATTTGGCATTGGCCTCCAACTCTATGGTATGCTGAAATATCTTAAGATTAAAACCCATTAGGTCTCTGTACTCCCAAGAAAAAATGCCTACATACTCTTGGCAAAGTGCTATGAAAGCATGCCTCTCAACCTTGTTTCTTACCTTCCCAAGATTGAAAAGTTTGTCCTTGAAGATGAGGACTCTCTCATAGTTTTATTCATCAATTGATATTACTACCTTGTCATTCCTCATATGGTCTCCTTCACAAAATAATCCCTTGAGTGTAACCATCCCTTAATAATTTTATTCAACTTTAGCTGAATAATCTTATTCTCATATCGATCTTGCAATTTATCTTGGTTAGAAGAGGAGAAATCAGCTTCTTACTGTAAAAAGTAAATAATTTGCTTCTCACTTTCAAAAACTTACTAGTGGGCTTCATTATTTGACACTCATATCCTCACCACCACCTTGACAAGTGGATAAATGTTGGTTTCTTTTACCTCACTTGTAATGTCAAACTAGGTTCCCTTGATTGCCAACCTGTCAGCATGCTAGTTTTGATTTTTTGGGACAAATTGAATGTCAAAGGCCTCAAAATCTTCAATTAGGTCCCACAGTTGATTTTTTTAAGACCTCATCAAAGTTTTTTGTGATGTTTAATCCTTTAACATGGCTTACTATGAGATCATTATCCCCATAAACTTGTAATAGTTTGATACCTCTTTTGGTGGCCCATTGAAGGCCACAGATCAAGCCTTCATATTTTGTTGCATTTGAAGAGTATCTAAAATGGAACCTATAAAAAGAGAAAATATTATTACCTAAGGGTTAAATCAACATTTCCTTAGCACCTATTCCATTCTTAGTCTTTGAGCCATCAAATAATAACTTCCATAAACCATTGGGGTGTTGTTTAGGTCCAATGAGGGAAGGTATGGGCTGATTATCTTCATGTAGCAGATAGACACCCATGTCTCTTTCCTCAAAACATTCCAAAGGGTTGAAAATTGGTTATCTCCTCATGGATCACCCAAGAACAAGCCTAGAACCTCTTCATTATGAATGTTCAACTCCTGGCCAATTTTAAACTCATCCTCATCAAGGATAATATAATTGAGGTTTATGTTATCTAGTTGATGGGGCTTAATGTGGAATTATGCCATGGGTTCAGCCTTGATCAAGACCTTAGTCCCATAACTTGTTTTGAATGCCATGTAAGACCAATATACTACAAGGTAACCCCTAATATTGGTTATGAACTCTATGGAGAGACATAATGTAAAATGAGGAGTGACATCTAGGATCAACACATCTTGCACCATAGATATACTAAGACAAACATGCAAGGTTAGGCTCAAATTCTTCATGATACCTGATGGATTTTTGGAATAACCATCAAGCTACATGATTCACTTGGTGTATGGCTCATACTTGAGGTTCAACTAGTCAGCAATAGACTTTGGCATGACTGAGGTGTTGGCCCCACTCTCTACCAAATAGTTGTGCACCAAGGAGTCGATGATGATTAATGAGATTTAGAACGGCGGGCTTGCTCACATTACTTAGAATTTATCCCAAAGGACTCTTGGCTACATTAGTGAAGACATTAGCATCCTTGCTTGGTTTCTTACTTGTAGCTATAGAAATACTCATCTTGGATAAACCTTCTTGAAGAATGTCTACTATGTTGAGAATGGAAAGTATGTCCCATATTGGTATGATCACATTGGATTTCTTCATTTGTTCCAAAATGTTTATTGGCATACCCCCAACATTTGCATAGGTTTTGGGAGTAACTACTGTTGGCTTTATTAGTGAAGGAGTGGTGAAAAGAGGTTCTTTGAAAGCTTCATAATTGTTACCCATATTCCTTCTCTTAAACTTTGTATTCACTAAGACTGGGGTATGGGCCAAATTGGGAGTAGCCTATAGATTGGATGCATAACACTCCTCTTGCTCACTAATGACCATTGAGGCCTTTGGCTAGTTTGACCCTTGATCCCAGCCTTTCTTTGTGTAGGTTTCTCTTATTTTTTCAATGTGGGAACCTTTGTGCTTTGGGCCATAAGATCCTAGTTATATCCATAACCAACAACCTATTTCCATTGATCATTGAATGCTTGGTTGGATCCATTAGTTGGGATAATGGATTGTCTAAAAGAATGGTTCTAAGGCATTATACCTTCAGCCTTAAGACACAATATTCTAAACTAAGGCCAAGGAGTTGGAAGGGCCTATAAATTTGAATTATAATTATGCTACCTAATCTAGTTAGGCTACCCATGTCCTTAGAAACCTCCTTTGTAGGGTGGCCTATTAGCTTGATAGGGCTGCTATTGAGGCTGATACATAACTTGATAAGACTTGATGTAATTTTTCTACCTCTTGACATTGACTACATCATTCCCCAAGAATTGGAGCATGCTTTTCAATTTCATGTAATTCTTTTGCTCTTGGGAGTCATTAGATCCACTAGTAGATGCCTTCTCTTGCTTAGGTGAAGGCACAATAGCAATTGTTGGCATTGGAAGTATAACATCAAGTGGAGGAATAACTACATGAGGTGGTTTGATCTCTAGAAAAAGAGGCATTAGGGGTCTAGGAGTAAGCTTGCCAGCTTAAACTAGGTAATTTTCTACCTTGATGGTCACTTTGTACGTATCTGGTAGTATGTCCCCTCCCATAGATTGAATCATTATGGCTATGTTGTTGTTGAGAGCCTTTAAGTAATACAAAAAAGTAAAGTTTGGTGATTGTCTAACAAATGCTATAATTCTATCCCATACTTTCTAAAATATCATATTGAAGTCTTGCATGACTTCATGTGGATCTCTCATGATTGTGGTCAACTACTCTATAAGTGACATATTATCACTCTTATCTAAAAACCTTTTACACAAGGCTATTCTCAACTTATCCCATGATTAGATAGAATTAGGAGATAGGCCCCTATACCAATCTAATGCCTTTCCCTTGAAAGATACAACCAATATCCTAACAACCACATTCTCCACTATGATATTTTGAATGTTACAAAAGTTGGCTATGTCTGTTGTGTGCTCAATAAGAGTTACAACTTGGTATCTTGTGTAATAAGAATTTTTTTTGAGGGTTGTTACTAGTATAGGATCATACTTTGGTAAGTTTAAATGGATTTCTCCATTGAATCCCATAAAATCTCTTTGGAGAATCAAAACAACATGAGAGGTTGTCGAAGGTCTCCTTGTATAAGTATGTTTTATGATTGGTCTATGAAGAGGGTGCCCTATATAAAGATGAGTATGGGAAAACCTTAACCTTCTTGATTATTTTAAAGGTAATTCAACAAAATCAAAAGGAATACCTATAAAAGTTAATCTTATAGTCACCTTTGGCATGAAAGATAGCTACTTCTCTATCACTAGATAGCTAGGTGTTCTTTGGAGTCACTAGATGCTAAAAAATGAATACTACCACTACACAAAATGATAAAAATAACATCAAATTTGACCAATCTTTCATAAAAATAAAAATGAAATTATAGTTGTACTAATGGGCATGCCAAAACTATTATATCTAGGAGTCACATCCTTGTGAGAGATTTTTTTAGGCTCCCTCACTTCCATCTATAAGCATGGGGACAACCTTAGGATGTGGGTATCCTATGGTGAGGTTCAACCTCTAGGATTTTATATGAGGATAGTTACTCATGTGCTTCACTTTTACTCTTGACCTCACACTAAAATCTACTACTAGCTAATGACAAGGGGCAGGAGGATGACTGAAAAGGAAATCTAAGCTAAGGGAGGTGATGCACCAAAAAAGTGATCCACTTGGTTTGAAAAAGAGCCAACTAATGATGAACCCAAATAAGACACATGTTATTTTGGTTCCATCTTGTCGGGTGAATATTTTGTCACCAGCTAGCTGATGGGCAAAATAGGTTGTTTCAACCACAGCATAAGGAGATTGATTAGCCAAATGTGCAGGTTTACCACATAAAAAGGGGACAAATCTCTCCTCTCATCAAGGGGAGGTTCCCTATAACTATGAGGTGCTATATACTATATATAAGCAAAAAATAACACTCAGGGGTAGAAAAACACCATCTATCTCTCTTTTTTGAGATATGATGTTCACAAACAAAGGAGAAATCCTAGTGAAATGATACAAGGTACTTCTCTTCTTTCAGAAGTGGTCTACAACAAACAACAAGAATTCTTTCTAGTAGTAAAAGTAACTGAAACATGGCATCATAACTAGTAGAATGAGGTGTAGCATAAATTCTCCACCTCAACTACCTAAGAATGAAATATGAATGACAATGGGGGCATAAATTTGTTCCAAGATCCTTTAAATAGGAACAAAAAATAAACACACTGAAGACAATTGTGGTAACACAAAGTCTCTCCACAGTTGGCTTCAGGACACCTTCCTGATTACTTCCACTAGTTCTACTTATTTAATTAAATGGACAAGAATGCATTTCGAAAATAGACATAAGAATAATTTCCTCAACAACATAAGCTATTCCAGCACAAGGTCTGAAAGGTCACTTGCTTTCTCATTCAAGTAAAGAAATATGATTAACAATCTGAACTCAAAGTCTCAGTAATGCCTTTCAATTTGGGTAGAGTTTTGCTTCTGATAACAAAAAGATCTCCCTATTCATAAAATAAGAGATTAAAATATATATCATACAAAAAAGAGTTGGCACTTTATTTCATAGAATGACCCATGCTACATTTAATGCCTTGATTGCATTTTCAGTTTTGTCAAGGGGCCATGATGGAACAGGGCATCGGCCTTCACTGTGGTGTGTCAATTTATCTCAAATGTCTCCTCCAAAGTATGGGCGACTTGGTCTTCTTCTTGATATTTGTGTAGCTATCCACTTTGCCTTTACTGATGGAGAAAAATAGGTTGCATCCTTGAGTGTTTGCACTCTCTAATGTTCACCTGGTGGACTATTTCACCTACTAAAATAATGTTTACATAGATATTTCTGGTCTTTCCCTCTTGTTCCCTCTTCTCTTAACACATTTTATCTCTTCCTCATGATTTGAGCTCTCAAGCTATCTCTTCCCTTTTTGTTGGCTCTTTCGGCTTCTTCTTCAGCTGGTCACTGAGTTTGTTTTAAGGTTTTGTGCCATATTTGAAAATAAACAGGCATTTCATTACCTTGAATTTTGACGTCTACGAGGACATCACTAGTTACTGGTCACTTGAACCACATTGAACCTTGAACCTTTAAACCTTTATTGGTTCAATGGTTTAATGGTTTGGGTGGTCCTATCAGCTCCTTGGTTCAATCACTTCTTTGGTTCAATCACTTCCTTGGTTCAATCACTTTCTTTCCTCTTCGGTTGAACCATCTTTTCAAACTTGTCTATAAAATCTTCCACTTCCTTCCTTTGCTCGAAGCTCCCTTTCAAAATTTGAAATTCCTTAAACCTTTAAACCTTTGAAATTTGAACCATTTTGGTTCAAAGTTCAATGGTTCAAAGGTTTAAGGAATTTCAAATTTTGAAAGGGAGCTTCGAGCAAAGGAAGGAAGTGGAAGATTTTATAGACAAGTTTGAAAAGATGGTTCAACCGAAGAGGAAAGAAAGTGATTGAACCAAGGAAGTGATTGAACCAAAGAAGTGATTGTTCAATGGTTCATTCTCTTTCTCAAAATCCTTTGGTCCTTCAAAATTTTTGGATCCTTTTCTTTTCTGTTAAACTCGTTGAACCTTTGAACTTTGAACTGTTTTGGTTCAAGGTTCAATGGTTCAATGGTTCATTATTTGCTCTTTGAATCCTTTATTCTTCTAAGTCTCTCAAACTTTATGGAACTTGTTAAACCTTTGAACTCTTTTGGTTCAAGGTTCAATGGCTCAATGGTTCATTCTTTGCTCTTCGAATCCTTTATTCTTCTAAGTCTCTCAAACTTTATTGAACTCATTGAACCTTTGAACCTTTGAACTTTAAACCATTTTAGTTCAAGGTTCAACGGTTCAAGATTTCATTCTTTCTTCTTTAAAGTCTTATTTTTCTTAAGTAGTTCAAAGCCATTAAACTTTTTGAAGCAGTTGAACTTTGAACTTGCCAAATCACTTAACTCTTTAAGTCTGTCGATGTCGTTGAACCTTTGAACCCATTGAACCTTTGAACCTTTAGAAGTGGGGTTCAATGGTTCAATATTTTATTTAAAGCCTCCCAATAAGTCATTTGATTGAACTTCGGTGTTAAACCAACATTGAAATTGCCTAAGTGTTGGAACTTCTTTCTTTGTGAGAGCTTGCATGTTGAAGTTATTGAACCTATTGAACCTGCGAGTCCCTTAGTTGAAAAATCTTGAATAATTAAAAAATTGGAGTGCTCAGAACATTTTTTAGAAGGGAAGAGAGAATTTTGGCCTGCATGACCAAAATAGTTGATATGTTTTCCACATAAATGAGTGACAGATTTTGGGAACAACAACTAGCTCTAGTTGGGGAATTTCCATCGATTATAAAAATAATAAAAGGGAGTAGAAACTAGAATATCCAATTATTTCAAGTATGCCATTGAGCTATAGAGTCATGCTACCCAATAAGAAAGGTGCCAAAAATAAATGAAAATAAACAACACAAAATAGAACTTAAGACTAGACAAATATACATATGTACAACTGATGTCACCTGATACTTCAAGGATTGAAGTGATTTAAATGCTACCCATTGTGAGGTAGTGAAAAGGGCGTGCCATCTTGATACCTTAATAAGAAAATATTTTCACCAGTGAGATAATGAATATAAAATGGGCCTCTCCATAAGGAATCAAATTTCCCATGCATTCCCTTTGGTTCTCTTCTTTTGTCCCATAACAAAACTTGATCACCAATCTAAAAATCATGAGTTTTTACTTTCAGGTCAAAGAGATTATTTACCAAACTTTAATGCATAGTGATTTGGTCCACCACCATAGTTTGCTACTCATCTAGATTAGTTAGGCACATGATCCTTTTGTCTATGGAGCTTTCATATGTATGATCTTCAACCACCTTTGCCAATTTTAGTGTTAACAATTCTAGGGTGATTGGTATCTCTGTATTGAGACCATACAAAAGTTAGAATGGTGACATACCTATCACCCTCTTGGGTGTAATTGTTTTTGCCCATAAAGCATCAACTAATACTTTATGCCATGTTCATTTGTTGTCATCCACCAGCTTCCTAATGATGGTCACCAAGTTCTTGTTGCTCAATTCTGCTTGGCCATTCCCTTGCAGAAAATAATTAGATGAGTGGGAGAGGGTAATCCCATAATAAAAACATAAATGAGTGATCCCATGAGAAGATAAATAGGCTGCATTATAAGTCATAATCTTGGTTGGGACCCTAAACTTGGAAATGATGTTTTCCTTGAGGAAATTGCATACTACTTTTGAAGTAGCATGCTTGGCTGGAATAGCTTCCACCCATTTGGTGAAGTAATATGTGGCTGTGAGGACATAATCATGTCCAACACTTGAAGATGGGTTTACATCACCAATGAAATTGATTTCCCATTACTGAAATGACTCTTCTATTACTACTAGCTTAAGAGGCAAAGTAGATAACTTGGGTCTTCCAACAAACTGTTGGCATAGTTCACATCTTCGTACCCACTTTTACACATCGTAAAATAGGGTAGGCCAATAATATTTAGCTTGTAGAATATTATGGGCAGTTACAGGCACCAAAAAATGTCCTCCATAGGCTAGATTATGGAAGGACTCTAAAAGTTGGTTCTGCTGCTATTTATCCATGTAGTGAAGGAACACTCCATCGAGGTTACTCTTATATAGACTGTTGCCCCATAAGACAAAATTGGTAGATTTTAACTTGACAGTCCTCTTTTCTTTATGAGAAAGGGGAGCAGGACACTCACCATAAGTAAGGAAATGAGTAATACTTGAATACCACTCATTCATAGTGGAGACAAAGAGGACTGTTGGTGTGTCTTCAATTTTTGCTTCTTCATGCCCTATTTCTCCTGGTCTGTTATCAGCAATTAATTGGCAGAGACCCCTTCCCCACACAAGCTTCATTGGTTTGATAACAAGATCAAAATCTTAGATTTTAGCAACCTAATTACCCATTTTGGTTCCAAACTCCTACTGTGTTAATATGGATTTGACTGTGGTATCAGGAACTAGGGCAATACTATGTGAATTTAGGATGTAAAAATGGAAGTTCTTGACTACCTTTACTACTGCATAAGCATGTTTCTCAAAATTTGAATATTTTAGTTCATGAAATTTGAGAGGACAACTCATGAAGGATATGGGAGATTCTACACCTTCTTTGTTTTATTGAACCAAAATTGATGAAAGTGTGTGCTCAGAAGCATAATTGTACATTGTGAAATCTTTGGTATAATCTAGACAAATTAGAATTGGAGCATGGGCAATAGTTATCTTGATGTCTTGAAACACCAATTTGCCTTCTTCAGTCTAGCTGAAAGTGGCCTTTCCCTTCATCATGTCCACAATGTGGCGAGTCTTATCAATGAACTCAAGAATGAACCTTCGTAAAAAATTCACCTTTCCAAAGAAAGAGTGAACTACAATCTTACTTGTGGGTAGAGTAAGATCCTGGATGGATTTGACTCTTTTTGAGTCAATCTTTATGCCTTCTCAAGATACAATGTGTCTGAGAAGTTTCCCTTCTGTTACCCCAAAAATATACTTCTTGGGATTTAGAGAAATGCCATTCTGGCAACATCATTCCAGCACTCATTGCAAATGGCACACATGATCAGGATGATGCTTAGAAAAAATAGTCAATTCATCAAGGTATACCATAATGAACTTACCCATTTCATCTCTGAAGGTAAGGTACATTGCTCTCTAGAAAGTGAGGCTAGAATTTATCAAACCAAATGGCATTCTTTGATATGTAAAGGTGCCTTAAGGCATGATGAAAGTAGTCTTATGATGGTCTGATTCATCAACTTCAACTTGATTGTATCCTGAGAAGCCGTCTAATATTAATAACATCTCTGAACTGGTCACCATCTGAAGGACTTGATCCATGATGGGCAAAGGGTAATTATCCCTTAAGGATGATTGATTAAAATTTTTGAAGTCCATGTAGAGGCATATTTTGCCATTCTTTTCTCTCACAAGAACTATATTTGCAATCCATGTGGAATGATGGATTGGGCAAATTATTCTAGCATTCAGCATTTTCTATATTTTAGATAAAATAGTACTTGATATTTTTGGATTATATTGTCAAGATTTTTGCTTGTAAGGCACTGAATCACTCTTAAGAGGAATTTCATGGTGAATTTCTTATAACTTGAGTGACTTTAGATCATCATATGAGTATGCCAAAACATTCATGTAATGGTGAAGTAGGTCAGTAAATTTGAGTTTCTCCTCCAGAGTGCAACACTTCTCAATGTTCACCTTCTTGGGATTTTCCTTGGTAACCAAATTTATTTGATCAAACTCTTGAGAGGAGCTTGAATCCACTTGTTTCTATTTGATGAACCTGTCATGCTTGTCAAATAGTTTCTCAAGGGAAACCAATCCTTTGAGAATTTTATTCCCTTTTAGCTATAAGAATTCTTCACCTTTGTTTGAACTTGTTTTAGGGGCTGATTCAAGTTTTTAAGGCTCACTACTTTCGAAGTGAAGCTATTCAAAGCTATCTTTTTGTTCCAAAAAGGTGATGATTTGGTTGTCACCATTAAACACTTTCCAATGATTGGCATTGTCAGGAACACTTGGTCAAAAGACCAGTTTGATAGTGTACCTATCTCCCTTAAAATTTGGGTGAAGAACCAAAAGAGTTACAGAAATAGCTAATGCATCAGCTCAGTCATTAAATTCCTTGGGTATTGCAGAGATACTGAAAGCATCAAAGCTTTCAATTTGATCATAAACTAGATTGTAGTAATGATGCAATCTTCCATTCTTGGTTTGACATAGGTTCTTCACCTGACAAACCACTAGCTTGGCATTTCTTTTGGCATGAAGGAGTTTGACGCCCCTATCTTGAGTGGCCTTCAATCCAAGTAGTACTGATTCATATTCAGTAGTATTGTTGGTGTTGCTAAACTACAACTTGTATGAATAAGGAAAAATATCTCCTTGAGGAGATATCAACACAATCCTAGCTCCTGATCTAGTAGAAAAATAACTACCATTGAATTCCAGAATATAGACATCATCAGAAACTAATTTTTCCTTAGATTTTTCTTTAATTAGAGGGGAGGATTCTTCTACACTTATACTACATCTTATCAATTCTTATGTTATTTTGTCTAAATTGATTGTTAGTCTGTCACATTCAAGAATTTCATTAGACACCACATGAACCTCCTCCGTGGATAAGAAGTAATTACCCATTCCTAAAAAATTAAACAAAATTTGAGATTCAGGTGCTGATGTTTGAGTGACAACATGATGCCTTTGACTGGGATCATTGCTTCAAATAGGTCCATATTTAACTCACCACCAACATCCTTGTAGACATTTTTCCTAAGAAGAATGTTGTATGAGGCTGGGACGTCAGCCACCAGGACTGTCATCTTAATTCTCTTATCTAGGAATGCTAAAAATGCAAGTTGGGCATCCTTGATTTGTCCTAATAGTGGCACTTATTTGTTCTCCATGGAGAAACATCTCCCAAAGGTCTTGGTCAGTGTGATTCTAAGAGATTTTTCCACTTTGACAGTGATGACATTATCAGACGCCCCTGAGTTGATGATACAATTATTCAGCTAGTGTCCATTTATCAGTAGGGAGATATAAAATGGTTCTGTCCTCTCGGGAGTAGTAGGAGTAATGAGAAGGTTATTCTAGATGGATGCAGAGGTCGCCTTTGGAACAATTGGTTCTGTAGGGACAATTTTATTCTTTACACACTGAACCAACTTATCCAACTGCTTAGGGTTGGATTATAGGAATTCAAATTTTGATATTTGAATTTTGATTTTCTTGACATGGTCAATTATATCAAATGTCTGAAATGAATTAGGAATAAGGGAAGGTAGTTCATCCTTTTAGTTTTTAGGAGGGGGTACTGATCTACAAAATTGAAGTTGAAGCTGAAGGTTTACTTGAGTTACTTTTTTACTACTCACCAGGTCCTTTGATTGAAAAGGTAGAGTGCTTCCCTGCTTAGCAATTGAAATTTTTGGTTTAGATCACTCCACTATCTTTTTATTATCAACTTGCTGGGCTAACTAGTTTTAGGAACAGGTGAATATAATGTATGATCCATCAAACGCTTCACCTTTACTTCTAGGTTCATCTTGGTAATTCAAGAAATTGATGTTGGAGTTGCTAGTTAATTCTTCTTCTCCCTTTATGAAGAGATTAACATCATCTTCTTCATTCAACTCAAGCTAGAAGGAGAAATCAAATTTTATTTCAAGATATTCAACTATTGAGTTGGCTGGTGCTACTTCAATGGCAAGCTTCCCCTATGGGGGAGGAAGATGATTTGGTTGCCCTTGACTTCTGGTAGTGTTGTCTTGGTATGAGTGATTGGGGAATGTCCTCTTTGGTATATCTTAGTATGAAGGAGGAGCAGACATCCCTTGGACCATTTGCTTTCTGAGAGCTAGCAACTCATTTTCTAGCTTTTGCACCATTAAATCAGTGGTGTCTGTAGATGGATATTCAGAGGATGAAGAAGATTTACCCATGTTAGGATCTCTCCTTATTTTCCCTACCAAGATGAGATCACATTACACCTCAGTGGCCAAATATTGTGATGTAGCAAGGTCTATGTGGCCAACACATCTCAACAAAAAACTCACTTCAGGTAGTTGAGAGTTGATGAAGAAGCATTTGAGATTCTTAGCTATTGGTTGAGCAATTGTAGGAATATTATTCCTCAATTTATTAAATTTGGCAATGAAGTCCCTCATAGGTTCATGAGGCTCCTTCTTCATTTGTGTGAGTTGGGCTAGTAGGGCATGTGCATCTTCTATAGGCTTGAACTTGGCTTCGAATTTAGCTTTGAGGGTGTTTTAGTCAGTCATAGTCTGGGCCTGTAGATGATATAACTAGTTTGCAGTAGCACCTTATAATGTTTATATAAATAGTCTGACTGCTACATCTTCATCATCCATGCCTATCACACCACATGCTATGCTAAAGGTTGCAATATGCTCATTAGGATGAAATCTCTCATCACCAAAGAATTTGGGGAAATGTTTCCTTGAACTGTGAGGTAGCTCATGTAGAGGTGGAGTTAGATTTAGTGGGCCAAAGGAGTTACCCCAAGGGCCTTAAACTACCATGATTTGACTACTGAAGGGAAGGATGACAAATGTCAGAGGGGTATGTATTGACAAAGCTCTGATAATAGTAGAAATGGATGCTTTGCCTAGTAATGGAGACTTGACTTCTGTAGGAGGAAAAATCCTAGTTTGATAAAGGTGAGATGGTGAAGGAAACATGTCAAAATCAATTTGTTTTACCAACTAGAATATAGGGTTAACAATACCTTTAGATCTTTAGCTTTGAGTATACCATGGATTTTCTAGATTTTAAAGTAAAAATAGAAAAGAACTAGCACTGCTTCAATTTGAAGCTTCAAACCACGCATTCTTCCCTAGTAGAGTCACCAAAAACTATTGGGTGAATATTTTGTCACTAGCTAGCTAATGGGAAAAATAGGTTGTTTCAACCACAACATAAGGAGATTGATTAGCCAAATGTGTAGGTTTACCACATCAAAATGGGACAAATCTCTCCTCTCATCAAGGGGAGGTTCCCTATAACTATGAGGTGTTATATACTATATATATAGGAAGAAAATAACACTTATGGGTAGGAAAATACCATCCATCTCTCTTTTTTTAGAGATGATGTTCATAGATGAAGGAGAAATCTTGGTGAAATGATAGAAGGCACTTCTCTTCTTTCAAAAGTGGTCTATAGCAAACAACAAGAATTCTTTCTAGTAGTAAAAGTAACTAGAATAGGGTGCAATAACCAACAGAATGAGGTGTAGCACAAATTCTCCACCTCAACTACCTAAGAGTGAAATATGAAGGACAATGGGGGCACAAAGTCATCCCAAGATCCTTTAAATAGGAACAAAAAACAAACACACTAAAGACAATTGTGGCAACACAAAGTCTCTCCACAGTTGGCTTCAGGACACCTTCCTGATTACTTCCACTAGTTCTACTTATTTAATTAAATGGACAAGATTGAATTTAGGAAATAGACATAAGAACAATTTCCTCAATAACACAAGTTATTCTAGCACAAGGTTTGAAAGGTCACTTGCTTTCTCATTCAAATAAAAAAATGTGATTAACAATCTGAGCTCAAATTCTCAGTAATGCCTTTCAATTTGGGTAGAGTTTTGCTTCTGATAACAAAAAGATCTCCTTATTTATAAAATAAGAGATTATAATATATAGAAACCAAGAAATACTTGGTGCTTTGTTTCATGGAATGACCCATGCTACATTCAATGCCTTGAATGCATTTTTAGTTCTATCAAGGGGCCATGCTGGAATAGGGCATCAACCTTAACTATGGCATGCCAATTTATCTCAAATGTCTCCTCCAAAGTATGGGTTCCCTAGTCTTATTAATTATATTTGTGTAGCCATCCACTTTGCCTTTACTCGATGGAGAAAAATAGGTCATGTCCTTGAGTGTTCACACTCTCTGATGTCCACCTAGTGGACTATTTCACCTACTAGAATAACTTCTACACAAATATTTTTGGTCTTTCCCTATTGTTCCCTGTTCTCTTAACACATTTTATCTCTTCCTTATGATCTAAGATCTTAGGCTATCTCTTCACTTTTTGTTGGCTCTTTCATCTTCTTCTTCAGCTAGTCATTGAGTTTTTTTTAGGTTCTGCACCATATTTGAAAATAAATAGGCATTTCGTTACCTTAAATTTTGATGTCCATGGGGATGTCACTGGTTGCTAGCCACTTGAACCACATTGAACCTTGAAACTTTAAACCTTGAGAGTTCATTGATTCTATGGCTCAATAGTTCAAGTGGTCCTATTAGCTCCTTGGTTCAATCACTTCCTTCGTTCAATTGCTTTATTTCCTCTTTAGTTGAACCATCTTTTTGAACTTGTCTCTAGAATCTTCCGCTTCCTTCCTTCACTCAATGCTCCCTTTCAAACTTTAAAATTCCTTGAACCTTTGAAACTTTGAACTTTGAACCATTTTGGTTCAAATTTCAATGGTTCATTCTCTTTCTCAGAATCCTTTGGTCCTTCAAAGTTTCTGGATCCTTTTCTTTTCTCTTGAACTCGTCGAACCTTTGAAATTTAAACTCTTTTGGTTCAAGGTTAAATGGTTCAATGGTTCATTCTTTGCTCTTCGAATACTTTTTTCTTCTAAGTCTCTTGAACTTTATTGAACTCATTGAACCTTTGAACCTTTGAACTCTTTTGGTTCAAGGTTCAATGATTCAATGGTTCAATCTTTGCTCTTTGAATCCTTTGTTCTTCTAAGTCTCTTAAACTTTATTGAACTTGTTAAACCTTTGAACCCTTGAGATTTGAACCATTTGGTTTCAAGGTTCAATGGTTCAACGGTTCATTCTTTCTTCTTTGAAGTCTTCTTTTAGGTTAAGTCCTTCAAAGTGGTTGAACTTTTTGAAGCAGTTGAACTTTGAACTTGCCGAAGTGCTTAACTCTTTAAGTCTGCCGATGTCATTAAACCTTTGAACCCATTAAACCTTTGAAACTTTGGAAGCAGGTTTCAATGGTTAAATGGTTTAATCTTTTGATTGAATCCCACTGATAAGTATTTTGATTGAAATTCAGTGTTTAACCAACCTTGAAATTGCCTATGTGTTGGAACTTCTTTCTTTGTGAGAGCTTACCTGTTAAACTTGTTGAACCTTCGAGTCCCTTAGCTGAAAAAGCTTGAATAATTGAAGAATTAGAGTGCTCAAAACATTTTTTGAGAAGGGAAGATAGAATTTTGGCCTGCAGGACCAAAATAGTTGATATGTTGTCCCCAAAAATGAGTGATGGATTTTGGGAAGAACACATCTCAAGGCCATAGGCATGGTGATTTTGCATAGAGGTTAAATGGAATCCTTTCACTTTGAAGGATAAAAAAATAGTTCTATGGGAGACACTATGAACTGGGAACACTTTAAGAAGAGCTCAACATATATACACTTCACACAATATTACACAAAATTAAAAGGATCAAAATCAAGGTGATAGAAAAGATCATAGGTGATGAATGACAATCATACATTCTGAAAATGAAACCAAATGTGCACACTTATTTTAACCAAAAATAAAAAAGTCTTCCTTGTATTTCTTCAAAAGAGTCTTTTACAAAGTGATTTTTGTAGAGTAGTTATATCACCAATCTATGGATGATTTGGTTGGCTCCAAGGCCTCTATTTATATATAAAAGGGGGAGAGAGAAAATGAATAAATAAGAAGTCCCTGATGGCTAGAACTCTGACATTACACTTTCTTGTTTTCCCTAAATGCATTGCTCAAGATCACTTGATAATCCTCTTGAGCCCCTCCCATATTTAAGTTTTTATTTTGGTGCATCTGAGAAGCCATGTTGTGAGTAGATGGAATGTCTCTTATTGGCATGACACATTTAAACATAAAATTAAAATTTTGAGGAGTGAACTATGGCAGATGAGAGCCTTTGTAATTTCTAGTTACCAACTACTTGGACTCTCCCATGCTTATTGGTCATCTTGATTCCACTTGTCCTTTATTGATTGGCCTTTTCTACTCTATTTTACACCATGTGGTATCCACCCATTCTTTGCATCATTATTCTCAAGTTGCTGGACCAAGCTTAATTCAAGCACTTGAAGAATCCTGATTTACTCTATGTAGAATAATTTGTGTTCTTTGATCTCTCCAACTTCGAGCTTTTCAAAATACTTTAATTATAAATCCTTTTAAGTAAAGTACTTGGAGAAACCTGATTTAATATATGTAGAGTAATATAGATTCTCTAAGCTTACTTACTTTAGACTTGGGCATATCAAAGTCTTCTCACTTTGTTGTTTCTAAGCCTTAAGACTTTAGGATTTTCAAACCTGATTACTTCCAATGGCTAGTCACTTATCCTGATTTTGACATCCATTGGCTAATCATTTCCTTTAGCCACTTGGTCTCATTTTTTTATTTTGAGGGAATTCCTTTAGCCTTTTCTTTTGGACAAAGCTCCCAAAGGAATTTCTTTGGATAATTTATCTAAAGGAATTCCTTTGTACTCTTTGTCCTCTTCCTTCATAAATTTCCTTTCAGACTTTTTGTAATGGATTTTCTTGAAGGGTGAGAAACCCTTTGGGCTTTCTGTGTGTCCCTCCAAACTTCCATGAATGATCCTTTCAAAGGGAAAGATACCCTTCAATAATTTTGAAATGGACCTTCTGAAGCGTAACATACCCTTCAATAAAATTGTAACTATCCACTTGGAGAAGGAAAATCCCCTCGGATTTATGAAGTGTACCTTCAGGTTCTTGAAAGACCCTTTAAAAAATTTTAAGAGGACCTTCAAAAAATTTGACTGGTCCCTTTTGTCCTAAAAAAGGCCCTTCAACATTTTAAAAATTACCTTTGGATTTTTGAAAAAGACTCATCCCTTGAAGAACCCAAGAAGCACTATTTTTTTAGGCCAAATTAGGTTTGTCAGGCCCCTTTACTTATTTTCAACTTCTAAATACTCACAACTTATGAAGTAATCAATTAGTGGTCCTTGGAGAAATCAAAATACACTACCAATGAGTAATTCAGGTTCACAAACCTAAATTACTTCTACCTATAAAATATTTAGAAGTTAAGCATTGTTGGAAACCTAATTTGCACTGTGCCCTAAAAAACTTGAAGTCCTCCTAAAGACTTGCCATTTCCTTGCCTAAAAGCTCCCTTTTTCATACTTAGGCAAATTTTTATATGTGGGCCAAAAATGGCCAATAGGCCTCATATAAGATGCTAAATGCATCCATACATTTATAATCATGCAATAAAGCCTTACTAAGACACCGTGGCCTTAAGATGACACATTAGGCTTCTATTTAAGAATAGGTATTAAGGAGTAATTTGGGTGTTTTTAGACATCAAAAAATGATGGAAAAGGTTGGGGACCTTAAAAAATACCTTGATACACATCCATTCATTGAAAACCATGCAAAAAAATTGTTTGACATGCCTAATATAGACCATGACCCCCATAGTGATTGTAAGACTCATCTAATGGAGTAAGAATCCAAGGAAAATTAATGAATTAGGCATATATACTATTAAACCCACATAATAATCATGAATTTTTTAAAATGATTTCATACTCAACTAATTTTTCCAAAGAATAACTGTCTTTAAGTGTGTCAGTGTCTTAGCAATCAAGGGTGGCTAGAATATGCAACATTCATTATCAGATTATTCAATTAGTTTAGGGATATCTTAAAATTTGAGAAACATATGTGTGATATTTTCATGGGGATGTTTTCTTTGTAGGAAAATATTTCCAACTTTCACTTATTACTTCTTCTTCCACATAACCTCTTATGTTATCGCTCATGCTTGTTATTACCATGACCATTTTTATGTGTTCATATATCCTATGACTGACATTCAGCTCCACCTAGATATCTATTTGTGTGGGATTTTCATGATTTATAGTTATTCATATGTTTATTTCACCTTATATTTAATAGGCATCAAAAATATTCCCACCCACATTTTTAACTTATATATCATCTTGCACCTAAACTTCTACTCCTTGGGACTAAACAAATTACCACATGCTTTCATTTATTCATTTCACTATTAGGGATTGTTTAGATTATTTTGGATCCTCTTATTCATAAATTTATGCTCCATTATTTATATTTTAAAATAAAAAGTCATTTTTTAATTTTGTTATTTCCACCTTTTCATTGTTGTTTCATGTGCATAGTTGGTGGTTTTCTTTTAATATTTGAAATTTATATTGACATGTTTAAGTGTGAAAGTAAACCTATACTTAACACCTTTTCCTTTTTCTACCAATGTTGGATGTATCACCACATTTTCATCAACTAAATATTCATCCAAGGTAATGATATTTATTTTATGTAGTGTTTTAGTATTGATTTTATTAGAATTTTATATTAATCTCTTTTCACATCATCCATATTTATGTTTTGGATATATGTTATCCTTCTTAATCAATTTTTAAATACTTAGTTTTACTTCAATATGTTAACTTTAGCCATCCTTTTTTCTTATGTCCATCATTATTTTTCATTTTCATCAATGTATAACAAGTCATCATAAAAAAAATTTATATGTTTGCTAGGCTGTAATCATTACCTATGGAATCTTCCATTCATCTCATATTAGTAAACATGGTGTATGATACAATTGATCCATATTCAATTTTTAATAATATTTTATCTAGGTATTCAGAAGTTGTGTTTCTATTTTACTAAATTTGGGAAACTATAGGTTTAATTTCTTAAATAGTAAAGGGGTCTAGATTAAGGGGAAAATTAGTAAATAAATGTGCCTTAATTAACCTATTTATTTATTGAATATGGAAATGCTTAATTTATTTCTAAAAATATCAAGCAAGGGGATAGAGAGTAAATCTTCATTGATTCTGGGTTGAGATGGAGGAAATAGAGGCAAAAAATTACTAATCTAGTTGGGTAGACTACTAGAAACAAGATCCAAAATTTTGTTCTCTACCTAGATAGGACTGCCAAAAATGGGAAACATGGAGGTATAGTAATGTATTCCAAGTTTTGGCATTGTAGTCCTTAATATCTAAGATTTTTGATCTTTTTGAGTTCTATTCATCTTCTTCATGAGACCCTATGCCTAAAATATCAAGTCCTAATTGTTCACAAAGCTCTGTGTGTAATTTATTTAGTCTTTAAGGGTCCTATTTCCTCTTAATTATTGATATCTGATCTCAAATCCAACTAAAAAAGGGGTTAGTGTCTAATATGCACTGAACGTTAGATCACACCCCATGTGTGGGCATGTTGCCTATATATCAATACTTCAAAGAGGGATCAAGGTCAATGTAGTTATCCTAATTTATATTGTATATTGCAATCCTATGTATGCAATACAAGTGTATGAAAATTTTGGAAAGCTTGAGATGACTCATGACTAGTGTGGGAGCTTCGATAGGCTAGAAATAATAGTGGTTAGCTATATGTAGAGAATAGGAAAATTTTCTTGAGTGTGCTTTAGTATATTTCTAGCTTGTGCCTTTTGAATGATTGCCAACCCTTATAAATGACCTTTGAATGGGTTTTTACAGGGAAACTAGTTATCTTAGGTTAGATGAACTTGCATTAGGATGATAAGGGAAAAGATAAGGATTTGAGAAAATATGATTGTTTGAGGCTATTATGGATTTAGACAACAACATTAGAAAGTGGACACCTTAGGTCCCAGTTCTATAGTCCAACTTATGTCTCTATTGTCTAAGGGGAAATGGCACATAGGGGATAGATATATGACTAGGAGAGGAGTTAGGGATAACAGGGGCTGAAATTAGAAAGCTTTAGATGACTAGGAAAAAGTGAAAACATGCCTAAGTGGGATGTGTAAGTGAGTAGGAGAGACCTATGGTTTTGATGTCACAAGTCATGCTCGTGTTGTGTAAATTGAATTTAAGTATGACTACATTTCCCCACCTATTTAATATAAGTATGTAGTAAAAAAAATAGTAGGATAAAGGAAAAAAAGAGAAACATATCTGGACTTACCTATGAGGCTAAGCCCAAGAAGCTATGTAATTTTGGGTTGTGTGTAGTAAGAGCACATTATACTATGTAAGTCTAGAAAAAGCAAAGAAAAAATAGATTATTATTAACTACATATGCTATATCTAAAATAATAACGTACAAATCTAGGTAAAGAGAGAGGAAGGAAGAGAAAGGAATGAATACACCTCATCAGGTACATGAACCAATACAAAACTTGTTATGTTGTTGGGTTGTGTTGGTTGATGCTATAAGTATGTTAATCTAAGAGTTATATTGATGAATAAGCTTAGTGCTCAATCCCATAGAAGTTGGCTCAAGAATGAAAAGGTAGGCCCTTTAGCTCCATCATCGCCAACTATGTGAAATTAATGAATCATGCATGTGTTAACTGATGTCTAGACCATGTGTTAAGTCCCTCTAAATAGGTGGCTCAATAATACAAATGCTAGCTAGTGCTTTGGTTCCATCATTGCCTTGTGATGTGAAGTTGAATGAGAAAATACTAATATAGATGAATGTCATATGAGATGGCTCATGGAGCCCTTGAATGTGTTGTGATATGGAAATGTTGACATGGATAGCTAAATGTAAATTGGAAACTAGGCCACTATTGGCCACTTCAAAAGATGGATATTAGACTTCTATAGAAGCCCCTTTTAAAACTGGAATCAAGGCTTAAGAAGCCACTCAAGAACTTAGGTATGTAGGAAGAAAACTTGTATGAATGTTTACTTGAATGTGATGCCAACCACTTGTAGATGTACTAAGGCAAAAAACTAATGGGGATGTCCAAGAAAATGCTATAAACTTATAAATAAAGAAGGCCCATGTGCCACACACATTGCCGTCAATAATTGGTGTCTAGAACATAGATTTTGAAATGAAAGATATATCAACTGTTATGTCTAAACTAAAAATGAAAAACCTTATGTCATGGGTGATGCCCCCTATATCTAGATTCTCTAAGCAAAATAGGTGCTAAAAACTACCAATTTTTGGATTGAAATATACTGGCAAAATTATGATTGAACTCATATCACTACTTGATTTTGGAAAAACTAAATATTTTGTTATTTGGATAACATCACTAAAAGCTAGACACTTTTGGGTCCAATGTTGTAGTCCCATTTTTGGTGTTTTTGTCTAGAGCCAAAACTGATGACTGATCTAGATTCTTTGTTATCTTCTTGGTTTGGTTTGCTTGTGTTGAGTTCTAAATTCTAGACTGTACTATTTTGAAATTGATTTTTCAATTGTTAGGAGCTCTGATCTCTATGTTAAAAGCCCTATTTATTTCCCATTTTTTTGAGGGTAGGAATGAAGACCTTGTAATGACTACCCTCAAAAGAAGAATTCCTATAAGTTTTTTAATATATGAAAACATTTTATATACATTATCTCAAGATATAGCAAAAGTTGTAAAGAGATATTGTTAGATCCACAGGGGTATGCCGAGATAGATATAACAATGTAATAACATGTGAATAAGAGTAAAATAAGATCTAAAATGTTATTTTTTAGTGGCATGGAGGGATGGAGCATGATGTACATCATGGAATCCAAAAATCAAGGTAGATCCATGATTGGAATCATGGCATTGCACACAAAGACAAGTAATCAAGAAACAAGCATACAAAGTAAGAAGCAATAAACACACAAGGGTGTCAAAGGGGCTAAATAAGCACACAAGGCACACAGGACATGTTCAAATACCACATACACACACAATGGAAACAAGTAAAGATTGGCACAATGGCCACAAGAACATGAAAGGCACACACAAAAGACATTGGCAAGTGTCCAAAGGCACACACACATAAACATTGGTAGGTGTCCAAAGGCATAGACATATAGATAGGAACAAAGGACATTGGAAAATGTCCTATAATTCAATTAGGAAGAAACTATGAATTGTAAAATGCAAACACATCTAGTTAATCAAAGTGAAGAGTGAAATCATGTAAAGTACTGGAAATATAAACATGCATCTAACTATGGAAAGCAATAATCAAGAGAATAAAAAATATGTAATACAAGACTATTATATATGATATGAAATACAAAAGTGTGATATATGCTAATGGATGTTAATGTGATATCTATGTAAGCAAGTAAGGAACATACTACAACACGATGTATTAAGTGTAAGAATGACATAACCTGGATGGTGTAGTCATGTAGAGTATGCTCCCAATAGGTAGATGTATCAATATGCATCTGAAATGTAGAAGTAGGATGCCCCATCGATGGGTGGAGTGAAGCAATCAAAGATCTAGATTCATTGTACACACTCAAAGAAGAACAAGTGAAATCTAGTAATATAGATAAATTGACAAACAATAGCATAAAATAGTGTAATGTAAGTCTAGCATAATGTTTAGCAATGTAAAACATGGATGATGAATACAATGAGCATGTTTTTATATTTTTGAAATATTATATTATTTTTGTACTTTGAAATATTTTAGATATGTACAATCAAGCAGGAGATAAAACTATATGTTTAATTTCCTAAATAGTAAAGGGGTTTGGATTAAGGGGAGAACTAGTAAATAAATGTAGCTTAATTAACCTAATGATTTATTGAATCTAGAAGTGCTTAACTAATTTCTAAAAATAGAAAAAAATGGGATAGAGATTAAAATGTATCTGATTTTGGGCTGAGACAAAGGAGATAGACTCTAAAAATTATTGATCTAGCTAGGCAAACTATTAGAAATAAGATCCAAAAGTCTATTCTCTACCTAGATAGGAATGTTGGAAATGAGACATCTAGAGATATAGCATTTTAATCCAAGTTTTTGAATTTTAGTCTTTAGTATCTGATCTTTTTGGGTTATGTTCATCTACTTTGAGAGACCCTATGCCTAAATTATTAAGTCTTGATTGTTCATGAAGCTTCATGTGAAATTGATTCGGTCTTCAAGGATCCTAGTTCCTCTTCATGCTTGTTAATTGATCTTTAATCGAAATAAAAAATGGGTTAGTGTGTAATATACACTGAATGTGTGATGACACCTTATGTGTGGGCATGTTGCCTACATACCAATACTCCAAAGAGGGATCAAGGCCAATGTATTTCTCTCAATTTGAATGTTTATTTTTCAATCTTGTGTATGTAATGTAAGTGTATGCAAATTTGGGAAATCTTGAGATGACTCATGACTGGTGTGGGAGATTTGATATCTTGGAAATAATAGTGGTATGTTGTATGCAAACAATAGGAAGATTTACTTGAGTGTGCTTTAGTATATTTCTAGATTTTACCTTTTAAATGATTGTCAACCCTTCTGAATGACCTTTGAATGGGATTTTATAGGGAAACTAGTGATACTAGGTTAGATGAACTCACATTATGCCAACAAAGGAAAAGATAAGGATTTGGGAAAATCTAACCATTCGAGGTTATTGTGGACTTGGACAATAGTGGTGGAAAGTGGACACCTTGGATCCCAACACTATAGTCCAACCTATGGTGTTATTATCAAAGGGGAAAGGGACCTTGGGGGATAGATCTATGCCTGAGAGAGAAGTCTAAGACAACAAGGGCTGAATCTAAAAGGATTTAGATGATTGTGAAATAGTGAAAACATGCCTAAGTGGGTTGTGTAATTGAGTAGGAGAGACATATAGTTTTGGTGTCACAAGTCATTCTCAAGTTGTACAAATTACATTCTAGTACGACTATAGTTTCTTATACCTTTGTGCCAAGGATTTTTTCCCAATTGGATATTATCAAGAAGACTTTGGAGTCCCATTTCAAATTTCAATTTCATTGCACTATAACAATATGAGTATTTATCCACATTTGAACACACTACCATTGATATGACAAGAATTTACACTAAAATTTACCTTTTTTGAAAGGTATAATGTAAATTTATATTGCACATTATTAATGACTTGGTGTGTGATATACATGAATTCCATATTTACAAAATTTAAACAAGATACTATGATAAGTATTCTAGTAATTATACATGTATTTTTGAATATAGCTTAGTCTTATAGCTTATTAATCATCATAGTTAACCTTCCCTACTGATATTTTAACTCTAACCATTTCATCCATATTTTTTTACTAATAATAATAATAATAATAATAATAATAATAATAATAATAATAATAATAATAATAATAATTATTATTATTATTATTATTATTATTATTATTATTATCATCATCATCATTATTATTATTATTTATTTGATTGGGTAAAAGCTAAGTTTTAAAGGGACTTGGAACCACCAAAGTGAAGTATAAATTATTAAACACACCAACAACAGGGTCAAGGAATCAAAAGACAAAGAGATACAAAAACATACCTAGAATAAGAAAAATAAGAACCAAAGAGAAACTAGAAAATAAAGCTCAAAGGGAAAGCCCCCTTCATCATGTCATCATAGAGGGCACTACACACTATAGGTCCACCTGAGAGATAGGTCTTCCACCATCGGAGTCATCTACATGACCATCAAATGGTAGATTTATAGCAAGAGGCTTTATCTTTCCTCTAGGATTCCTAACCTAGTAGATCTCAATGAAAGGCAAAAAGTAGATCATTTTAATCCTTGACACAAGGGAGCCAAGGTCCTTAAATAGAATCATAAAATTTTATAAAAGATCATCTTACTGAGTCCAACAAGGAAGATGTGATAGTAAACATCCCCTAAACAAGGAAAAAAACTAAAATTTGAAATCATAGAATCAAAGTCCATTAAATAAGGAAAAATGGCCCATAGACCAAAGGTCAGGCCAATACTAAAATTGAAAGTATAATTGACAAGATTAAATAATCCCATCATTTTAATTTTGAAATTTAAAGGCCTAATTTTTTCTAAATGGAGATAGCACATAAACCAAAGGGGCTTATAGAGATAAAATTTGAATTCTTAGAGGTAATGCCCATTAATAAAGTTAAATCAATCTAATTACTATATGAATAAATATTACAACTCCAACGGTCCAAAAGTGGTAATATGAAATAGTCGATGCCCACATGTCCATGTCATCCATCCATTAGGACATCCATCTTGGAAGTGGCAGGATTAAACTTGGGGCCTTCTCAGGAGTAAGAAGGTAGTGGGAAGCTTTTATTTGTTGAGCTAATGGAAAGGAAACACTCAAACCACCCAAAAATGTGTAATAACTTCATAGTTAATCCAAATAGGGTGAATCAAATAAATAAGCATAGGTAGATTATTGTAAAAATAATATCTCATTTTTGTGGTCAAGAAATCCTGGTTCAAATCCTTATAACAACAAACGTGCACCCTATCTTGAACATCGATTTTAGGAAAGGCTTGGATTGAACCTAAATTCATCCTAAGAGTAGATAACCATTAAGAAGAATCAAGGAGCTAAGCTATGGGAAGGATGATACTCCTTTCCAAAGTTGTGTATTTAGCTTTCCAAGCAGGGAAAAGTGATGGAGTAAAATTACATAACTTGTAATAAATACAAAAACCAAAACTCCTATTTGGAAATATCGGTTTGAAACCCAATGATTACAATCACACTTTTTACCACCAAAAGTAAATTTAAAAGCATCTTGAAGAAGATCCTAGATCTTTTATCCATCATCTAAAATTATAATTTTCATAGCTTGATTTTAAAAAATCAAAACCACAAGGTCAATTTTGATTCAAGCAGTGAAATAGGTGTCCAATCTGACCTAGAATTTGCTTATAATGTTCTTGGCTTCAATCCAATCATCAAAAAATATAAAACCCTAGTAATATAATCAACACCAACCATTTTCATTTAACTAAAAAGCACCAAAATGATCTTGATAATCAGAACCAGACAAGCTTAAGGTAATGGTGTGAAATGGGTTGAGGAAGGTTCTTTTTGGAATCCTCCCAATTGGGGATATAAAATTAGGACATCCAAAGACCATTTCTCCCCCAAACTAGGACAAGACTATGCTCTGGGACAAAATAATGCTCGGGTCCCAAATATACTTTCCATTCAAGTGATGAGAGTGCTAAAAACCATCCAGTGACTAGTGGGTCATGAACAAACCAACCAGAAGCTTTGATCCCTTGACAAAGTATGCTCTATCCCAAAAGGGACTATATTCCTTTAGTTTCTTCACCCATCTCCATTCTACTAATTTTTGAAATGTTTATGCCTGTTATGTTCGAACACCATCAACTTTTTTTTCAAAGTCCAATAGATCTTCCTTGAAATCCTCTTCCTCATCACCTTCCAAAATGTTCAAACCCTCCAGGTTTAGTAGATCCTCCTCCAAACCCAATAGGTCCTCCTCCAAAACTAGCAGATCCTCTCCCAAGTCTACCAGATCTTAGTAATAACAAATTATTATTATTATTATTATTATTATTATTATTATTATTATTATTATTATTATTATTATTATTATTATTATTATTATTACTATTGTTGCTATTGTTGCTGCTACTACTATTGCTACTGCTGTTGTTGTTGTTGCTGCTGCTACTACTACTACTACTACTACTACTACTACTACTATAAGGTGACATACATACATATGGCTTTGGAAACACCTTAGAAACGCTCATTTAGTTAGATATTTTACTGGGAAAGAGAACTAATTATATAATAAAAACAACAAATATTAGAGAAACATGCATTTAACCCTTTTTATGTTTTGGATTTGTAAGGCTTAAACTAAAATAGTCTAAATGAATAAAAATATTTTAAAGTAGGAAAACAAAATTAATTCAGATAACACAATATACTAAATATAAAAATTACCAAATATAGAAAGTACAATTCTAATTGAGATTATAATAATTTAAACATCAATGAGAGATAATAGTTGTCTTGTTTTTAGATGCACTAGTGAATCTGAGATGTATAGGTGTAGAAATAGGTATAATAATGCTCAAGATATTCTATTCAAATTTTGTAAATATTATTTTTGGAGGATAGGGCATTACCGTCAACTTGTGGGCATTAGAATTAATTCTTTTTTCTATGGCTAAATACTTATGCATGTATTCAAAAGTGACCATTTGTACATGTTAGGCTTTTTTGTCACCATTCTGTTGATATATTTGGATTGTGCATGCATGATATGTATGAATATATATAGATCAAACACTAGTTCTTCACCTTAGTTCATGTTACTTTATAAAATTTGGATTAATGGGCTCATAAATTCAATCCGATCTCAATGACCCCCTTTTCAATGAGCGTAATCTACATAGGATATAATCCTAAATGGGCCTCAAAGATATACGTAAACACACATATATGAAAGAGGTTAGTTCATCTATTAGTGAGAAAAATCAAGAACAAACTAAAAGAACATAATATATCAAGTGTGTTCATCAGATTGGGAAAGACTCAAAATAAAAAACAATGAACTAAGAAGATAAAAAAGAAAATTTTTCCTTCCATTTGTATTTTCCCTTTGGAGCTGACTCACATGCATGATTATGCCCAAATACATAGCTCAAAGTCTTTATTAATTCCATGGTTCAAGATTCATCAAACACTTCCCCAACAACTATATCCTATGGTTTATGGAGTAATTAGAGGAGAATATGTGAATCATTTCATAGGATTTTATACATATTAGCTTTTCACAATCAAGCTTGTAATTGGTCTATCATGGCCCTTATATTTATAAGTTTGGTAAAGTGATGAGGATTGTCCATCTCAAGATGAGAATCAATGGTCCAAGATGTGTTAAATTTGGTGGACCAAAGGCATTCAAAATTGGAGTTAATATTAATATTGATAGGCATGGTCTTCCAAATTTAGATATTCATTGCATTTATGTTGATATTTTGGATGTTTGGCTTTTATGATTGATGATGCCATGTTGATGTCACTTTATATATTTTATTGAATTTATTAATTTCCAAAATTAGATATCAATTCAATTTCTATTGATTTTCACTTAACTTTTTAATTTAATTTTCTTAGTTAAGTAGTGTAGATTACTCTTTTTAAAATTATTTAAATTTAATAAATTATTATGCACAAATGGTCAAAAATGCTAATTTGTTAAGAAACAACTTACATGAGTTGAATCAAAGAAGATGATAATTAGGTATGCATAAATAAAATTCAATAATCACATGTGACATGTGTAAATGAATTGGAGTATTTTAATGGTATTTGGTCCAATTTTTGTGTTATTAAAGGAAGTCAAAATTGGATGTCTACATTTTACACCTATTTTAAAGGGTGTGCTGAGATATCGAGACATTAAATTAAAGCAATAAATTTTTAATGAATAAAAAATTCCACATTAAATGATCACAAGTATAATAAATAATATCATTCCTATTTTTTGCCGAATTTTCTTGATTTGTAAGAAAAACAAGCTATTGAAAATGCCCAAAAATACATTTGGGTGGGATATGATGCCCTCTTGAGGGTAGGGTGTAAAACATAATTTTGACATATGGGCCATAAAATAGAATAAAATGGCATGTGTTTCAAAAAAAGAGGCTAAAAATAGAGGAATTAGAAGAAAACACAATGAAAAATAGATAAAATATGTAAAACAATGCATCTTGGGAAAACAATGGAGCACAAATAGGTCTAATGGTAAAATTCAATGTTTTAGCTATAAATTTAGTTGACGGGTGTCAAAAATATTAATTTTCACCCTAACCCTATATAAATACTAAGCTCTAGTGGTGTGCATAAGAGGATAAAATACAATGGCCAATGTCACAGAACATATGCATCTTCATGAGCCCATTTGAGAGTACTAGTGAGTGGTGGGGAGAGAGGCATCGATAAGTACATTTTATAATACAAAATCTCACTATTATTATCATTTATTATATCTTGTAAAATATGAATTAGTTAACTCAACTTTTTTTTAAAAAAAAACTAAAAATGGGGAGATCATTCATGCAAACTATAGTATCACTAGCCAATTGCTAACATGATAGCTAATTTAGCAGTATCACCAAAAATAGTGGAAAATAAACAAAAATCCTATATATCAATTTTTAATTAAAAATGATCTTAATGATGAGATTATTGTGAAATAAATGAAAACACCTATTTTAATGTAAATCATGAAATTAATGAAATCATAATGAATAATGAGGTCATCTTATCAATCGATGGTAATGACCTGTAAATGGTGAACTAATTGAGAAAATGGTGAGGGTGTGGGAAAGCTTAGATAAAATGGAAGTAGTGACTTGTGAAATGGTAGAATAACCCTACCAAATGATGATACTACTAATATAATTATGGAATTACCTAAAATAAAATATAGTAAAAGTTAGAAGAAAAAGCTAAGTAGGTTTAGAATAATAAAGTACTATGTAAAAAATTAGAAGAGAGTGATAATGTGGCACAAATAGAAGAGAATATATAGATTAATTAATTTATTTTGACATGATTTGTTTTATAAAGGATTGAGTAGAGGTTATATTGGTACACAAGTAATGATTGCAAGTGTTATGTCATCCTAGGATCATGATGGAGGACTTGGTCACATTCTTGGAGGTAGTGGGTATTTTGGACATGATATAGACACCCATGATTTGAGCTAATATGTATTATCTAGTAGTGATATATAAGCATTATAATTCTCATATATATTTCATTTTTTCATAGGTGAGGATATAATGACTTTGGAGGATGTATTGAGGATTCTTCAACTATCAATTTTGGGATAAATGATCCAATGGATGCATGATGGTAGTCTAAATGTTTTAAAAGAATCAATAAGGGTGAGTGAATTTATGATAGAGGTTTAGGTCATGTGCATAAATGCCCTAGATTATATACCATTCCCATTATATGACATCCCTGATGGGGGTGACGATGGGGAAGAAACATGATCGGGACAAGATTTGTCACTTTAACCACTAGCATAAGACTCAGTACCTAGTGAAGTAGTGATATCGATGGATATTGTAACTGGTATATTTCTACCTGACAAGAGTGGGTGGAACTTCAAGATCAACTTGGTAGGTTTGGTATGAGACATGTGGGATTTTCCCACATTTATTCTAAGGGCCCCATTGTATTGGTGTATTTATATCATGATATACAAATTACTACCTACCAAAATGGATAAATCATTGGTCATAACACTTTTCTATAAGTATGAGCTTAGTAGCACATATAAATTGAGTGACATATTGGTCATAAGATGTAGTAGGGAGCCCATGATACTTTATAATTTGGTTAGTATCAGATGGAGTCTAACCTTTGAGGCCATAAGGATGATTTGTATTACTATTATTGGGCCCTTTATGAGATGGGAAATTAATATTGAATTCATATATGGTTGTACAATTTGTTTGGGTAGAGGATAGATTTGTCACTTGGTATATGCTTAAACCTTGGTATATCATTGGATAAAATGAATTTATAGTGGAGGAATATAGACTAAATTAGGTTGAACATTATTTGTTGGCATAGTGTTGTCATTGATGTCAATTTTATGTCATTAATGTCAAAGTCTGTTGTCACTGATGTCTAGATACATCTAGTGAAGATGCATGGTGAGTGATATTTGAGGTATGCATGAGTTTAGGCTGATGTCAATGTAAGAAAGTATAGTTGAGGTATCAACATGAGGTTTTCATATATGATCAATGGTAAAGGATGTTTCTCATTGTTGTCTTTGTTGTTGGAAGGCTTGTGTCATGTTTGATGTTACTCTACTAAAATATGATCAAGGTTGATGTTTCTCTAGTAAAAGATGATAAAGGTTAGTCATCAAGTTATTAGAAAAGAAGAGTGTTGTGATGATGTTTGTATGAGTTCATTGAAGAGAGAGTGTAGTGGAAAATTGAGTATTGTTGTGATGAGATAAGTGCTCAAGAAGGAGATCCTTTGTGACAAGAGATAATTTGAAGGCAACCTAATGTCTCTTCTATGGAGAGAGAATTTGAAGAAAAATTAATGATTCTTATATTGGTTGTGACAAGGTTATTTTAGTGGTGTGAGAGTTTTTTTTTATGAATTTTTATATTTTATAACATCATTGAGGTAAGCATGTTTGAGTATTAGTCCTTGAGTACAAGGTGCCTCGAGAAGTTTAGTCATAACAAACATAGTTATATCATAAGCATGTTTATGGTGACCATGAAGAGGTATCTATAGAGGTATGAAATTATTTGAGGAACATGGAAGGAATGTGTAAAAGGTGTAGAAACATCAAAGAGTGTTTCAATATCAATTTCAAGTTTGAAGTTCTTAAGAAGACTAGTCATGGTACTAGTCATGGCATGTAAAGTCCTAGTGAGAAGATATGAGCATGGTGGCTTGGTAAAATGGATATAAAAGGTCATAATAGGTTTTTTTAGGTTGATTGATCATTTATTTAAAGCATTGGAGCATTCATGAGAGTATTAGGGTGAGGCTATAGGTGTAAGACCTTCATACAAGGTTTGCACCTATATCACTCCTAGACTATGCCTAGCCTAATGAGGCATCATGATCTATTGTCAAGGCATATGAAGGATGTCTATAAATTTATAAAAATGAGAGAGGTTTAATGATTATTTAAGTGAAGTGGATATCACATATAAAGAGGCATGAATTTTTGTTTTAAGGACAAATGTGGTTTAAAGGTCAAGGTCTAGAGAGCATACAGAGAGATGGTGGCCAAATGAGGTATGAGATTCAGATTTCAAGGTAAAAATGAGCATGTGATAATTTTCATTGGTGTGATAGATTTTTATAGGTGTGTTGACCAATTTTGAGGTCAAATTTTGAAGGTTTAGGATTGAAAAAGTGTTTTAAGTTATATTGAGTGCACATGATGAAGAGTTGTCCACCCAAAAAAAATTTTCAAGTGTTTGTTGGAATGTTTAGAATATGCATGAGGACATATTATAATAATGGTATATGGGGAATTGTCCTAGATTAAATTTTTAGGAATTATGTTTTATAATTATGACATAATATTTATGAATGATTACCTATAGTGGAAGATGGTTTAAACGCTCAAAGAACCCTAATATTGACCCAATATGAAGGAAATTATTCTAAAGTGATTAGAATGGATTGTCATGGATATTTTAGTGATTTTAGGTTATATTAAACTCTCCCAATAATATATAGGTGTTATTGAGTCTTCATGTGAGTGAGTGGACCTTACGAGAAAGGTCTTGTTTCTTAAAGATTTATTGTAGCAGCCAGAGTTGACCATGCCAATGCTGCTAAATGGATGGAGGACAAAGTTTGATAATTTTATTTTGTAGACATTAAGGTTTATGGAAAATTTATATCCCTTATGTGTGAAAATTTTGTGATCCAAGTTGGCTAGTCACTAACAAGCCTAATGAAGAAAAACAATGCAAAACCCATATAATATGAAAAGGTGGCTTGTGGTGTGATTTCATGAAAGATTTATGAATCTAAGTACATGGAATTTTTGTTTATGACTTGTGTGTCCTATTTAGGGTTTTTTAATGTTTTTTATTTAATGAAATTACTGATAATGTTGAATCCAAAATGGCTTTTCTGGTTGAGCGAGGTCTATGAGAAAGAAGGTCAATAATGTGGTCTGTGAGACCAATAGTTTCCATATGAGATTATGACATTTTTGTTGGAGTTTGTTATAATTAATTTTTAGTATAATTTTCATGCATTTTAATTCCTTTATTGTGTTCTTTTAGGTGTCAAAATTTCAAGTTTCCATGAATATGTTTTGAGGCTAGTGGCAGTTCAAAGTGAGCATTTTGTAGAGAAGAGTTTGAGTCTATATAACTTGAATTGAATTATGTAATTAGGTTTATGATGAAATTGAGTCATGAGTATTATAAATATAATATTTATTTTTATGTTTATTTGGAAAAATTGTGTGTATGCTTTAGTTGTTTAAGATTGACTTTATGTGTGTATGAAGGTCTATTGTGAACAATGTTTTGAGAAGGGATTCAAATGGTGGTTGAAACTAAAAGGTGTTGTGGAATTAAAGTGAAGTTTGATAAGGTATTTTTTATTTATTTTTTAAATGATATTATTCTTCAATTAACTATATTTTTTTCAATGGGTCATGAGGTAACGTGTTACCAAAGTAGGCCTAATTGAATTAGGTCTTGTTAAGGTCTAAAAAGGGAATTAGTCTATTAATTTATGTCCAAACTAATTTATTATTTTATTCATGTTTGAAAAATGTTATAATACATATTTTAATGGTAATATAAGTGTTCAAGTGTGTATGCATGACCAAGGTGTGTGAGATCAAGTGACTTATATAAGAATGAGACTAATTAGGCCTAATTAAGTTAGACAATTTGGTGAATAAGTGAATGAAAGATCACATTGAGGAGAAGAAGGAGGTAATGTATAAAATAATATGGGTGTAGAAATATATTCATGAATATATAGTATAAGGTCTAAGTATGAATATCATCATTATGTGACCTAATCATTCTTGAAGAGACCTAGATGAATGAAGAGGCTTAGAAGGCAGTTCGAGAGGGATAATAATGTGAAGAAATGAAGAGGTGGTA
>JARHVA010005249.1:537500-542500 GCA_037957365.1 Torreya grandis | reverse complement strand
TTTGAATATTTATCTAACACCTATTATTCAAAATGAATATCATGATGAAAATAATAATTAAGAGGATAAAAATGTCCAAGTAATGGTAAAACAAGGGAAAATGGGAGAATGTGAAATGGATGTCCCCAATAAAGGGATCTCATAGACAATGATTCAAATTAGTCAAACATAAAGTGTTTGAGATGAAAAATGTTCATAAGATCATTGATATATTTATCATATGGATTATCCCACCTATATTCCCTAGAATCATAATTTATAGTAATAACATTTGGACCCATCCAATTGGCCTCAAACTTATCTTTATTTTTGCATTCAACATTGGTATTCTTATGATTTTACTTCAACACTAAATCACCAACTTCAAACTCTTTAGGAAGAATATGTATTTTATATATATGGCATAATCATTTTTGATAGGCTCTCAAATGGTATTATGAAAATAACTTTTTCTCATCTAAGATATCTAGATCTTAAAATCTATTAAATCTATACAATTCATCATCAATGATATTCTTCAATCAAATGCATAGAGAGGGAAACTTGATCTCTATAATAATAACCTAGGAACCCAAAACTGAGTATGGTGTGAATCATGTACGCATGTAGGTACTGATACATTAGGCCCATAAGTCTAGGAATAATTAAAAGTGTTAATTGTGGCCAAAATAATTGATAATATTCTTAATAATATTAACAATGGATTTATTTTATGCCTCAACCTAACCATTATCTTGATGGAAATAGGGCATGGACTTTTTATGATCAATACAAAATTTAGAATAGAGGGCCTTTACATATTTATTCTTGAATGATACACCATTATCATATATAATGGTGGAGGTAAATTCATAGCATTAGATGATGTGAAAATAGATGAATTTAAAAATCTACTTTTTGGTTATGTAAGTGAGGGGAATGACCTCTATACACTTAGTAAAATATTTTTTAGTAGTGAGTATATGCTTGTAGCCATCAAAGGAAGTGGGATTGATTTTCCCCATGAGATCCAATCCTAACATTGAAAATGACAAAGGAATAGTGATAAATTGGAGTGGTAAAGAAGGAACATGGAGTAAATCACCATACCTTTGATAAAGAATGCACTTTTTGACATATTAACAAGCTCTTGTCTCCATTTTTAGCTAGTAATAATATATTTGAAGGATATTCTTATAAAGGACCATGACATTGGTATGGGCCCCACAAATTCCTTCATGTATGTCATTAAGTGAAAATTTGGGTTCTCTTGTAGTCAGACAGGAAAGCAACATTCCATAATATCCTCTATGATAGAGTGTATTACCAAGTTTGGTATAATAAGAAGCATTATGGATGGAGGCTTTAAGTATGTTTTGTGAAATGGTAGTAGGAAAAATTTGGTCTTTGAGATAGGTGTATAATTATTGGTATCAAAGTAAGATAGAGACCCATAATATCACATATCATCTTAGAATCTAGATGTACATGATCTAGTTTAAAAAAAAAATCAATGAGAAATTGATACTATTTGACACTGATGGCTACTATTATCATGGAGCCAATGTTTGCCATTGCATTGGTTGATTGATATTTGACTATTGGGATTTACTAAAACTGAATAGTTTTGAAATTTTTTCTGAGATTGTCAACCATACTCTTCTAAAGTACAATCTTATCATCTACAATTTTTTATTGGTCTATATCAAAAATAACTATCAATTAGGAATATTGATGTACCATTAATAGTTCAATATTCTACTATATGGTAAGATGAAATCCTATTATGAGTGGATCGTACATGGGCATATATTATAGTGCAATATGATATGAAATTTATTGGGAATGAGATCCCCTTGGGGTGTGATGATAAAAATACCAGCTCCATATCCATGATGTTTTAATGAACCATCAAAGTATAATTTCCATTATTTGGATTCAATAGGCACATATTCCAAGGTCAAGATAGACTCATATGAAAGGACATTCAACCACTTGACCTACAAGGACTTTCCCCTTAATGACCTTTTGATTTTTATATTCAATATCAAATCAACTCAACAACATTACCCACTTGGTCATGCGACCTATTAAATTTATCTTTGATAATAGATATTTGAGGGGATCAATATCAGATATTGTTATTTAACTTGTAGTGACACAAATTTTGGGAAGTGAACACCATTTCTAAACAATTTTTTTCAATTTGTGAATAATTATGTTTATAAGTGTCTTAATTAATTAGTAAATTGCATGATCATTATCTTCTTTATCATGATAAGCCAAAAGTGCCCCAATGCATGTTTTGATGTTGATATATAAAGGAAGAATGGCCTACATGGTGTAGGTGGTATCAATACTAACAAATTAACCAAATAGGCCTTCAAATATTCAAAGTCTTTTTGACAACCTATACCCCACTAAAATGTGACACCTTTAATTAAAAGGTGAATAAAAGGATTACATCTATCTACTAGGTATGAAATAAATTGATGAATGGATTGGACCTTACACTAGAGGTTATGACACTACTTCATATTATAAGAAGGATGTATTTACATAATAGCTTTATTGTTAGTGTTGTCATATTAGATGCATGTGCATGATACAATTAAACATATAAATTTTCCACAAGTGACAACAAAGACACACTTCTTAGGATTGATGCGTATTTTAAAGTAATGAAGTGTCTCAAATATTATTTAAATAAATTCACGGTGTCTTTCATGTGTCTTTGATTTGGATATGATGTCATCAACATAGTGCTCAACAATATCATGCACCATGTCATGGAAGATGATATTCATGGCATGTTGGCGAGTTGCACTAGTATTCTTGAATCCAAATGGCATGAATTGATATTATATTGTCCTCAATGGAGTGGTGAATAAGGTTTTATACTAGTCTTCAGGTGTAACTAATTTTGAGTCTATAAATTTGATATTAGCTTTCCCATATTGATAATTTGATCCCCTAGAGTCTAACAAGTGTAAACCCTAGTTACTTTTGATTAAACATGTAGGCATACACCTGGTCACTTCTCCATAAGATGAATCAGACTAAACCAATATCACTAACCCTAGTTACTTTTGATTGAAATGTAAACCCTATGGTTATTATGGTTAGGGTTTGTGAAAAATTTGAAGTCAAGTTCATTAAATGTTTTAACCTTTTAAAACTTAGTGTATGTAAATCCTATGTTCGTTAATGAGATAAGTAGACTAAATAAAGGAAATGACATGAAATAAATATTACCATCGATTTGTTAAAAAATTAACTAGCTTTAACTTTTCTAAAAATATAAATATATAGTTCAAGTAATGACTTAGCTAGAAAACCCCTAATATAGATGATTTGGGTGATGTAAACTAAGATAGAGGCTAGTCTAAGTGTTTTAATGTATATCCTAGTGTCAAAACCCCTCCTGGATAGTAGAGCCATAATTGGATAGTATCTTCATTATTAGAAAAGTGGTTGTATTATCCAAATATTATTGGTAGTGTCCTCTATGTAGGATTATCCTAAGCTTTTGGGTCCACCTATGTCTAGATCTCTAGGGTCAGTTTCTATATGTAGAAGCTTTGAAACCCTATATTTTACTTATAATAACTAATATATTATAAAAACCATCATCCTTCATGTAATTAGGGTATGAAATAAAAAATTTGTTTGTTAATAGGCTAGGATGGACATCCTCAACACCCTAATGCGAAGATAATTTACTACATACCAATACCATGAGGGATCAAGCTTAATGTAGTTCTCTCCACCTAAGTGATGGTACAAGTGTAAGTTATGATATTATGATAATGACCTTGAGTGCCTTTAATGTTCTTGAGACTAGAAATCTAAATAATCTAAGCTTATGGATACTTTAGATGGTAGTATGTATAAGTAGGAAAGAATAGGGATTGATAACCTTAACTTTTATCAGCTTGTTCTAAGTCTTAATGTGTATTTTTCATCTCATTTCCATCTAGTGGTTAGATGGCTAAAAGTCATGTATTTATAATATTCTTTTACTTGTGTGGGTGTTAAAATATGTTTAGTCCATACTTAGGGAGTTCTAGTTTTGAAAATATATCCATTTGGTAAATGATAAGGAAAAAAACATTGGCACCATTTTGGGGAAACTAGAATCATGTGGCGCTAGTGTCCTTATTATGGCACTAGTGTCTAGATAGTAAAAAACTAGGCATGAAGGATCATTATTGGGAAAAAAAGGTCTAGGACTACTTTAGGGATGACTAAATATGCATGTAGCCCACATGAATAATGGATAAGTGTGAAAATAGAATCTAGTATAGGTCTATGGCTAAGCTATGGATAGGTAGTCTCAAGTAGCACTCTTATCACTCAAATAACACTTTTGGGTGATTAAAAATATTCATGGGCAATACAAATATGGTTCACATATTTATATTGGTTTCCAATTATACACTTGTTATGCCTAACCTTGCACACTTGAATAAAATGGAAAACAAAGATAAAAAATGAACTAATATGTCATTGTAACCAGGGGAGGTTTTGGCATCAAGAATGGACTGAACATAGAAAATGACTAAGAGGCACCAACAGAGGGTATGCTCATTTCCCTATTTATTTTAGCTCTACCTAAACAAAGGTGAGAGGACCTAAGGGATAACTTGATCAAATGGAGAGATTCTAAAATTCAACCTCCATGGGGATTATTGGCACAAGGGAACATAAATCTAAGGAAAAAACAACCAAACATGCTCACTCCACTCGAGAAGGGTTGTCACATGGAAGGAGAAAATGATCTAGGCCAAACATAAGCTACTAAAGATAGATATAAACATGACTACAATATTTATTCAAAATAAACTTCAATAAAATGGGATGAATGGAAAATTATAGTGCTAGATCATTAAAGCACAAAATGCAAACACATTTTAAATATGTAATATTTATGGATCTGTAGGAAAATAAAACTTATGATATGAAACAATTGTGCATCATCTATAGGGTAGGATATTTTGTTAATTATAAAAAGAGTGGTG
>JARHVA010005249.1:445000-535000 GCA_037957365.1 Torreya grandis | reverse complement strand
TTTTATGTGGCTATTTTTGGCATCTATATTCACTAAGATCAAAACTACTTCATTGATAAGTGGTAGTTATAAAATGTGTTAAATAATAAAGTGCTAAAATTTTGTGGGGGATAACTAACTTATTCACACATACTTCTCATATGGATACATTAGTGGTAGAATTTGATGTCCTCTTACTTGCCCTGTTTGCATTTCATGTGTACTAATTTTATCATCTGCATTATTTTCTCTTACACGTTTAGATGCATTATTAGTTGAGTTTGACATCCTCACATTGAGCATGATTTGTAATTGCAAACATAGGGGGATCGCTATTTATTATCTTAGGGAGATTTTTTGTGGGCCCTACATTTTTTCTTGTACACATTTAGTTTTTTAATAACTGTTACATGTGCCCATTTAGTGACTACTTACACAAATTCCTCTTGCATTCCTAGATGCATTATCAACATAACCTAACATCTATTTGAGTGTGCATTATCATTTGTGTACTAATTGTTCTCATTTACTTGGACTCATTTTCAATGTATTCAGAATTTCATCTCTAGAGTGTCAACTATTACTCTCAATTGTGGTCATGTTGAGTCTATTTGAGAGATACTTGATGATGAGGAGAGTTGTTTCATCTCCAATGATCCTTCTTGGAAAGGATAATTATTCTTAATGGCATGTTTACATGGAACATTTAATCAAGTAATATGAACTTATTTCATTCTTATATGGATAGATTCCTACTCTTATTGACTCAGATCAATACAATGATTGGGCCAACTTTTGTGACTATGTCTATGGTCACATATTGTTGCATGTTTCATAGGATTTAAACCACCATGTAGATCACATAGAGTGTCCCTCCACTATTTGAATCACTCTTCAGAGTCTTTTTGGATATCTAATTGAGACTTATATTACACCACCTCCTTTTTTTCCTATCATCTCTTTAGAGATAGTTGTACTCTCACCTCTTATGTTTATTTCTTGTGACAACACATATATGGTCGATAGTGATCTTTCTTCTATCGATCCCTCACTATATGATGAGATTATGATAGACTATAGCTGTCTTATTATAGATTATAGTTCCATTCTTGTGCTAATTTTTTCTCTTTTAGATCCTTCATAGACTTTCATTTTTGAGTAGTCGACTATTTCTACTATGAATACACACATTGAGAGTATTGAAAACTCATATGTTCCTTTAGATGTTCATCATGTAGATTTGAGTGGTTCATTTGTAGATTTTAGTGAATGTTCCATGTCTATCTTCTTCTCTAGTTGTTCTCTCTTCTTAATTGCATGCTTATTCATTTCCATATTCTAATGTTAGGCTTGTGATACCTAATCATACTTTGTCACATTCAACCACTAGTAGGGAGACATTTCAATATTTTTTAGATATCTATATTGTGATTCCTATTTGCATTGCACTTGAGTGGGAATTCAATAGTTTGATAGCTTAGGGTTTCTTTCTTTTGAAAGGAAGAGACAACATTTGTTTTAGAGGGACCTACTACAACATTCATCATGCAACATTTTGCATTCACATTCTCTCTCTTTTGTGTGGATGTACACATCCTTCATGTTTTATATGATATTGGTGATCATCACTATGTACTTAAAGTGTTGATTAATTTAGCATCTTATCTTGGGGGGTCTTTTAGTCTCCTCTTCTTATTTTCTCTCCCTTTCTTTTTTTTTGGGGGGGGCGGATTTTTTTCCAAGGGGGTTTTCTCTTTTACTCTACTTTAATGGAGATTGCATTGTACATGGGTACCTCATCAGGCCTTATTATTAGGACCCAATTGTTTTGGTTTTTTGTATCATCACCTACCTAATTTGTACTTATGGGGGTGGTATTGGTGTATGCTTTTTCACCTATATATTTTGGCTACATGGTTGCATATTGCTTGCTTAGGGGTTTTAGTGTCATGTTGGTTATTTGGAAAGTTTAATACCACATTCAATAGAAAGGGTTATATCTTTCCTCCTCCAACCTATTTATGTACATATTCCCTTTCATATTAAAATGTAATATTGTGTGGATCATTGGTGTCTCATTCCTCTTATTTATTTCTTATACTTACGTACATGTGTGTGCTCAATATTATCTTATACAATACACATCTCACATAACATATTGAATCAATGCATTCATTTAGATCAATATTCCTGGAGATACCTAGCTAATCTTGACTTTCTCTAGCATTTTGGACTTAATGGAAGGGTCCTAAATGACTCAAGATGTAGCTAAATAAAATAATATCCATGTTAAGAGTGGAGTATGACTCACCAATTGAAAAAAAATGAGTCATCAATTGTCACAAGAGGTGTATTCATATTGTAAATAATGGAGTCCTCTAAAGTGCAAATTTGTGAAGGCTCTGAAAGAGCAACAATCTACATAAGAATGAATGTAGAATCTAAAATAGGATAACTGAGGTCTGGAAAAATCTCATCTTGTTTGGAAGATTTCACTATTTATAGTATGACTACACCTATTTTGAGCATCAATGACTCATTTTATTCAGTTGGTGAGTCATGCTCCACTCTTTACATGGACATTCTTTTAGTGAATGTACAATGTCATTTTCTTGACTGGTTCACATCAATGGTATTACCTTCAAATTTTGTGCACATTCTTGTATGACCTATGCCAAAAATATGATTTGGGCCACATTCAAAAACCTTAATGCTACTGCCTTCATCTTCCATCATGGAATGGGCAAACTTTCAGTACACACATCATGTTCTTCCTTTTCCAAAGGAAAGAAACACTATTTGATGTAGATGGTGATTCTATAGTCTTCAGGTAGAGGATTTTGTCATCAACCTTCATCATCTTGTGAGTTTTACTTAGAGTATTGATTGCTTCAACATCATCATTTAGGACGTCTTTTAGTCTTGTTATTTTTCTCTCTTTTTTTTTCGGGGGGGGAGTTTTTTCCCACTAGGTTTTCTCCTTTTCTCTACTTTATGATAGATATCATTATACATAGGTACCTCATTAGGCTTTATTATCAGGACCTTTTTTTTCATTATTTGTATCATTGCCAATCTAAGTTATGCTTATGGGGGGTGTTGGTGTAGGCCTTTTTCCTACAAGTTTTGGCTATACAAATACATTATCTTTCTTAGGGTTCTAGAGGTCAGAGGATTAGTTCCACATTCATTGGAATGTGGGCTTTCACTATCTCTCTAACCTATAAATACCTCTCTACCTTTGTATTATTCATTCAATCTACTAGTATTTAATGAGACAAAGATCTATTATTCTTTTATGTATTATAATCTTGCTTTTGCATCCTCATAATGATATTTTAATCTTGTATCATTTTCATTACTCTCATGGAGACTCTCTTTGTGTAATATTCTCATTTAATGATTTAAATTGCTTTTAGTTGTGTGATGTATGCTTTATTAACTCACATGATCACTCCACCATGACCATTTATTGATCTGGTGATCCTGGAAAATTCTATTATGAATTACAAATACCTAAATGATCTTGAGACCTTAGAACATACACTAAAACTAGAATATCACATAATTTTTCCCATTGAATCTATAAACCTAGGGTACCCTAACAAGTTATTCAAAAACATATTTCTATACATAATGAAGAAAGGGATTTATAATATAGATCGAAGCCCAAGATTAAAACCAATAATGAGCATAGAACAAGATGTCCAATCAACAACATTTGTAAAACACATCACTGCACTTCATTAAAAGGAAATAGTAAGAACCACAAATATTTTACATTAACTTTGTAATAAATTTTTACATACATCATTGTTTCAAAGTGATACCATGGTGATAAGCATGATGTATTTACTCCATGTGGGTAAGGGAGACATATAAACATGCTCTTAGAGCTTGTTAATGGCTATACTTCTAAAACCACCTTATCAAGATAGGGAAAATACACATAAATTAGTGATCCCAAAATTTTTAAGAGCCTATAATTAGGAAAAACAAAGACCAAAAACAATAACTAACCCATAAATAAAGGATAAAACCACATATTTATACATTTTTCACCACATTCAAATCTAGGAATGTGGGTCACAATTTATAAAGCTGAAGAATAGCCCTCCAAATTACACTAAGATGTTACGATTTGGAAAATATTTCTTGCCATGCATAAAATATTCATCCATTCACAAGAAAAATCATTGATCTAACTACCTCTATAAGGAATGATAAATATTTTCAACAAATCCTTTTATTTTTTTGACTAGAGATGCCTTTTTACATGATCTACAAGGTGAAATTTTGTTGTAGAGATTGAAAAAACTTTTTCCTCATGTGTAACTATTAGGAGATGCCCTAGACCACTCATTTGTATAGCTGGAACCTCCTCAAAAACTCCATTTCCTTTATGCACACCATGGAGCAACTTGTTCTTTTAATGATGACATTGAGATGCTCTAGATGTGGTAGAGGCATAAAATGATCCATGACCATAAATATGCTCTTATAATGGCACACAAACCTTCTTATATATTTTAAATTCTTTCCCATTCATGGATGAGCCATCAATTTTAAAACTTAAGCCAACTATTACCACATATTGGCATGTGGCATGCTACAATGGATCCAACTAGGTATTCATGGGGCTTAAAGTGACTAGCTAATTACTTAGTTATAATATAGACACGTGTCACTTCCACATTCACTTTGAAATCCATTGAAATATCCACCTTCATCTTGTGTCATTGATCTCATTTACATGGATCAAACATGCTTCATTGATCCTTTTGAACCCATGATTAATGTGGACCATTGATTTATATCTAGTTCATCATGGTTGTGACACATGTCACTACTACATTTAACCTAGACCCTTTGAAAAGTCTCCTCTCATTCATGTCATTGATCTACTGGATGCATGATATTCATGAACTATTTATTTTCTTGGTCACTCACTAGGATTTTGACACTTTTCCTTCTCACATCTCTCTAGAGGATCTTTCACTTGGTGACCCCGACTTATCATCAAGTCCATTAATAAGGTTTCCACAATGGCCAAAATTGTCACCTTCTCAGTAATCTTAGGGATTTATTAAAATCTTGACCTATTATGCACTATTGATTAGGATCTATATGTTCTTATACATACCATCAATCAATGAGATTATGCTCACACTTTTAATCATGTCCATGATCTTGAAACTTGGCACATCCATGCTTGTACCAAGTCCTTTTTTGAATTTTTAGCTTTGATCACACATCATCAAATCATCTTTCCCTATGTTAACACGTACCATTTGATTATGATCCAATAAGTCAGTTATGTTTGGATCTAAGTTAGCAATGAAAATAATGAAGTCAAAATTGGGGGAATAAAGTACTTAGTATAAAATATTAGCCTAAGGTCTTGGTGTATAAATAAATATGATAGAATCTTTAGGATAGGATTCAAATCCAAGTTCATAGTAAAGGGACCAAACATTAATTATACCAAATAGATAAAAAGACCAAGGGCCAAGGGAAATAAAAGGGACCATATATAAATTTTAGACTAAGGTTCGGTTGTGTTAATAAACATGACTAAACCTTAGTATAAAATTTAAACTAAGTCCATGGCATATTTAAAGCATTCCTTCATAAATTGGTCCTACCAATTTGAATTTAAATCAAAGGGCGTAAGCTAGGGTAATTATAATAAGTGTCTTAAGGTGCTCAAACATGAATTCAACTTGGCTTTCATAGACCAAAGGCTAGTAAAAACCAAATTAACAAGACACTTGACCTCTGATGAAACCTTAAAAATAGGAAGTGGGCTAAAAAAAATTAGGCATCTATTTTTAAAAAGGGCTCAATTACTTTAGTGCTATGTTGGGAACTAACAATTCTCTTGCCTAAGGATATATACTCCCTATGGGTATGAAATAACCCTAGATCATAAGACTAGGTGCTAATCCATTGGCTAAGGAGTCAACAATTAGAGTAAATTATTAACAAACACCCATCAAGGCTCAACAAAAGATGGAAAACTGACAAAAAAGGTTAGGAGGATCTAAAAATGAATACACAACAAAAATATGAAAGTAAATTATACCAGAAAGGCCTAAAGTAGAGGGGTACCAAAGAAACAAAACAATAGAGCTATACACTATAATTATGTACATAGTTGCAGACTCAATCAAGGAAATGTTTCAAATGTCTATCATTTACCGGTAGATTAGATATTTCACCATCCAAGTCTCTTAGATAGAAAGTATGTTCTCCAATCCAATAGTAGATAGAATAGGGACCTATCCACAAAACATCAAATTTTCCATGCTTTCTTTTTTCCTCATGCCTATTATCCCAAAGTAGAACCAGATCACCTACTTGGAAAGTTGTTGGAGTAACCTTCTTCTCAAATATCTTCTTTATATTTTACTTAAAATTGAGGTTTCCTTCATGACCTTGTCTTTAAATTTCATCAAGCTCAATAATCTGTCTCATTCTACTTTCATAGCGGTTGATTTACTCATCATCTTCTAGTTGTTACATGAGCTGATATTTGGCAACTTCAAATTCATGGGCAAAACTGCTTGAGATCCATAAACAATATCAAAAGGGATTTTTCCTTTATCTCTCTTGGGTATGATACTATTATTCCAAAAACCAAACTTTAGTTGTTTACCCACTTCTTATTTTATTACAATGTTTATCTAATGATTTTGAGCAAGTTTTTGTTACTGGATTCTACTTGTCTATTTCCTTAAGGGTTATAATTAGAATCATAGGTCAATTAAATCTTGTAATCTTGTAAAATTCCACTAAAAATTAAGCTTTGAAACTCATGGAATTATCAATAATAATTTTTATAGGGACACCAAATCTCAAAATTATTGATTTAGGAAAAAATACATAACCACTTGGTGTGTAGCCTTCTTTGTAGGGACTACATCAATTCATTTTGTAAAGTAGTCAATTAAAAATAGTATCCATCTATGTATAATTCTTGATAAATCAACAATTTATCAAATGAAATCCATTCCCCATTATCTAAATGGGCCTTTGATCATCACAAGATACAAGGGAAGAGAACTAGAAGCTTTCATCCTCCCAACAAAATGTTGACACTTCTCACACTTTTTGAATTTCTGAGCAACATATTTGAATAATGATGGGCACCAATAACTATCTCTTAGAATTTTATGAGATATGAATTTAAGTGCAAAATAGCCACACATTCTCCACTATGAAAACTTTTAATTACATTAGTATTTTGTTATTTTAACATGCATCCTAGGAAAACCTCATCCATATTCTTTCATACAAGTCCATTTTTAGTCAAGAGGTACTTTTATGAAATAAGCATAAGATTCCTCCTTTGATTATTGTTTAAGTTAGGGAGACAATTAGATTTTTCAATTAGTATATACTATCTTTATACCATGGAGACATGTTAAATTGACTCAAGGAATCATCAACATTAAAAATAATAGTATTTACCTCAATGAATTGTAAAGTAGTGTCAGCCATGAGCTTGGATAAACCCATCCCTCACACTAACTTGGTGGTTTGAATATCTATGTCATATTATTGAAACTTGTTGACCCACTTGTATCTCTTGCTAGATACTTCAACCTAAGTCAAAATGTCCTTTACCATGGTATGTAGAATATAAGTACAATATTTTAGCTCAAAATATAGGGTATGAATGATTTAAAAACCTTCAAGAGAGCAAAATCTTATTTTTCCAGGATGGTGTAATTTAGTTCAACATATTTCATAGCTTTGATAAAGAAACCTATAGGTTACATATGACCATCTTCATTATTTTAGAAAAAGATAACAACAACAATATAATATGATGCAAAGGATAATACCTCAAATTGCTTAGTGTAATTAGGGATAGCCAAAATAGGGGTAGCCTTTAAAGTTCCATTAATGTCATTGAATACTTGCATGTCCATCTCTTCCCACTTGATGGCTTGGTCCTTCTTCAATACAAAATTGATAGTAAAAGTAATCTTTACAAATTTGGACACAAACCCCCTTAAAAAAATAATTTGTTGAAAGAATGACTGGATTCCATATATGGATTGTGGGATGGGTACTTTATCAATGGATTCTACCCTCTTGGGGTCAATTATGACACCATATTTAGACACTGTATGTCTCAACAACTTATCCTTTTATACTTTGAAATGACATTTAATTGAATAAAGTGAAATTAAAAACTCACTCCATCTGATCAAAACATTCTCTAGATGCTCCAAATGTTCCTCTCTAGTCTTGAAATACATAGTAATGTCATCCTAATACACGACTATAAACTTGTTAATCATTAGTACAAAATCAATGCCCATAACTCATTGAAACATTGCACCAAAATTCATTAACCTAAAAGGTATCCTCATATATACATATGTTACCAAAGGCATTGTAAATGTGGTCTTACGTCTCTCATAGTCCTTCACCATAACTTGGTTATATCTTGAGAAGCCACCTAAAGTGGAAAACATCACTAATCTTGTAACACTTAACAACAAGTTTTCCATATTATGTAGGAGAAAATTGTATTTTAAACAAGCTTTATTCAAATTTATGAAATCCACACATAAGTGGATGTCACCATTTTTCTTTCTCACAGGGACTAAATTTTCAACCCATGATGAATACCTGGTGGGCTAAATGATATTATCATTCCTTAGCTTCTTTAACTCATCCCACATATTAATGGCCAATATGGGGTTAATAGGTCTCTTTTGCTACTTTAAAAAATTGATATTAGGCTTTAATAGGATGACATGTTGGAACAATTCTTCACTATATAATTTAAACTTAGAATAATACCATGCTAGATAATCATGGTACTCTTTTAACAACTGCATGTAAACCTGCTTCTTTATTGCATTTAGGTGAGTACCTAGCCAAATATTCCTTGGATTCTTGTGGGAACCCAAATCACACTTAGCCACATTCTTTTAAATAAATGAGTCTTGAGTCTTGATTCTATTTGATCCATTAAAAGATTCTTCTAAACTCAGCAATCCTCTATGGAGCATGTTTGTCATTAGATGGATAATGTCCTTCACAAATAATGTTTCTTTTCCATCACAAACCTGAACCATAGTTCCAAGTCTATGATTTGATCATGGAACTTAGATTCACAATTTAGAAACCTCTTAACTTGTTCATCATCATCAAACACCTGGTAGTGATGAACATTTTATAGGATTGAAGGCCTAACAAGCATGTCCACTTGGTACTAACAATGAGGGCTTATATTTTTAATGTCAAATTGAGCACCTAACCCTACAATTCTATTAGCTTCTTCTTTGAAACTTCTATCATTATAATAAATGTTAAATGCATTAAAGAATTCAAGTAAATCCTAGATGGCATTTCGGTATTATTTCAACATTTTATTTTTGGTGTCATAAGTATTGTAGACATGCTTTACCACTATCTCAGAATCACCCTTGGAAATTAATATTTTAATTCCATGTTCATGGGCAGTCCATAAACCAAGCATGAGTGCCTCATACTCAGTAGTATTATTAGTGTACTCAAAGGACAACTGAAAAGAAAACTTGAAACACTTACCATTGGGGGCATAGAATACAACCCTTGATCCATTTCCAAGATCGGAATAAGCCCCATCAAAACACACCTTCCAAACTATACCTTCACTATAAGGTTCAACATAAAGATAAGTAGGTTGTTCATTAGTGTCAAAATTCCCAATGAAAATTCCAACCCTGACATCTATGTACAATAGTTCATTTTGAGCATGTTTTGAATATTCAATTACATGTAGCATCTTCAGATCTATATAAAGTTTGACCATCTTACCCTCCAATGAAATGGTGCCATAGGAAAGGTCTATATGTACACTTCCACCAATATTAGCTGCCCATTTACATGATAGTGGCATCCCCCACTTAGGTAAGTAGTCCAAAACTATCATGTCCATATTCAAATACTTACCTAGATGCACTATCAATTGCACTACCAATCCGTTGACTTGTACAACAATAGGAACTTCTTGTGATTCCATAGAATAACACTTGCCAAAGGTTGATGTAATCTTAACTCTGAGCTCATTTAAGACACCTAAAAATGTTACAAGAAGTACTATAATCAAACATTCAATTGTGGACAATAAGACCGTTGATCAATAGGGTTATATAGAATGGATCCATTTGCAATTGACTCTCTACTAATTTAGTCCCTAAATAGACTTTCAAAGTGAGTTTAATAACCTCTTCAGATTCTTCATCACTTTCTAGGGGTACTTGGGGTAAATTAATTTTATTTGCATCTAAATTCTCACAAAATTCTAAGTATTCAAATGCCCTCTTCCTATGCTCAAATGTTCTTAATAATTCAATAAGTGGCATGGTGATCTCATATACTATACAGAGGAAGAGGAGTATTTTGTGTAAGGGTAACAACACCTTCAACTGGAATACAATCACTTAAGGTCTAAAGTGGAGTAGGTTAGGGTGGATTCACCTACTTAGTAGCATCTTTTAAAGTTGGATTTTGTTTAACATTACTAACACCCTTAGGAATACTAGATAGAAAATGTACTTTATTTTTAGTGTGAGTACCTCTAGGCTTCACAACTTGGGAAATGGATACTAGTTTAGACGTATTAAGAACTATCATAGTTTTCTTAGCTTCCTTACATGCATCCCCTTCCCTTGGATTTGTAGGGGTAGTGTCTTGAGGAGCATAAACTGGTTTCCTACTTCTCAAGTAGTATTTCTTCTCTTGGGTAATTTCCACATTAATTAGAAACACCATATCCTCAACTTATGGGATTCCCACATCATCATTTTTAATCATAGTTGATCTAAAAAAGTCAAAATCATGAATAGGTAATTTATATGCCTATGTCATATTAACCTAAAAATCAAATTCACAAGTTAGGGCATATACCTTTTATACAACACTCTAAAACTATCAATAGTAACAACACTCATAAATTCTATAGAGGCATATATCTTGCTTTAGGGAATTTGACAATTGAACATTATAAGTTATATATCTCCTCAAAATTGGCATTCTTAGTGGACTGTGTTTTTTCAAAATTGACCAAATTCACATCAGCCCACTTGTTCATGTGATTTACCATGACATTTATGTTATTCTCAATTTAGACGGCCATATTTAATGCTAACTATAGGTTCATGGGAGCCTTATCCCAAAAATAATACACAACCTTATCAAAAGAATCACAATATTTTATCAAGAACATTGTATCACTAGGCCTTATATTCATTGATATCCACATCATAGCTTTGTTAAACCATGTGTTGAAGTCTTGTACAAACTCATTGGGGTTCTTCTTAATGTTCTCAAACTCAGCCAAAAGAAAAATTGGATCAACTTTATCACCATACTAAATTCTGAAAAGATTATTCATTTCTTGCCATGAATCAATACATCTATTGGGAAGATAATTGAACCATTCATGGGTGTCTTCCTCCAACATGTACACAAATAACTTAATGCACACATCCTCATGCTCAACCTCATAATATTCCATAATATTATGAAAATCTCTCAAGTATTGATCACCACTCATTGCATTGTTCCCTTGAAACTTTGGAAAACATTTTCTTACTTCATTTAAGACTTCATTAGGAAAACCATCCATGTCATCAAAATTTATAGGCCTAAAACTACAGATGTAGAATACAGGATGTTAATTTTTATCTAGGTCTTTATGCCTCATGATAGGTTTAATTATAGATTCAAGAACAATTGGCAAAGGAATGTGAGGGGGTGAAAGAGGTGTAATTATAGGATCAAACTTGGGAGGGTATTTAACTGGTTGATAAGGAGTTGGATAAAAGATAGAACTATAAGTTTTAAAATGACTAAAATAGCTATGACAGTCCTCAATAATGGGAAGTTCAATAAAAAATTCAAGATGATCATAATTTTGGTGGTTAGGACACTATTTAGAAGCTAGAACTTTCCATTCAATAGGCCTCCAAATTTGTCTCTCTCTTCTTTGATGTAAAATTAAGGGCAAACCAAGTTTCTTAGATGAGTCAACTTTTAAGGATGATCTCAATCCCTCCAACTTTTCAAATAATAAAGAACACTAAAACATGGAAATTAAGATACTCAAGATAAGCAATTATCTTCCTTAAACTAGATAGTAAAGTTGGAGTTGCCACTAGAAACACAAATGTATAATATAATAGTTAACACATTGATTTTTATAAATGCTAAAAACATACTTACAAAATTAAATGATGAGATAAAAGGCAAAGACACTAAAATTTTCAAGATTATGTCCAAAAGGGGAGAAAACACCTTCCAAAATGTAATTTTAATAACTCTTTATAACAAACTCAACATAAATAAAATTGTCAAATATCCTAATCACTGGTACATCTCTAGTGGATTGATGTAATGTTGATGGCCAAGATATCCCAAATGTAGAAAATAACAATAGATAACTTCACAACATGGAATAACTCTAGATCTCTACAAGAGTCCCCAGCTACACAAGTGACTAGGACATAAGTTTGATTGTTAGTAATGACATTATTAAGTGTTGGTTTCTAATTATACACCTCTTATGCTTAATCTTACACACTTGAAGAAAATTTAAAACAAATATGAAAAACCTACTAGTATATATCTATAGCTGTGGGAGGGTTTAGCATCAAGAATGGAATAGACGTAAAAAATGACTGAGAGGAATCGATAGAGGGTCTAATCAGCACCTTGCTACTTTTGGATCTACCTATACCAAAGTGAGAGGACCTAAGGGGTAACTTGCTCACATGGAGAGATTCTATAATTTAACCTCCATGGTGAGTATTGGCATAATGGAACACAAATCTAACCAGAACATAACCAAACTTGCTCACTCTAATCAGGAAGGGTTGTCACACAGAATGAGCAAATGTTATAAGCCAAACACAAGTTACTGAATATAGATAGAAAAGTGACTACAATCTTAATTTGAAATAATCATCAACAACATGGTCTGAATGGAAAAATGCAGTGCTAGATATTTAAAGCAAAAAATGTAGACACATTATAATTATGAAATATTTATGCATTTTCAAGAAAATAACACTTATGATATGCAAAAAGTGTGTATTATTTTTAGGGTAAGATAGGGTATGACAGTTTTTTAATTATAAAAAGTGTGGTGGTGTTCTGATGGTTTTTAAACAATAGGGATTCTTTCAACATTCATGACTTCATATATTGCAGAGATTCAAAAAACTAAAATTCAAGCTACTGGGAATTATCATGAGTAATTTGGACCTACTGGTGCCAATGAATTGAAAATACCCAATTGATCCTAAGACCCAAAAACATACACTAAAACTATAATCTCATATACTTTTTCCTATTAAATCCATAAACTTAGGGTGCCCTAACAAGTTATTCATCAACATATTTCTTGACATAATGTAGAAAGGGATTTATAATCTAGATCTAAGCCCCAAGATGGCAACCAATAATGAGCATAGAATAAGATTTCCAATAAAATAAATTTCATAATACATCATTGAATTTAATAAAAAATAAATAGTAAGATCCACAAATATTTTCCATTAACTTTGTAAGAAAATTTTACATACATCATTGTTTCAGAATGCTACCATGGGGACAAGCATGGTGGATTTTATACATGTTGGGCATGGGAGACATATAAACATACTCTTAGAGCCTACTAATGGATATACTATTATAACCACCTTAGAAAGAGAGGAAACATACACAAGGAGTAGTGATCCTCAAGTTTTATAGAGCTTATACTTTTGAAAAACCAAGACCAATAACAACAACCAACCCATGAATAGACGATCTTGTTATTTTTGGGAATAATTGAGTTTTATTCCCATTTAATAAAAAAGTATGATTATGGAAATAATTAAATAATATTTATAATTATGGCTACTAATTTTTGAAATTTAATTACAATTTGGAAATTCTAAAAATAGTAAAAGAGCAAGGATAAATTTAACTTAGCTTATTCTGAACTATCTAGTCTGAGACAAAGTCTATAAATTTGCATGTAAAATTGAGACACTGTCACAAATATGATCCTAATTTTTTTTTTACAATTGGATAGGATCACTATAACTAGAAACCTGAGGCTTTGGTGCTATAGTATTTCCCTTATGCTATTATCCTAAGGATTTAATATTTTTTGGGTTTTGTTCACCTATTCAAGGTGAGCCTATGTACCAATTTTTAGGTCTTCCTAATAAAAAAACTCCTTGTAGATCTTACTTTTTGTGTACTTGGATCTTCTACATAATTGAAAGAAACTTTGACAGATAAGGAAAAGGGGTTAGTAAGTAAATTATACGCTGGATGCACTTCACACCCCGTATATGAGCATGCTACCTACATAGCAATACTCCAAGGAGGGATCAAGCTAATGCAGTCCTCCTATTGAAGTTCTTGGTGTAATTATGTATGAAAATACAACTAAATATGAAATTGGGTACACTTTATATGGCTAGGGACTAGTGCAAGGGTTTGAATAGATTTGGAATATTATTGGAAGGCTATATGTAGAGAATAGGGAAAAGTGATTGAGTGTACTTATTTGTATTCTTTCTTCTCTCTTTTAAGTGCAAATCTTCTAAATGAGATTTTAGTGGGTTTATATAAGAAACTATTGATTATGGGTTAGATGTATTCACATTAAGTTGACAAGGAAAAGGATCAAAAGAATATGATCGTTGGGGCTCAAAATGCAGTTGGACAACAACAACAAAAGTGGGACACCCTAGAGTTTAGAGCTATAGTCGAAATTGATAATTGTTTTTTAGAGGTTATGGGACCTAGGGATATGGAATTTTCATGGGGAAAGCAATTTGGATCAGCTAGGGTTAAGTTTGGAAGGCCACAAATGTCTAGGAATCAATGAAAAATAGCCTAGGATGGTGAAGAGAAAAAGCAAGAGGGACTTGTGGGTTGGGTATCATTAGTCATGCTCAAGAAACCAAATTTTGGATCTTATATGACTACATTTTCCCCCTTTTATTATAATGATGCATTAAATTGAAATACTAGGATAAAATAAATAATAAATAAGAGTACCTAAATTTACCTATAAAGGTGAAGCCCATGAAGCTTGTGTGATGTTGAGTAATGCTGGATAGTGTATAGAGAACACTTTGTGCAACTGTTAATCTATGAAATAAAACAAAGAGTAGTTCATTTTTCAATATATGTGATATAAAACAAGAACATACAAAATCTGAGTAAAAATAAAATGAAGATAAACGAATGAATACACCTCATTAGGTATGTGAACCAATACAAAACATGTTGTGATCTTGAGTAGGATAAGTAATGATCGATTGCGTTGGATGATGCTGTACCAAAAGTTACATCATGAATGGATTTGAGTGTTAAATTCCCCCAAAAAAAGACCAACAATACAAAGGCTATCCCTTTGGCTCTATCATTGCCCACTAAGTGAATATAATGAATCATGCATGTGTCAATAATGTTTAGACTATGTGTCCAATCACTCTAAATAGGTGGCTTAAGAATACAAAGGCTAGTTAGACCTTTGCCTCCATCATTGCTCCATGAAGTGAAGATATGAAATCATACCAATATAGAATGGATGCCATAAGAGATGGATCATGGAGCCAATGGATGCTCTAAAAGTCTGACAATGTGGCATGGATAGCCAAATGTATGTTGGAAACTAGGCCTCTCTTGGCCATTTTGAGAGATGGAGGTTAGGCTTGTATGGAAGCCACTCTAAAATAGATGCAATATTTTTATGTGAAAACAAAATAGGGAACTTAGGTACTTGGGAAGTTAAACTTGTATTAAATTTAAACTTAATAAATGATGCCAACAACCTGTAGATGGAGTAAGGCACACAACAATTGAGAATTCCTGGCTAATAAACTAAACTTGAAAAAAAAAAAAGAATAATATGCCATGCACATTACCCCAAATCACTGGTGTTTGGAAAATGGATTCTAATCTATAGATTATGTAAACTACCTAATTTAAGATTGAAATTGAGAGTTGTCATGTTATGCATGATACCCCCTATATCTGGATTCCATAAGAAAACTATACTAAAACTATTGATTTTGATTGATCTAGATGTGCAAAAACTATAGCTAAGCTAGAATTTTTGCTCGTTAGTAGAAAACCTAGTTGTTTTTATTCTTAGACAACAACACCAAAATGAAGAAACCCTTGTGTTTGGCCATGCCATCTATTTCTAATGCTGTTATCCTATACTAAAATTAGTTGTTGATTTGGAATTGTCAATATTTTTTAATTCCATTCTGACTGGTTTGACCTTTAGATTCTAAATTGGGTGATCTGAATGCTAATATTTTGACTTTTAGTAGATTTGATATTATTTTTCCCCCTCTTATGAGTGTAGGAATGATTAAACCTACAATGACTGCCCTCAGAAGAAAAGAGTCCTAAAAGTGTGTTATGCTGCATAGATATATGATATAACAATGATATTTGACAAGATATCTCTAGATATAGAAATGTTTCTATTGATAAATTTTTAGATCAATAGGGGTATGCCTAGATAAATATAACAATGTAAAAGCATGTGCAATGTATTGAACTACAACTGGAAATGTTAGATTTTAGTTGTTAGTTTTCAAGGAGGGATGGAGCATGATGTCCATCATGGCATCTAAGAAATCAAGATAAATGCATGATAAGGATCATGGCATTGTAGACAATGATAATAAATCAATCAATAAGCATAAAAACAAGAAGCAAGCAATAAGAAGCATACACAATTGGCTAAGGGGCCATACAAATAAGGGACATGGGCACATGTCACACAAACTAGAAATAAACCATAAATGGCATGTTCAAATGCCACATACACATACAATTTGAAACAAGCAAATATTGGCATGAGGGCCATAGGTACATGAAGAGTAAAATCAAGAGACATTGGAAAATTTCCAAAGGTGCACACACACAAATAAAAGCAAAGGACATTGGTAAATATCCTAAGGTACATATAAGAAATAAAACTATAAATGGAAATGTAATCTCATCTAGCTATGTAAAGTAACAAAGAAAAGCATATAAAAACTAGAAAGGTACAATCTCATCTAAATAATCAAAGCAAGAGTGAAAGTATGCAAGAAATGTTAGTATAGGACTAGGTATATACTAAGAGATACACAAGTTCTATATACTAGTGAAATGTCGATATAGTAATCTATGTAACCTGGTAAGTAATGCACATTAGTATGATAACTTGGAGTGTGTAGTGTAGGATTGACATATCCTGGATGGTGTTGTCATATAGAATGTGCCCCTAGTGGGTATGTATATTGATGTGTGTTTCAAATGTAGAAGTAGGAATTCCCCCTCAATGGGTAGAGTAAAGCAATCAAAGATATGGAAACCATTACACACACTCTAAAGAGATCAAGTGAATTATGGTAATGTAGAAAAATTGACATACAATAACATGCAAAAATTAATGTGAGTCCTAACATGATAGTAGTAATGTAAAGCATGGATGATGTATACAATCAAAATGGTTTTGGTATTTTGATAATTTTGAATTTTTTTTTGTAGTTTGAAATTTTTGTATTGTTTGTCTTTTTATATAAGCTATGTAAAATATAGTATAAGAGATTATATAGAAGCAATGCTAAAAGGAAACTATGTAACAACATGTAGGTAGAGAAATAGGTACATGATAAAATAAAAGACTAGGCTAGTGGGGGGAAGGGATCCAAAGATAGAGCCTACTGGGGATGGAAATGGAGGAAAGGGTCATGACCATCATCAAATTCCTTGAGATCATCATCATAAGTATCCTCATATGATACAAATGATCTATTTATGGTGGCATCATGTTGAATGCAAATTGAAGGTTACTTTGGTGGTAGAGATGCTGACTCTACTCTAGGATGTTTACTCTTGCTATTAGATGACTTAAGTGTAAGTGGTGGAGGTAGTGTTTTTGGTGGTGATATAATCTAGCTCAATATTTTAGTTTATCCAATTTTTATCTTAAAGTTGTACATGAGTTTATATCATGGCCTGTAATCTTATGAAAAATAAAAAATGGGCAACCATCTTGGTGTGAAAATATACTGATAGATTTGTACCATACTATAGGTAATGTGATCAATCCATGATCAAGTAATATTTATAACATAAACTATGGCTTATGATGTGTGCCACCTACATGAATTTGAATAACTAGCTTTATATCCATAGAGGTAACATGTGAACTATATGTCCTAAGTGGTCTAACTATGGTTGTGAGTGTAGAGTATATCATATGAGTGTAGTACGCGATGTTAAAAGAGTTTTAGGATGTGGTATGAGAGATCTAGAGTCATCTTAGTACTCTTATGGGATAAATGGTGTAAATATCAATCCACACAAATAGTCATCTATGAGTTTGGGTATCGTATCATCATCTTAAGAAACTTATGAATATGTTTCAACATCATGTATATATGGTAACTCAAAATTTACCATAAGGGGTAGATATGATATATTAGTCTCATCATCTATAGTAGTAGAAGATGATGCTACTACGAAGGTATATGTAACTAGTGGAGTAACTATGAAATCAATTGGAAATACTGGTACTATCATCTGTGATCGTGGATGTGTAAAAGGTGTCAAATTATGGTTGATGAAGTAGCTGGAATGGTTGATGTTATTATGACTAGAAAAATAGTTGGTCCTAACAGTGCAACTATAAGTGGAGTAGTGTGATAAGTTCTAGTCTCTATAACCTCATATGTATGTCTTTGATCAAGAGAAATGCTATGAAGTGATGGCTATACTATGAGATATGGTATACCATCTAGTGAAATAGTTGAAGATGACTATGTAGTTCAAAAATATTTGAATGGTTGGTTATCTATTAGACATGTGTATATATATCCTTCATGGATAAATTTAATACATCAATGGAGATTAGAAGCAATGGGCCCCATAATATGTATCCAAGGTCGTGTGAGTAAAATATTATAGTAGAGCAAACCTGGCATGCCCTGGAACTGTATGGAAAGGGTTTTTGGTCCCACCATGTTATCTAAAGTAATAGTGCCCAATGTCTATCAGGGTATATCATAAAACCCTCAAATGTTCTTATATGATTTTTTCATGGATTCCAAATCTATGCCCATGACCTGTAAGAATGTGATATTACATATATTTAGCCCAAAACCACTATCAACAAGAAATCTCTTAATTGTGCTAGTTTTGACTTGAACATGTATGAATAGTGGTAAATTTTGATCAATAACTATCTAAGAAGGCATTTCCTCACTATCAAAAAAAATTAAATCTTCTATAGTTTTTAAAGTGTTGACCAATGATGAAAAATAACAAGGTTTGAAATCAATAGGTGTAAAATTTTGAGTAAGTGCTTGATAAAGAATGTCCTTGAATACATTAGCTTTCTAAAGTAGTTCTAACATGGAAATTTTAGCTAGAGTGTTTCTCAACTAACCAAAAATGTCATATACCTTGTGCAAATCTATCTGTGTAGGTGGGTTGGGCCTAGGATAGATTGGAATAGCAGGGTGATAGGCATCCTAGGTAGGTAGAGGAGGCATGGCAATACATCAAGTAATATCTCTAACCACATTATCTACTAGCTATATAGGAGTAGTAATTATAGGATAAGAGTGAAGATAATCAATAGGTTGAGGTGGTGGAGGGACAAAGGTTGTCAAATGTGCTCATTGGCAATGGGTAGTGATATGGGGAAGATAACAATGGGCCAGGTAACATGACTCAACATGAGGTAGAGGCTTCAAAGGAGGTGATGCAAAAGATGTATTAACATGTTTAAGAATAACTTGCTTAACATCATCCCATATAATGAAAAATAAGCATGAAATTAAAATAATGAAGCTTTGTAATAACATATGATAAACTTTGTCATTCATGTACATGATAGGGTCCATTAAGGTTTATTTATTATTTGCAATAAATGTAACAAATGTTTGTAAATAAATGAACAAAATTTTTGCAATTTAATTATGTATTGAACGTGATATCTCAAGAATAAAAATAGGTTCTAGTATATGCAACTGAGGATTTTTCAAAAATATTTATGCAAAATACTATGATTTTTTGAAATGAAAATTGATTTTTTGAGTTTGATATGCAACTAAATATGCAGAAAATGATTGGCAAAGTACTAGAAAATCACTTATAACTAGTTGATGCAACTAGCATTTTTTGAATGAATTTTAAAAATTAATATGATAATTTTAAAATTTTGATATGAATTTATATAAAATTTATAGAATTTTGCTTGAAAAATTTAGGAAAAATTAGAAAATAGTTTTAAAATTAGCAATATATTTTTCCTGGTGTTTGGAATGTGTTTTTATGCAAAAAGGACGTAGTATGTGCAAACTAGGGTTTTAACAAAATATATGATAATTTTGAAACTAATTTATAGATTTATAATTTTTAAATATAGGAAAAATTAGGAAATTATGACAAAAAATCAAAAATAATTTACCTTAGGATTTATAGGGTTTTTATGCAAAATTTGAAGTAAGATGGGTTCACCAAATGTTTTGTTATATTTCGTAATAATGGAGTATTATTCCTATTTAATAAACAAATCTGAGTAAGGAAAATTAGTAAATAATATTCCTAATTATGGATACTAATTTTTGAAATTTATATACAATTTGAGATTTCTAAAAATAGTAAGAGAGTAAGGAGAAATTTAACTTAGCTTATTCTAAGCTATTTGATTTGAGATAGGGTCTGTAAATTTTCATGCAAGATTGAGACACTATCATAAATAAGATCCTAGAATTCATTTTATGATTGGATAGGAGCATCAAAACTAGACATCCTAGGCTTTGTCACTATAGTCCTCCCACACTATTTTCTTGAGGGTTTAATATTTTTGGGTTTTGTTCACCTACTCAAGTTGAGCTTGTGTATCAATTTTTAGGTTTTCATTTTCAATAGAACTCCCTATATATATCTCATTATTTTTTATTTGGATTTTCTATGCAATTGAAATAAGCTTTGGCAAATAAGGAAAAGGGGTTAGTGTGTAAAGGATATGATGGATGCACTTTACACCCCATGTGTGGGCACACTACCTACATTCCAATACTCTGAAGAGGGATCAAGCTAGTGTAGTTCTCCGATGGAAGTGCTTAGTGAAATTATGTATGAAAATTCAACTAAATGAATAATTGGGTGTAATTTAGATGACTAAGGACTAGTGCAAGGGTTTAAAAAGGCTTCGAATAATATTGGAAGGATGTATGTAGAGAATAGGGAAAAGTTCTTGAGTGTACTTATTTATATTCTTGATTCTCTCTTGTAAATGAGTGCCAACCCTTATAAATGAGCTTTGAATGGGTTTATATATAAAAATATCAATAATGGGTCAGATGTGTTTGTATTAGGATAACAAAGAAAAGGATAAGGATAAAAAAAAGTCTGATTGTTGGGGCTCAAAATAGACCTAGATAACATCATTGAAAGTGGGACACACTACAGTTCAACACTATAGTCCAAGTTGGGTACTATTATCTAGAGGTTATGTGACATAGGGGGATGTCTTTATCATGGTGAAAGTAGTCTAGGTTATCTAGGGTTAAGTTTGAAGGGCCACAGATGTCTGGGAGTTAGTGAAAAAGAGCTTAAGATGGTGAAGAGAGTAAGTAAGAGGGACATGTGGGTTGGGTGTCATTAGTCATGCTCATGTAGCCAAATTTTGTATTTTATATGACTTCACTACAATTAATAAAAAAGCAATAGTAAGAACCAAAAATATTTTCCTTTAACTTTGCAACAAAATTTTACATACATCATTGTTTCAAAATGCTGCCATGGGGACAAGCATGGTGGAATTACTATATGTTGGGAAGGGGAGACATAAATATGCTCTTAGAGATTGATAATAGTTATACTACTATAACCACCTTAGAAAGAGAGGAAAAATACACACACAATAGTGATCCCAAAGTTTTAGAGAGCCTATACTTAGGAAAAAAAAGACAAACAACAACAACCAACCCTTGAATAGAGGATAAAATTCCTTATACATTTTTCACCATTTTCAAATCTAAGACTATGGGTCACAATTTGTAAGTCTGTAAAATGTCCCTCCAAATTCTACAAAGATGTTGCAAATAGAAAATATTCTTTGGCATGCCTGAAATCTTCATCCATTTATAAGAAAAATCATTGCTTTAACTACCTCTACAAGGAATGTTAAATATTTGAAACAAATTCTTTGATTTTTTAATTGAAGATGACTTTTTACATGATTTGGAAGGTGAAATTTTTTGTTGAATACCAAAGAAACTATGTCTTCATGTTTGATAATTTGTATATGCCCTTAATGACTTGCTTAGATAGTTGGAACCTCTTTGACAACTCCATTTCCTTTATGCATGCCATGGAACAACCTACTCTTGTAATGAGGGAATTAATATGCTCTATCTATGGTAGAGGTAAAAAATGATCCATGACAAAAAATATTATCTTGTAATAGCCCACAAACCTTCTTCTATGCTTTAAATTATTTCTCATTCATGGAGGAGCCATCAATTTTAACTCTTAAGCCAAATATTACCACATATTGACATGTGGCATGCCACATCAGATCCAACTAGGCATTCATGGGATTTAAAACTAAGACACTTACTTGGCTCTAATGTAGACACGTGTTGCTTTCACATTAACTTTGAGATCCATTGAAATGTCCACCTTCTTCTTGCATTTTTGATCTCATTTGCATAGATGAAACATTCTTCATTGATCCTTTTGAACCCATGATTAATGTAAACCATTAATTTATATCTAGCTCATCATGGTTATGACACACGTCACTACTACATTTGATCTAGAAATTTTTAATAGTCTTCTCTCATTTATGCCATTGATCTGCTAGATGCATGATTGATCATGCATCATTGATTTGATTAGTCACTCATAGAGAGTTTGACACTTGTCCTTTTCATGTCTCTTCGAAGGATATTTGACTTGATGACCCCTATTTACCATAAAATATATTAAAAGGGTTCCCTCAATGGTGAAAATTGTCACCTTCAAACTCATATTGAGGCTTTGTTGAAATCTTGACCTATTATGCACCATCGATTTACATCAGTATGATTTGATATGTACTATCGATCAACAAAATCAAGCTCAAACTTTTAATCATACCATGTGAGCTCAAAACTTGAAACCTCCACAATTGTCCCAAGTCCTTTTAACTTTTTATATTTGATCATGCATTATCATATCATCTTTCCCCACATTAATGTGCAGCATTTGATTTTGATCCCCTAGGTCAGTTGTGATTGGATCCAAGTTAACAATGAAAATAATGAAGTTAGAATTTGGGGGAAAAATAACCTAGTATAAAAGCTTAGCCTAAGGTCTTGGAGCATAGTTAAATATGATAGAAGCTCTAAGATAGGACTCAAAGATATGTTCATATTAAATGGACCAGGCATTTATTTAACCAAATAGATAAAAGGACCAAGGACCATGGGAAGTAAAAGGGACTGAATATGAATTTTAGACTAAGGTTTGGTCATGTTAATAAACATGACTAAACCTTAGTATAAAATTTAAACTAAGTCCATGGCATATTTAAAGCATTCCCACATAAATTAATATCACCAATTTGAATTTAAATAAAAGAGCCTAAGCTAGGGTAATTGGAACAAGGGTCTTAAGGTGCTCAAACATGAATTTAACTTGGCCTTTGATAGACCAAAGGTTAGTAAAGAATAAATTAGTAGGACACTTGACATTTGAAAAACACTTTAAAAAAATAAGTGGGATAAACAAATTAGGCATCTATGATTTAAAAGGGCTCAGTTGCTTCAGTGCAATTTTGGGCATTAAAACTTCCCAACTCTATATTTTTATCCAAACTAGTTTTCTACTAAAATTGCATATAAATGTCTAGTGCAAACATTTTAAATTAGGCATTAATGGTAGAAAAGTAACATCATTTATCTTTAAAATTGATTATTTTTTTGGGCTCATTCCATTGTAGCCATTTATATTATAATTACACTGACATTATAGAGTCCAAAAAACTAGAGGGGTTGAACACAAATACTTCTAGGGGGGTGTTTTGTGTTTCTTTTCATTCTATTCAATCCTTCTTTTCACTTATTTAGAAAAATATTTAGTTATGTAATTTTAATGTTATTTTTAAAATTCCTCTCATGCCCTATGGATGAATAGGGGATATTTATGTGGAATCATAAATCTGGGTCACATATTTCCATTCTTGTTGTTAATTCAAACTATTAAGGTAAGAAAATGGAATTTGTAATAATTTTTGATGGGCAACTCAGATTCAAATGCCATTTTTTTTCAAAATTTATTAAATTTTTATTCCTATTATATTGAAACCGTTTATATTGTAATCACATTAAAATTATAAAGTACCAAAACCTAAGGGGCATAATTGGGAATAATTATATGGGGTGTTGTCTGTCTCAGTTCATTCTATTCAAGCCTTCCTTTAATTTCTTCGACAATAAACTTTATTCTAATTTATGGATGCTAATTTTGTAATTCCTCTCATGTCTTATGAATGCATGTGGGATATCTATGTGGAAATAAAATTATGATTCACATATTCTCATCTCCATTTTTTATATTGAAAATACATCTTTAGTAAAACTGCATTTCAATTTTTTTAAAAAACATTTAAAATGGGACATTAATTATAGAAAACAAAATGTGTAATAATTTTTGATAGGAAACTCATATTTTAGTGACATTTTTTTCAAAAGCGATTTTTGTGTGTGTTTATTCCATTGAAACAATTTATATTATAATCAAACTAAAAGTATAAAGTGCCAAAATCTAGGGTGTTGGTTGGAAAAAAATATAAGGGGTGTTGTGTTTATTTTTTCATCTTGTTCAATCCTTCTTATCATTTATATACATATAAACTTAATTATGCATTATTGATGCTAACTTGATAAGTCCTCTCATGCCTTATAGATGCATGTGAAATATTCATGTTGAAGGAAAATTCTAATTCACATCTTCCCATTCATATTTTTCACTAAAACTAGATTTATTTAGTAAAAGTGCATTTAACTTTTTTGTTCAAACATTTAAAATGGGTCATTATTGGTATAAGATTGAATTTTTAGTAACTTTTGACAGGTAACTCAGATTCGTGTGTTGTTTTATTTTTAAAAGTAAATTTTTTGTACTCATTACGTTAGATGTATTTATATTGTAATAATTTTAAAATTATAAAGTACCAACATCTAGGGGTTGACATGAAATATTTCTAGTGGGCATTGTGTGATTATTTTATTTCTATTCAAGCATTCTTTTCATTTCTCAAACAACAAACTTAATTCTATATTTTGGATGATAATTTTATAAGTCATCTCATGTATTATGGATGCATGTTGGATATTAAAGTAACCTCACAAATTTGGTCCACATCTTCCCATCCCTATTTTTTCATTGAAATTAGTTTTTACGATAAAGTGCATTTTTTTAAACATTTAAAATGGGCCACTATTTACATAAAATAGAATTTATAATATTTTCTGATGGTCAAATCAGATTTGATTGCCATTTTTTCTTAAAAGTGATTATTTTTTATGTTCATTCCATTAGAACTATTTATATTATAATCACGCTAAAATTATAAAGTGATAAAATATAAGGGGGTTGGTTAGAAATAATTCTAGGGGAATGTTGAGTGAGTATTTTCATTCTGTTCAAGTCATCTTTTCATTTTTGTAATAAAAAACTTAATTTTGCATTATGGATGATAATTTTATAAGTCCTCTCATACCTTATGGATGCACGTGGGATATTCAATTGGCTACATAACTATATTTCACATATTCCCATACCTATATTTACTGAAGCTATTTTTTTAGTAATTTTTTTTTGTGTGTGTAGACATTAAGAATTGGACATTAAAGGAAAAAATATTAAATTTGTAATAATTTTTATTAGGAAACTTAGTTTTGACTGTCAATTTTTTGAAAAGTGTTTATTTTTGTGTTCATTTCATTTAAACAATTTATATCATAGTCACAATAAAGCTATAAAGTGCCCAAATTAGGGGGTTGATTGGAAATAATTCCAAAGGGGTGTTGTGTGTCTCTTTTAATTCTATTCAATCCTTTTTTTTATACACCAACAAAGTAAATTATTTACTATAGATGCTAATTTGATAAGTCCTCTCATTTTTTATGGATTCACGTGGGATTTTTACATGGTAAAACAAATCTAGTTCACATCTTCCCATCCTCACTTTTTACTTACATTGGTATTTTACTAAAAAGGCATTTAATTTTTTTGATAAAATATTAAAATGGGACGTTAATGGCATATATCAAAAAATTTAATAACTTTTGATAGTTAACTCAAATTTGACTATCATTTTTTTTAAAAGTGAATATTTTTTGTGTTCATTCCATTGGAACCATATATATTGTAATCTCACTAAAATTATAAAGTGCCAAATTATAGGGGGTTGATAAAAAATAATTTTAGGGGAGTTTTTTTTATGTCTATTTTCATTATTTTTAATCCTTATTTTGATTTCTGCAACAACAAATTTAATTCTACATTATGGATGCTAATTTGATAAGTCCTCCCATGCCTTATGGATGTGTGTGGAATATTTTGGGAGAATCACAAATATGGTTCACATATTCTCATCCATTTTTTTTATAAATTGATTTTTTAAGTAAAAGTGCATTTAAATTTTATTTTGAAACATTTAAAATAGGTTGTTAATGGTAGAAAATTAAATTTGTAATAAATTTTGATAGGCAATGTAGATTTGAGTGTCATTTTCTTTTAAAGGTCATTTTTTATTCATTCTATTGGAACCATTTATATTTTAATCACACTAAAATTATAAAGTCCAAAGCTGTAGGGGTTATATGAAATAGTTTGAGGAGGGTGTTGTGTATCTCTTTTCATTATGTTTGATCCTTCATTTAATTTTTGAGGAAATAAACATAGTTGTACATTATGGATGCTCATTTTATATGTCCTCTCATGCATTATGGATGCACATGGAATATTTATATGCGAACATAAATATTGTTCACATTTTCCCATCATTTTGTGTTGAATCTATTTTTTTTAGTAAAATTGAATGTAAATGTTATGTGTAAACATTTAAAATGGGCCATTAATGCGATAAAATGGAAATTGTAATAAATTTCCATAATAAACTCGTATTTGAGTGGCACTTTTTTTTTAAATGATTTTTTATGCTCGTTCCATTGGAACCATTTATAGTGTAATCACACTAAAATTATAATTTATGAAGATCTAAGAGTTGATTAGAAATAATACCAAGGTGGGTGTTGTGTGTCTATTTTCATTCTGTTTGAGCCTTATTTTTATTTTTACGAAAATAAATTTAATTCTACTTTATGGATTCTAACTTAAAAATTCCTCTCATTCCTTATGGATGCACATGGAATATTCAGGTGGTAGATTAATGAAAAAGGTTTTTTTTTATTAAAAGTGCATATAATTTTTTTTGTGAAAATGTTTAAAATGGGCCATTAATGGAAGAAAATGGAATTTATAATAAAATTTTAAGTGTAAATTGGATTTGCATGTTGTTTTTTCAAAACTGGTTGATTTTTTTATTCACATTCCATTGAAATAATTTGTATTATAATCACACTAAAATTATAGAGTGCCAAAATCTAGGGGGTTTATTTGAAATAATTTTACGGGGTAATGTGTGTTTATTTTCATTTTATTCGATCTTTGTTTTTTTTATTTATATAACAGAAAAATTAATTCTACATTATGGTTTCTAAATTGATAAGTCCTCTCATGACTTATAGATACATGTGGGATATTCAAGTGGTAGCACAAATCTGGTTCACATCTTTCCATCCTTATTTGTTTTAATAAAACTAATTTTTTAGTAAAAGTGTATTTAAATTTTTTATGTGAATATTTTAATTGGGCCATTAATGAAAAAATATATATTTGTAATAAATTTTAATAATAAACTGAAATTTGGATGTTTTAATTAAAAAGTGGTTTTTTTTTTTTCTCATTCCATTAGAACCATTTATATCATAATCATAATAAATTTATAAAGTGCCAAAATCTAGGGGATTGATTAAAAATAATTCTAGGGGAGGGTGTTGTGTGTCTCTTTTCATTCTCTTCAATACTTCATTTAATTTATACAAAATAAAACATAATTATTCATTATGGATGCTAATTTCATATGTCCCCTCACACTTTACAGATGCACATGGGATATTCAGGTAGCAACACAAATCTAGTTCACATCTTTCCATCTTATTTTTTTAGTAAAAGTTCATTTTTTTTAATTTGTGAAAACATTTAAAATGGATAATTAATTGAATCAAATTTTTTTAATTAAATTTTGATAGAAAAGTCAGAATTGTGTGCCATTTTTTTCATTTTTTTTTCTCACTCCAATGGAATAATTTATATTATAGTCCCACTAAAATTATAACCTGCCAAAATATAAGGGATTTGATTGGAAATAGTTATAGGTGGTGTTGTTTGTATATTTTCACTCTCTTAGATCCTTATATTCATTTATGTAACATAAAAAGTAATTATGCATTATGGATGGTAATTTAGTAATTCCTCTCATACCTTATGGATGTGTACATGATATTCAGGGGGAAACACAAATCTATTTCACATCTTCCCATTCCTATTTTTACTAAAATTGGTTTTTTTATATAAGTATAAAAAAAAAATCAAAAATTTAAAATTGGTCATTAATGGTAAAAAATAGGATTTGTAATAACTTTTAATAGGTAGCTATGATTTTAGTGCATTTTTTATTAAATGGTTTTTTTTTTGCTTATTCAATTGGAACCATTTATATTTTAATTTAATTAAAATTATAAAGTACCAAAATATATGGTGGTTGATTAGAAATAATTTTAGGGTGGTGTTGTGTGTCTTATTTCATTCTATTCGATGCTTCTTTTATTTATTAAAAAAAAAAACATAATTATGCATTATGGATGCTGATTTGATAATTCCTCACGTTCCTTACATATGTGTATGGGATATTATTGTAGTAACACAAATTTGGTTCACATCTTCCCATCCCTTTTTTGAAAATAGAAACTAGGTTTTTAATAAAAATGAATTTAAATTTTTGTGCAAGGATTCAAAATGGTTGATAACTGGTAGAAAATAGAATTTTTAATAAAATTTATAGGCAACTCAGATTTGAGAACCTTTTCTTTTCAAAAGTGACTATTTTTTGCGCTCATTCCATTGGAACTATTTATATTTTAATTTCACTAAAATTATAAAGTTAAAAATTCTAAGGTGTTGTTAATAAATAATTCCATTGGAGATATTCATGTAGTAGCACAAATCTAGTTCACATCTTCCCATCAAAATTTTCCCTAAAACTAGTCTTTTTAAAAATATGCATTTAATTTTTTTGTGCAATAATTTAAAATAGGTCATTAATGGTATAAAACAAAAATTTGTAACAAATTTTGATAAGAAACTCAAATTTGAGTGTTATTTTTTAAATTTATTATTTTTTATGTTCATTCCATTTGAACCATTTCTATAATAAAAACACTAAAATTATGAAGCGCAAAAATCAAAGGGGGTTGATCATAAATACTTTTATAGGGGTTTTGTGTCTCTCTTTCCTTCTATTCAAGACTTCTTTTAGTTTCTAAAATAATAAACAAAAATTTTCTTTTTGGATGCTGATTTGATAAGTCCTTTCATGCCTTAGATGCACATGGGATATTCTAATGGAAACACAAATATGTTTCACATCTTCCCATACCCATTTTATATTGAAAATATTTTTTATTAAAAATTTATTTAATTTTTTTGTGAAAGAATTTAAAATGGAAAATCAATGAAAATAAATTAAATTTGTAATAAATTCTGATAGGCAACTCAGAATTGAGTACCTTTTTTTTTCAATTATTATTTTTTGCTCATTCCATTAAAACCATTTATATTATAATTTCACTAAACGTATAACATTCACAAATCTAAGGGATTTTATTGGAAATAATTCTAAGTAGTGTTGCGTGTCTCATTTCACTCTCTTCGATCCTTAGTTTGATTTCTACAAAATAAAAGTTGATTATGCATTATGGATGTGTGTAATATATTTAAGGGATGGCATAAATATGTTTCACATCTTCCTATTCTTATATTTTACAAAAAATAGTTATTTAGTAAAAGCACATTTAATTTTTTTTTGTAAACATTTAAAATAGGTCATTAAAGGTAAAAATCAGGATTTGTAATAACTTTTTAAAGGCAATTTAGATTTTAATACCTTTTTTTTTAATTATTTTTTTTGGTTTTCATTACATTTAAACCATTTGTATTGTGATTTCATTAAAAGAATAAAGTGCCAAAATCTATGTTGTTTAATTAGAAATAGTTTTAGGAGAGTGTTATGTGTCTCTTTTCATTCTATTTGAGGATTCTTTCAATTTATATATTAAAAAATATAATTATGAATTATATATGCTAATTTGATAAGTCCTCTCATGTATTACATGTGCGCATGGGGTATTATTTTAGAAACACAAAGTTGGTTCACATCTTCCCATCCCTTTTTTTAACATAATCCATGTTTTTAATAAAAGTGAATTTAGTTTTTTGTGAAAACATTTAAAATTGAATTTATAATAAATTTTTATAAGGAAATTATATTTTAGTGCCTTTTCTTTTTAAAAGTGATTAGTTTCTTGTGATCAATCAATTGGAGCCATTTATATTGTAATTACACTAAAATTATAAAGTGACAAAATCCAAGGAGTTGATAATAAATAATTACAATGGAGATATTCTCATAGTACCATAAATGTAGTTCACATCTTCCCATCCCTTTTCTTACTAAAACTAATTTTTAGTAAAATTGTATTTATGTTTTTTGTGCAAACATTTAAAATGGGTCATGAATGGTAGAAAATAATAAAATGTAATAACTTTTGATAATAAACTCATATTTGAGTTTCATTTTTTTAGAGTGATTGTTTTTTTTGTCTTAAGTCCATTTGAACCATTTATATTATAAATGTGTTGGAATTTAAAATTACCAAAATCAAAAGGGACTAATTGTAAATAATTATAGGAGTGTTGTGTGTCTCTTTTAATTTTGTTCAAGTTTTATTTTCATTTCTATAATAACAAACTTAAATATGCATTATGGATACAAATTTGATAAGTCCTATCATGCCTTATAAATGTGTGTTGGATATTTAGGAGGTAGCACAAACCTGGTTCACATCTTCTCATCCCTATAATTTTAATAAGACTATTTTTTAGTGAAAGTGCATTTTAATTTTGTGTACAAATGTTTAAAATCCACCATTAATGAGAAAAATATATTTTAATAAATTTTTATAGGCAACTTATATTTGAGAGTCATTTTTTTTCAAAAGTTATTTTTAGTGTTCATTTCAATGGAACCATTTATATTGTAATCACAATAAAATTATAAAGTGACCAACTATTGGGGTTGATAAAAAATAAATATAGGGGGTGATGTGTCTCTTTTCATTATGTTCAAGTAGGGGATGATGGTAATTTGATAAGTCATCTCACGTCTTATGGATTTGTGTGGATATTCAATTGATAACACAAATCTGGTTCACGTTTCTTATCCCCTTTTTTGTTGAAACTAGGTTTCTAGTAAAAATACATTTTATTATTCTGTGAAAACATTTAAAATAGTTCATTAATGGTAGAAAATATGATTTTGTAATAAATTTTGATAGGCAATTCAGAATTTGAGTGCTATTTTTAAAAATTTACTAAATTTTGTGTTCATTCCATTTAAACCATTTCTATTATAATCACACTAAAATGTTAAATTATTAAAATATAAGGGGTTTATAAGAAATAATTTCATGTGGGTGTTTTCTATCTATTTTCATTCTCTTTGAGACTTCTCTACATTTCTACAACATAAAACATAAATCTAAATTATGTATGTTAATTTGATATGTCCTCTCACACCTTATAAACATATGTTGGATATTCAAATGAAAGCACAAATATAGTTCACATATTTCAATCCTATTTTTAATTGAAACTATTTTTTTAATAAAATAAAATTTAATTATTTTGTACAAAGATTTAAAATGACTCATTAATGGTAGATAACACAATTTTTAATAACTTTTGATAGGCAAATCAGATCTGAGTCTCATTTATTTTTAAATATTTTTTTATTCATTCTATTAGAGCCATAGATATTGTAATCAAAGTAAAATTATAAATTTATAAAATCCATGGGGTTGATTGGAAATAATTCTAGGGGTTGTTATGTGTCTCTTTTCAATCTGTTTGAGTCTTCTTTTCATTTATACAACAACAAACTTAATTGTACATTATGGAAATTAATTTGATAAGTCTTATCATCCATTATTGATCCATGTTGGATATTTAGGTGACATCATAAATCCAGTTCACATATTCATATCTCTATTTGTAATGAAACTAGTTTTTAGTAAGAATGAATTTAAATTTTTTATGTAAACATTTAAAATGAGCCATTAATAGTTGAAAATAGAATTTGTCATAAATTTTGATAGGAAAATAATATTCGATTGCCTTTTTTTCAAAAGATATTATTATTTTTTATGTTTATTAAACTAGAAACATTTGTATTTTAATCACACTAAAATTATAAAATACCAAAATCTATGGAGGTTGATAAAAAAAAGGGGTGCTAGGTGTCTTTTTTCATTCTATTCACACCTTGCTTTATTTTTTGAAATAAAAAACTTTATTTTACGTTATGGATGTTAATTTGATAAGTACTCTTCCACCTTATCAATATGTGTTAAATATTCAAATGATAACACAAATATGGTTCACATCTTCTCATCCCTATTTTTTAACTAAATTGTTTTTTTCACAGTAAAATTGCATTTAATTTTTTTGTGCAAATTTTATAATGGGTCATTAATGGTAGAAAACATAAATTTTAATAAATTTTGATAGGTAACTCACTTTTGAATTTTTTTAAAAAAAGTGATTAATTTTTTTACTCATTTTATTAGAACCATTTATATTTCAATCAAACTTAAATTATAAGGTGCCATAATATAAGATGGGTTGAGAAGAAATAATTTTAGGGGAAGGGGGGGGGGGTGTGGTGTGTGCCTTTTTTCATTCTATTTTAGTCTCCTTTTAATTTATGTGACAAAAATTAATTATACATTATGGATATTAATTTTAGAATTCCTCTCACACCTTATGGATACACATGGGATATTTAAGCAACACCACAAATATGGTTCCCATCTTCTCATCCCTTTTTTCACTAAAACTATTTTTTTCTAGTAAAAGTGCCTTAATGTTTTTATGCAAACAATTAAAGTGGGCCATTAATGGTATAAAATATATATTTTTATAATTTTTGATAGGAAACAAGGACTGTAGTGACATTTTTTTTAAAAGGGTTTTTTTCCTCATTACATTTGAACAATTTATATTATAATCATAAAGTACCAAAATATAGGGGGAAAAAATTATATAGGGGAGTGTTATGTATCTCTTTTCATTCTATTTAATCCTTCTTTTCATTTTTGCAACAAAAAACTTAATTCAACATTATGGATACTAATTTGATAAGTCCTCACACACCTTATAGATGAATGTGGGATATTCACAAGGTAGCACAATTCTAGTTCACATATTCTTATCCTTGATTTTTATTGAATCAAGATTTTTGATAAAATTGTATTTAATTTTTTTTAAAAAGTATTTAAAATGGTCCATTAATGATAGAAAACATAAATTTGTTATAAATTTTGACAGGGAAATCTAATTTGAGTGTGATTTTTTTCAAAAAGTGATTATTTTTTTATCATTCCATTGAAACAATTTATATTATAATTACAATAAAATTATAATGTGACAAAAATAGTATGTTTATCATAAATAAATTTAGAGTGTGTTATGTGTCTCTTTTCATTTCATTCAAGACACATTTTCATTTAAGTAATAATTAACATAATTATGAATTATAGATGGTAATTTTATAAGTCCTCTCCTACCTTAGACATGTGCATGTGAGATTCAGAAGGAAACACAAATTTGGTTCACATCTTCTCATCCCTTTTTTATTGAAACTAGTTTTTAGTAAAAGTGCATTTTAATTTTTTGTACAAACATTTAAAATCATCCATTAATGGGGAAAAAAGGAATTTGTAGTAAATTTTTATAGGAAACTCATATTTGTGTGTTAATTTTTTCAAACGTAACAATTTTTTTAACTAATTCCATTGGAACTATTTATATTGTCATCACACTAAAATTATAAATTACCAAAATATAGGTGGTTAATCGGAAATAAATCTAGCCTGGAGGGTGTTGGATGTATCTTCTCATTATTTTTGAGCATTATTTTCATTTCTATAGTTAGAAACATAATTATTCATTGTGGATGCTAATTTGATATGTCTAATCATACCTTATACATGTGTGTGGGATATTAAGGGGGAAACACAAATTTGGTTCACATCTTCCCATACGTATTCTTTTTTAAAATAAGTTTTTATTAGAAATGTATTTAATTTTTTGTGTAATCATTTAAAATGGGCCATTAATGGTATAAAATATAAATTTTAATAACTTTTGATATGTAACTCCATCTTTGAGTTCTATTTTTTTCAAATTGATTATTTTTTATGCTTATCCCACTAAAATTATAAATAACCAAAATTCAGGGAGTTTAGTAAAAATAATTCCATGGGGATGTTGTGTGTCTCTTTTCATTCTCTTCAAGCCTTATCTTTAGTTTTACATAAACAAGAATAATTAGCTATTATGAATGTGAATTTTATAAGTCTTGTTATGTGCTATAGATAGGGATAAAATATTCAAAAGGCATCACAAATATGGTTCACAACTTCCCATCCTTGGTTGATACTAAAACTATATTTTTAGTAAAAGTGAATTAAATTTTTTTTTACAAATATTTAAAATGGGTCATTAATAGAAAAAAATTGAATTCATAATAAATTTTGATAGGTAACTTGGATTTTAGTGTCATTTAAAAAAAATAAAATTACTCAATCCATTGGAACAATTTATATTTTAGTCACACTAAAATTAAAAGGTTTAAAAAACTAGGGTGTTGATCATAAATAATTCCATGGGGGGTGTTGTCTTTTTTCATTGTATTTGAATTTTATTTTAATTTATACAACAAAAAGCTGAGTTCTAAATTATTAAGTGTATTTAATAAGTCCTCTCACATGTTATTGATGCATGTGGGATATTCATGAGATGACACAAATCTATTTCACATCTTCCAATATCTATTTTTTTAAATAAAACCAATTATTTCATAAAAGTGTATTTTATTTTTTTGTGAAAATATTTAATTTGGACCATTAATCACATAAAATAGATTTTTTAATAACTTTTGATAGGCAACTCAGATTTTTGTGTCTTTTTTTTTCCAAATTTTTGTTGTTGATTCCATTGGAATCATTTATATTGTAATCGTATTAAAATTATAAAGTGTCAAAATTTAGGGGTGTTCATCAATAATAATTCCAAGGGGTGTTGTGTGTCTATTTTTATATTATTTGATACTTCTTTCAATTTCAATAGTAATAAATTTAATTCTTTTATATATACTAATTTGATAAGTCCTATTATACTTTATGGATGTGCATGAGATATTCATGCAACAACAAAAATCTTGTCAAATATTCTCATTCCTTATATTTTTTGAAAATTAGGTTTTTTTTAATAGTAAAAATGCATTTAATTTATTTATGCAAACATTTCAAAAGGGCCATTAATGGAAAAAAATGGAATTTTCAATAAATTTTTATATGTAACTTATAGATTTGAGTGTCATTTTTTTCAAAAGCGGTTATATTTTTGTGTCCATTCCATTGGAACCATTTATATTATAATCAAAATAACATTATAAAGTGATAAAATATAGGGTGATTGAATGAAAATAATTCCAAGGTTGGTGTTGTGCATCTATTTTAATTATGTTTTACCCTTCTTTTCTTCTATGTAACAACCAACATAATTCTACATTATGAATGATAATTTGATAATTACTCTCACCCCTTTTGGATGTGTGTAGGATATTAAAGTGGTAGAAAAAATTTGATTCAAATCTTCCTATCCTTATTTTTATTATGATTTTTGTTTTTAGTGAAAGTAGATTTATTTTTACAAACACTTAAAATTTGTCATTAATGGTAGAAAAATTTCATAGTCAACTCATATTTGAGTGTCATTTTTCCTCAAAAGTGATTTATTTATTTTGATAATTTCATTAGAACCATTTATATTATAATTGGACTAAAATGATAAATTGCCAAAATATAGGGGTTTTGATTGGAAATAATTCTAGGAGGGGTGTTGTGTATCTCTTTTCATTATGTTTGAGTCTATCTTTCATTTATGTAATAATAAAGATAAGTTTGCATTATCGATGATAATTTGATATGTCCTCTCACACCTTAGAGATGTGCATGGAATATTCATGCATAAACTCAAATCATGTTAGCATCTTCTCATTCCTTTTTTTTATATTAATACTAGTCTTTTTAGTAAAAGTAAATTTAATTTCTTTATGAAAAAATATAAAATAGGCTATTAATAGTAGAAAATATAATTTGTAATAAATTTTGATAATAAAATTATAATTTTAGTATTATGTTTTTTTCAAAAATGATTTTTTTGTGATTTTTCAATAGGAACCATTTATATTGTAATCACACTAAAATTATAATGTGAAAAAAATTAGGTGGGTTCATTAGAAATAATTTTAAGGGCGTGTTGTGTGTGTCTTTTCATTCTCGTCGATCCTTATTTTCATTTCTATATAATAAAACTTTATTTTTGCTTCATGGATTCTAATTTTATAATTCCTCTCACATGATATAGATGCATGCATGATATTTTGATGTCAGCACAAATTTGGTTCACATCTTTCAATCCTTATTTTTTTTATTGAAAATAGTTTTTTTAATTAAAACCACAATTAATTTTTTTTCAAAACTTTAAAATGGGCCATTTAATAATAGGAAAGGGAAATTATTAAAAAATTTGACAGGCAACTCAAAATTTGAGTGCTACTTTTAAAAGTGATTATTTGTGGTCTTTCTATTAGAACCATTTCTATTTTAATCACACTAAAATTAAATAGTTACAAAATTTAGGTGGTAAATAAAAAATAATTCATGGGGGTGTTGTGTGTCTTTGTTCATTCTCTTCAAACCTTCTTTTCATTTTTTCAACATAAAACCTAATTCTACATTATGGATGATAATTTCATAAGTCCTCTCACCATATAGACATTCAAGCATCAACACAAATATGGTTCACATATTCCATCCCTATTTTTTAATAAAAAATACTTTTAGTAAAATTTCACTTATTTATTTTGTGATTTTTTTAAAAATGGACCATAAATAGAAGAAAAATAAAATTTTAACAAAGATTGATAGGCAACTCATATTTGAGTGCCTTTTTTTTAATAATTAAATTATCATTTTATTGTAACCATTTATATTGTTATTGAACTAAAATTATAGCATGCAAAAATAAATTTGAGTTGATCAGAGATAATTATAGGGGGTGTTGTGTATCTATTTAATTATGTTCAATTCCAATTTTCATTTCTACAACAAACAACATAGTTTTACATTATGGATTTGAATCTGATAAGTCCTCTTGTGTCTTATGGATACACATGGTATATTCAATAGTATAACAAATCTGAATCACATATTCCGATCCATATTTTCTTACTGAAACTAGTTTTTAAAAAAAGTGTAATGAGTTTTTTTGTGCAAAAAATAAAAATGAGCCATTAATGGCATAAATTGGAATTTGTAATAATTTTTTATATAGAACTCATATTTGAGTGAATTTTTTTTAAAAGTGATTATTTTTTACACTCATTTAATTGGAATGCTTTATATTATAATCTTACTAAATTATAAACTGAAATAATATAAGGGTTGATTACAAATAATTTGGTGGGAGTGTTATGTGTCTCTTTTCTTTATGTTTGATCATTGTTTTCATTTATGCAATATAAAATTTAACTTTGCATGATCTGATGCATGTTATTACACCATATGGATGCACAAGGGATATTCATATAGAAATACAAATATATTTCACATCTTCTCATCCCTTTTTTTACTGAAACTATTGTTTAGTAAAAGTGCATTTGACTTTTTTGCAAACATTTAAAACTACGCATTAATGGCATACACTAGAATTTGTAATAAAATTTATAGGGAACTTCGATTTGAGTGTAATTATAATCTCAAAAATGATTAATTTTTTTCTCACTCCATTAAAACCATTTTTATTATAATCTCACTAAATTTATAAAGTGAGAAAATATATATGGGTTGGTTAGAAATAAATCCATGGGGATGTTGTATATCTCTTTTCATTTTATTTGATCCTTATTTTCATTTATACTACAACAAAATTAATTATGCATTATGGATAATTTGATAAGTCATCTCACAATTTATGAATGTGCATGGTATTTTAGGTGGAAACAAAAATCTAAATCACAATTTACCATCCATGTTTTTAATTGAAACTAGTTTTATAGTAAAAATTTACTTAAACATTTTTTTCAAACATTTAAATTGGGTCATTAATGATTGAAAATGGAATTTGTAATAAATTTTCATAGGCAACTCATAATTGAGTGTCATTTTATTTTCAAAAGTTTTTCTCTTTCCATTGGAACCATTTATATTATAACTGCACTAAAATAACAATGTGCCAAAATATATTAGAATTGATTAGAAATAATTCTGGGGGGGAGGTGGTTTTTGTTATGTGTCTCTTTCCTTTGTGTTCGAGTCTTATGTTAATTTATAAAAAAGCAAAGTTAATTCTACATTATGGATGCTAATATGATAAACCCTCTCATGTATTATTGATATACATAATATATTCAAGTGATAGAATAAATTAGTATCACAAATCTGCTTCACATCTTCCTATCCATGTTTTTTTATTGAAACTAGTTTTTTAGTAAAAGTGCATTTAAGTTTTTTGTGAAAATATTTAAAATCAGCCATTAAGGGTATAAATTAGAATATGTAATAATGTTTTATAGGCAACTTAGATTTGAGTTCATTTTTTTTAAAAGTAATTAATTTTTTTCATTAAATCTATTATAACCCTTTATATTGTAAACATATTAAAATTATAAAGTGTCAAAAATTGGAGGTTGATAAAAAATAATTCTAGGGGTGTTATGTGTCTATTTTCATTCTTTTTGATCCTTCTTTTCATTTATACAATATAAAAATTATTATTTTATTATGGATGGTAATTTGATAAGTCATCTCATGCCTTATGGATGTGTATGGGATACTTAGGTAGTTGTAAAAATATGGTCCACATCTTGTGATCCAATTTTTTCTTTTCGAACTTGTTTTTTAGTAAAAGTGAATTTAATTTTTTGGTGTAAACATTTAAAATGGTCTATTAATGGAAAAAAATAGAATTTGTAATAAAATTTGATATGAAACTCAAATTTTAGTGCATTTTTAATTTAAAAAGTGATTAATTTTTTATGTTCATTCCATTAGAACCATTTAAATTGTAATCAAACTAAAATTATATGTGCCAAAATACAGCGAGGTTGATTAGAAAGCATTCCAAGGGGTGTCGTATGTATGTTTTTATTCTATTTGAGCCATATTTTCATTTCTAAAACATCAAACATAATTCAACATTATGGATGCTTATTTGATATGTCCTCTCACACTTTATGAATACATGTGCTATACTTAGGTAACACCACAAATTTGGTTCACATCTTCCCATCTATGTTGTTTTAATTAAACTAGTTTTATAGTAAAAATGTATTTAAATATTTTGTGCAAACATTTCAAATAGCTTGTTAATGATATACAATAGAATTTGTAATAATTTTTCATGGCCAAATCACATTTTTGTTTCAATCTTTTCAAAAGTATTTTTTTTGGTATTCATTCCATTAGAACCATTTATATTATAATCACACTAAATTTATGAAATGCCAAAATCTATGGGGGTTGATAGTAAATAATTCAAATGCAATATTGAGTGTCTCTTTTCATTATGTTCAAGCCTTCTTTTCATTTCTATAATGGCAAACTCAATTTTAAATTATGGATTCTAATGTCATAAGTCCTTTCACATGTTATTGATACACATTGGATATTCACATAGCTATAAAAATATCATTCACATATTCCCATCATTGCTTTTTTACTAAAATTTGTTTTTGAGTAAAAGTACATTTCAATTATTTTGTGCAAACATTTAAAATGGGCCATTAATGGTATAAAATATAATTTTTAATAAATTTTGATAAGCAAACCATATTGAAATTCCATTTTTTCAAAATAGATTATTTTTTTACTCTTTCCATTAGAATCATTTATATTATACTCATACTAAAATTATTAAGTACCAAAATCTAGGGTTGATTGTAAATAATTCTAAAGGGGTGTTATGTATCTCTTTTTAGTGATTGTAAATAATTATAAGGGGGTATTATGTTTGATCCATCTTTTCATTTCAATGACATACAACATAACTTTACATTATGGATGTTAATTTGATAAGTATTCTTATACCTTACTAATACACATGGGATGTTCATGTGACAATACAAGTACAGTTCACATCTTCCCATCCCTAATGTTTTTCTTTGACCAAAATTGGGGTTTTAGTAAAAATGCATTTAAAGTTTTTATGAAAAAAAATAAAGGGAACCATTAATTGTATAAAATGGATTTTTTCAATAAATTTTGATACAAAACTTGTATTTCGGGGTCAATATTTTATACAAAATTGATTAATTTTTTTTTTCATTCCATTTTATATTGCAATCAAACTAAAATTATAAGGTGCCAAAATCTAGGGGGTGATTAAAAAATAATTCAAGTTGGGTGTTGTGTGCCTAATTTAATTTTATTCAATCATTATTTTCATTTATGAGATGTAAAACTTAATTATACATTATGGATGTTAATTTGATAACTCTGTAATTTATTTATTTAAGTGGCAACATAAATATGTTACACATCTTCCCATACTTATTTTTTTAATTGAAATTGATTTTTTAGTAAAAATGTATTTAAATTTTTATGCAAACATTTAAAATGGACTTTAATAGAAGAAATGGAATCTGTAACAAATTTTGATAGGCATCTTGTATCTCAGTGTGTTTTATTTCAAAGTTCATTATTTTTTGTGCTAATTCATTTGGATCCATTTGTAGTTTAATCACACTAAAATTATAAAATGCCAAAATCTACAAAGTTGATGGGAAATAATTCCAGTGGGTGTTATGTGTCTCTTTTCATTCTTTTTGAGCTTTCTTTTCATTTATATAACATAAAAAATAATTATACATTATGTATGATAAATTGATAAGTCTTATTATGCCTTATGGATGCACATGCCATATTCAATCAGTGGAATAAATGTGGTTCACATATTCACAACCCTTTTTTTATTGAAACTATTTTATAGTAAAAGTTAATTAATTTTTTTCTGAAAACATTTTAAATGCCATTAATGACAAAAAATGTAAATTCTAAAAGCTTTTGATAAAAAAATTGAATTTGACTAATTTATTTTTAAAGTGATTTTTTTTTAATGTTCATTCCATTGGATCCATTTATATTATATTATCAATATAATTTTAAAGTACCAAATCTAGGGGGTTGAACTTAAATAATTCTAGGGTTTGTGTCTTTTTCATTCTATTTCAGCCTTATTTTCATTTTTGCATGTTCAAAAAACATAATTCTAGATTATGGATTTTGATTTTCTATGTCCTCTCATGCTTTATGGATGCACAAGGGATATTTAGGAAATAAAACAAAACTTGTTCACATCTTTTCATTCCTATTTTTTTAATTGAAACTAGTTTGCTTAAAAGATGCATTCAAATTTTTTTTGCGAACATTTAAAATGTGTTATTTATGGCAAAAAAAATATTAAATCTTGATCAATAACTTTGATTTGAGTGTCATTTTTTTTTCAAATTGATTATCTTTGTGTTCATTCCATCAGAACCATTTATATTGTAATCTTACTAAAATTATAAATTACTAAAATATAGGGGTTTGATCAGAAATAATTTTAGGGGGTTCTTGTGTGTCTCTTTTCATTTTATTTGAGACTTATTTTCATTTATGCAACCACATAATTAAATTTTCATTATGATTTGTAATTTATTAAGTCCTCTTATGTCTTATAGATGCATGTGGAATATTTAGTTGGTAGAAAAAATCTTGTTCACATCTGCCCATCCCCATTTTTTAATGAAACTAGTTATTTAGTAAAAGTGAATTTAGATGTTTTGCACAAACATTTAAAATGACCCATTAATGTTAGAAAATACAATTTATAATCAATTTAAGTAGGCAACTCATAATTTAGTGCCCATTTTTAAATTTTGATTATTTTTTGTGTTTATTCCAGTGAAACCATTTATATTATAATCAAACTAAAATTATAATGTGAGAAAATATAGAGGGGTTTATTAGAAATAACTCCATGAGGACTTGTATGTATATTTTCATTTTATTCAAGCATTATGTTCATCTATGAAACAACAAAATTAATTCTATATTATGGATACTAATTTAATAATTCCTCTCATTCCTTATGGATGCATATGGAATATTCAGGTAGTAACATAATTATGGTTCACATCTCTTGTTCCCTATTTTTTAATTGAAAATATTTTTTTAGTAAAATTGCATTTAATTTTTTTTTAATTTTTAAATTAGGCCATTAATGGTAGAAAATAGAATTTATAATAAATTTTGATAGCTAACTCAAATTTTAGTTTCATTTTTTTCAAAAGTGATTTATTTTTGTGCTTATTCCATTAGAACCATTTATATTATATTTACAGTAACATTATAAAATGCCAAATGAAATTGGGTTCATTGGAAATAATTTCATTTGGGCATTGTGTGTATCTTTTTATTCCACTCAATGCTTCTTTACATTTCTATAACAAAAAACTTAATTCCACATTATGGATGTAAATTTGATAAGTCCTCTCATGCCTTATGGATGTGTGTTGGTGTAATGAAATTTTATGAATATTAGAAATACAATAATATATTATATAATTAATAATATAATAAGTAGATCTACAACAAAAATTGGAGAAAGAGAAAAAAAATTAAATATTATGATTTAGTTAATTTGAGGGGGAAACCTACACAACAATGCAATAAGAATAAAATTATCAACAAGATGATAAAATACTAACCACTACCTCCAAAATATACTCTACATAACCATGGTTATTATACATGCCAACCACACTAAGAACATTGACAAATACAATAAGATAATAAAATGGTTTGTAAGCCACAAGTTAGCCACACATATTCTAAGATACACTATAGGTTATGGGAATAATAGGGCCATAATAATTAGGGCACAAATTGATATCATTTTTTATTTAAATATATCTATTTATATGACTGAAAAAAAATAAAAACCCAATTACCTATGTCAAAATATTGATCACTACAATGTTGATTTGCTTCCCACTTCATTATATTTTGTGCCATTAATAATTTCTCTCAGAAAATAAAAAATACCTCATGTTGATGGTGAATGTATTACTCAATAGCTTAAACCCTGGAATGTACCATAAAATATGAATTGATGGATGGGGATGATACCCATACAATGCCATAGATGGAAATATTTTGAAATAAGTGTGAAAATAAATGTTATACAACCATCCATCAAGTGGTGACCAATGGACCCAATTATCATGTTTGTTAGAAACAAAAAAATGAAAATAAAATTATATAAATTTATTGACTACTTTTGTTTGTCCGTCATATTGAGTATGATAGTATGAGATATGATCCAACTAGGTTCCCAAACATGCAAATAATTTAGTCCAAAAATTAGTAGTAAATATGGGATCTCAGTCAGTTAAAATGATCTTTGGAGTACCATGTAATTTATGAATTATATTGAGAAAATAAAAAATATATTTTAATGTAAATAAATAGATGTGATAATGGGGGGAAATGAGTATACTTGGTGAGACAATCCAAAACTACCACGATAATGTTTTGACCAATAGATCATGATAAATCATTAATGAAATCCATGAAAACCTCCTCCTAATGCTAGATAGGGATGGATAAAGGATGAAAAATATCGTGAATATTAATGGTTTCACCTTTGTTATATTTACATAAAATTAACTATTCCATATATTTTTGTAAATCCCCCTTGAGTCCTTGAAAAAATAAATCTTGTTTGATTCTATGACATGTTTTTGAAATTCTCAAGTGACCTTCCAATGGATATACATGAATGATTAGGAAGGTATAATATATTTTTATACCATAATGAATTCCTCTTCCACATAAATTTTTTTTATCCATTATAAATTTATTTTTTATTTTGAATCAAGTCATGGGTAGCACTGTCATTCTCCCATTATGATCTTGCTTTCTCTAGCCAATTTTATACCACATTATGTTTTACTTTCATATTGACTATTTTAAAATCATAACCTAACATTTCAGTCACCCATTTTATTGTTCTTTAGAAGATAATAATTATTTCAAAACATATTTTAGGCTATCATGATCAGTATTTAACTTAAAGTGATGACCCATCAGATAAGGTCTCTATTGTCTAATTACATGTAAAATATCCATCATCTCTTTCTCATACATTGGATTGAACCTATTTTTCACCTTTTGTAGGAAAATATAAAATTAAAGTAGTTTGAATGATTGAATGAGTAAATCCTTCATGTTATATCTTGGTGCATCACATTCCACAATTTCTTTTAAGAAAAATCAAGTGTCGCTTGAATTGGAGTGGTTCATATAGCCATTTTCAACAGTTCAAATTCTTTGGTAGTTGTATTAGTATTTTGGAAGGAGTATTTATTTAATAGATATGTGAATTGGGATGCAATTATATGGTAATTTTTGGAAGACTTTTGATATTAACCAAATAGTCGTAGAAATCCCTAGAGGCTCTTAAGCGTCTTGAGAAACTGCCACTTCATCATTGCTTATTTTTTTAGGATCAACATTCACTCCTCTATGTGAAACAATATGACTCAGTTAATCCACATCATGAACAAAACATTTTAAAGGTTTTTCATAAATAATATGTTATTATATAAATAATAGTACTTATTTCACATGATTTAAATGGTCTTCCTAATTTTTACTATAAATGAGAATGTCATAACAAATAAAAAAATAAACATTCAAAAAATGCCCTGAAAATTGTATTCATAAAACTATGAAATGTAGATGGCTTATTTATGAGGCCAAAAGGCAGGACCATAAAATTATAATGTCCTTCATGATTTTTTAAAGTTATTATAGTTTTCATTCTTAGATTCATATCTAATGATACCTAGATTGAATATCTAGCTTAGCGTAATAAACCACACTGTGCAATTCATCTAGAAAATCATTAATTAATATAAAAAGAAACTTGTCTTTGATTGTGTAATTGATTATTTATTTATATTCATGGCACATCCTCGAAGTGTCATCATTATTATACACCATGACCATTATGGATTAATATTCACTTTGGCTATGTTAGATGATTCTTGTATCCAACATCTCATGCACCATTTGTTCAATTTCACTCTTCTAGGCATATGGATACCTATAGGGTCTTATTTTGGGCGGCGCAATTTTGGGAAGTAGTATGATGTCATGATTATGCTCTCATATTGGTGTAAGTACTCTTTTCATGACACCAAAAATAAAAAATATCATCCAACACCATTTGCAAATCAAGATGGGTAGAATCCTTGGTTGGTTGAACTTTTATGGAAAGAAAGTGTGCCATAAACCCTTCATCACCTTTTCTGATAATCTTCATCATGTGAAGTGAACTAACTAGTTGCGGATATTTATCCTATTATCCATTTAGTTCAAATTTCATGCCTTATGAATTGAAGTGGATTAATAGTTACTGTAAATTTATCTCAATAGGGTCCAACATGTTGAGCCATTGTAGTCCCAGAATAATGTCATCTCCTCCCATGGGAATATTAAACATATCAAGCTTAATACTATGCAATTTTCCAATAAAAGTTGACAATACCACCATATATTATATTGAATTGAAATTTTAGAGCTACGTAAATGAAATAGTTCAAACAAGTAGTCAAATTACTCTTGATGAAGTTTTGTGTACTTCTAGAGTCAATCCACATAGTCACCTTTTATTTCTTGAGGAAACCCAACACCTTAAGATTTTGTGGAGTACTAATATTCGAAAGTGCATGAAAGGAAATAATAGTATGAGAATCTTTAAATTCATCCAGAATTTTGTCTAAACTCATACTTGAGGCTTTATCATATTTGTCATCCTCATTGGTGCCTTCAATGTAAAATAATAAATTTTCAGCACAACAATTTATTTTACTCCATTTTATACCACAGCCTAAAAACTTACCTTTTTCATGTTTCCCCTCAATTTCTTAATGTTTCAATCAAGTAGGGTATGGAGTTTATGGTGTTGGGAAAGTGAATTAATATAAATTACTGAAAGGTCTTCATTTGATAATATCTTTTTTATTTTCCATGTATGCCCTCGAGATGCATTCAAATAAAAAACTAAGACTAAACATGAGAACCTCCAATTGGTTGTTATCCTTGAGTCCACATAAAAATAGGTCAGTCAAATTTTCCTTTGAGATATCCACCAAATCTAAGGAGAGATTCTACAATTGACGGATATAATCCTTTATAGTTTCTTTTTTATGTAGTTTTATGCCTAGATGGATTAGTTTTTTGAGACAATATTGTGATATTAGAGATGCATCTCTTTAGAAAATATAGACCAAGAAACTAAGAGACTCCTCTTTTTATTTTAAGCACATAACCATCAATAATAAATGAATTTCTCAAGTTCTTGATATAAATATGCCATGACAAACATTTATAGCAATGGAGTTTGATGTATATCAAATAGATTTTTAAATTGTGTGATCCATGTTATTGGATCACTACAATAAAATTTGTGGATGTCCACTTTTGGAAAAAATATTTTTGGTCTAAGATTTGCGTTATGATTAATTGGAGTAGAAGAACCAAACTAGAGTGATGGAGGGTTATTTTACTATTTTTTACTTGTAAACATGGCCAATTTCCTAGTTATTTGTTACAATTTATCCTATAATCCATTCAAGCCTCTCTCATCCCGTTGATGTCCCGTTTAACCTTATCAATGTCATCTTTATCCTTGTGTGATCCATGTTATTGGATAACTACAATAAAATTTGTGGATGTCCACTTTTGGAAACATTATTTTTGGACCAGGATTTGTGTTATGATTAATTGGAGTAGAAGAACCAAACTAGAGTGATGGAGGGTTATTTTACTATTTTTGATTTGTAAATATGGAAAATTGCCTAGTTATTTGTTACAATTTATCCTATAATCCATTCAATCCCCTCTCATCCCATTGATGTCCCCTTTAACCTTATCAATGTCATCTTTGTCCTTATGTGATCCATGTTATGGGATCACTACAATAAAATTTGTGGATGTCCACTTTTGGAAACATTATTTTTGGACCAAGATTTGTGTTATGATTAATTGGAGTAGAAGAACCAAACTAGAGTGATGGAGGGTTATTTTACTATTTTTGATTTGTAAATATGGCCAATTGTCTAGTTATTTGTTACAATTTATCCTATAATCCATTCAATCCCCTCTCATCTCCTTGATGTCCCCTTTAAGCTTATCAATGTCATTTTTATACACCGGTCCATGTAATTCTGACATAAGTTATTGACTATCCTCTAAAATGCATAAATTAGAAGTTTTGGACTCCATGACCTCCTTTTGAGGATTAATATGAGTTTATTACCCTTTTACACATTTTCAAGTGTTAGGACCGGCCATGCATAAACCCTAGGAGGGTTACATCCTCAAAAAAGGTGTAATAGTAGATGAGACCATTATAATCACATAAATAAGATGAATTTATTGATTGCTAATGTGTACAAGGGTGAAATTTTTTATCCCAAAAATGTTTATTTATAGAATACACCATTGTAATCATCTAGTGTAGCTGAATCTAATGACTTCTATTTTGCACATGATTAACCAAATTTCATTTTTTATTTTTTTTTCAATTTCTTTTGCTTTTTGGTAACAAAAATACATGAATAAAAGTATAGTGACTTAAAAACTTTATTCTTCCTAGATAATAAGATAATTTTTTTGACATTGTAGTGCTTAGGATGCTAGATCCTAAAAACTTACCCAAATCAAAGCTATGATACCACTTTTAATAAAATTATTCTATTGATTTTCATCAATAGAAAAATATCTAACATAAATAAGAAAAGAATTATTAGTTCCACAACAATAATTGACAAAATATAAAAATACTTGAATATTATGATTGATCCAATTCTATGAAGTAACCTCTAGATCAATTCAAAAACAACATAATTCATAGTATGATGATAAAAGGATAACCAATGTGTGATGTCCCTTACTTAGGGGCTCTTTTTCTTCCTACAAAAGCTCTGATCAACTATAATATCCCCTTCAAACAGAGAATATATAAACTCATAAAGCTCTGATACCACTGTAATATCCCCTACCAATACAGATATATGAAAGACACAAAACTATGATACCAAAGACCAAAGCTCTGATACCACTGTGATATCCCCTACCATCAGGGAATATAGAAACATATAAAGCTCTGAACAAGATACAATTTGCAGAATAGATTAAAACATGCATAAACAAATCACATATCTTATCATTCATCCAGCTGATTACAATAGATGTCCTTTCTTATGCAAATCAAAGAATATTATAGATATGGTCTTAAAACCCTGAAATTATGCAAACTGGGAATAAACATGCAATTCTTGAAGTCTCAGCCTGCTGTGTCGACACACACAGTCACCAGCGTCGGTCTATATACTGCCGATATCGGTCTCTGTAGGTCCTTATCTACCGACGTCGGTCCTTAGACGGCCGATGTCGGTCACTGGGGATCTCTGTCTGCCGGTGTCGGTATCTGCGGGAATCTGTACGGACCTATACGGACTTAGTACGGCTGCCAACCTGTCTGTTCTTAACCCCTGATTACTGAACCACCTGATCTGAAGATATACTATTCTAATACAGAATACCTCTATTTGTATAATTTATTGGATCAAAAACTAAATAAAGATAAATACCTGAAATATCTATAATAACTTCTGTGTGAAGTTATCTCTCAACCCTGAAATTCTGTGATAACTTTTGGATGAAGCTATCTCTCAAATCTGTATCTCTGTGATAACTTCTGGATGAAGCTATCTCTCAATTTGGCAATAGATCGGCTGATCTTTCACAACCTTTGAATTGCACACAATGAAGAGTTGACGTTCTCCACTGCAAATGGAATCCTGGAACCCTTGGCTCAGTCTTCACAGAAGAATTTCTCCAATTTCAATAATCAATACATACATAATGAACAATGGCCTCCATGAGAAACCCTTATACCCTCAAAAATATATGCTTGCCCTAATTAGGGTTTCTTAAATTAGAATTAGGGTTTCTAATTAAAAATAGGCTAAATAATTAATATTTGATTAAATCAATCAAATATTAATATCTCCCTCAATACATGTCGGATCGACGAACCGATCGAAGCAGGTGAATCAAGGAGTGATTCTGCACATGACCATACCAAAATAAGGGTGCTCCACTGCATATCAAATATCCCTAAAAAGTAGGAGCTTAGACCAAATGTGTCCGAAAGAGCTCGAATGAAAACCAAATGTAGAAATCCTATGAATCAAAGTCAATCCAAGCTCCATTATGACCCTCTATCCATCCTATTAGCCTAAGAAGGTCTTATAATAGGCTAATCATCAAGACTGTCAATGTCCAGGAAAAAGGGGACATGACAATCCACCCCTCTGAAAATTGCTTGTCCCCAAGCAATCTCAGAACAATGAACTACTCGATCCACCTGGATCCCAAGGAAAAAGTTGTGTAACAACCATCATGTCACCAATCAACCCATGTGAATAAACCATCAACATCAACAGCATCAATAGTATCAAAATTAGCAACTAAAAAACTGCAGTCAACACCCAAACAACTATCTGGAGACCAACTGTAGATGCCGGTAGAAGAAACCACACTGTGGAACTCAAGCCAACTAAAACATCCACTCTGTCATAATTCAAGTCCCTGTCTAACTGATACCCACACCCAACTGGACCATGGATATGACAATCATGGGTCCCTGAGTCACTGACACCAAAATTAATCTCTAAATGCAAAGAAAAATAAGGAGCATACCTCACCATAAGATGCTGGTAAGAACCCCCAAACTCTGCTACTGGCACACTATTGCCAAACTGGGACTCAATGGATGGCTCCAATCTCAGCTCAACAAACATCAGCTCAACATCCCTATAAGGTAGCATAGTAGAAAGGGTTCATAGAATCTCCTAACCCAATCTGCTAATAGCACTAGAACCTCGGACAAGAACACCTTCTGTCATCTTATGTGAGTCCAGACGAACACCTGCACTATCCAGCAAATACTCCATGAATGGTTCAGTGCCGTAGAAATTATATGTGGAAGCATCAACATACTCCCCCACACACTCCAACTGATCTCTCTGTACAGGAGGCACAACCAATTGTACCACACTGTCATCCGTGTGAGAATAATCAATCTGGAGACATGACTCCACTGGTATCTCAAACTCATCAGAATCAGCAAGATCCAAATCTTGTATATGTGTATCAGCCTCAGTAATATGCTCCTCAGCAACAACTACAGGAATGTACTCATCACCAACCACCTCAATATACAAATGATCATCCACACTCTGTAAATCAATGCCAAAGCTCATATCAACAGACGGAGTATCAACAACTATAGCATCACTGTCTAACTCTTCCATACAGAAAGAAACAACCGGTGAAACTAAGTCCTCAAAACTGTCCACTGCATTCTCCTGAGTATCATCTGCAATAATAAGATCCTGGGACTTTGCTACAATCTCTATCATAACTGAGAGATCATCAACCCTCAGTGCACTAACATCTGAGCCCACCTGTACACTCTGAGTGCAAGCATCTAACTCATCATCATCTTCACTATATCCTATCTCATAATCATAATAATTATGGGACATGCTACTCTCTCGTCTAAGTGATTTGTAGTGCTCTCTCCTCAACTTGACAAAATGATCAAAGGTCGTCCTCTCTTGAACATGAGGAGGTAATAAGTCCCACTCATCATTCGCTGTCTTATACCTTGCGGGTTTGTTTTTGGATGTAGGGTATGAAAGAATTTCCTTCATCCTCCTCTGAGTTGCTTCCAACTGCTTCAAACTGTGTTCTAGCTTCTTCATATCATTGTCCCACTGTTTCTGAGTATATGAAAGCATCATGATACTTTGCTGATTCAATCTTCCCAAACTACCCAACAGGACGGTAAGACATTAGCTCTGATGTGCCCAACAGGATGGCAGGAATTTAGCTTTGATACCACTGTGATGTCCCTTACTTAGGGGCTCTTTTTCTTCCTACAAAAGCTCTGATCAACTGTAATATCCCCTTCAAACAGAGAATATATAAACTCATAAAGCTTTGATACCACTGTAATATCCCCTACCAATACAGATATATGAAAGACACAAAACTATGATACCAAAGACCAAAGCTCTGATACCACTGTGATATCCCCTACCATCAAGGAATATAGAAACATATAAAGCTCTGAACAAGATACAATTTGCAGAATAGATTAAAACATGCATAAACAAATCACAGATCTTATCATTCATCCAACTGATTAGAATAGATGTCCTTTCTTATGCAAATCAAAGAATATTATAGATATGGTCTTAAAACCCTGAAATTATGCAAACTGGGAATAAACTTGCAATTTTGGAAGTCTCAGCCTGCTGTGTCGACACACACAGTCACCGACGTCAGTCTATATACTGCCGACGTCGATCTCTGTAGGTCCTTATCTGCTGACATCGGTCCTCAGACGACCGATGTCGGTCACTGGGGATCTCTGTCTACCGGTGTCGGTATCTGCGGGAATCTGTACGGACCTATACGGACTTAGTACGGCTACCAACCTGTCTGTTCTTAACCACTGATTGCTGAACCACCTGATCTGAAGATATACTATTCTAATACAGAATACCTCTATCCGTATAATTTATTGGATCAAAAATTAAATAAAGATAAATACCTAAAATATCTGTAATAACTTCTGTGTGAAGTTATCTCTCAACCCTGAAATTCTGTGATAACTTCTAGATGAAGCTATCTCTCAAATCTGTATCTCTGTGTTAACTTCTGGATGAAGCTATCTCTCAATTTGGCAATAGATCGGCTGATCTTTCACAACCTCTGAATTGCACACAATGAAGAGTTGACGTTCTCCACTGCAAATGGAATCCTGGAACCCTTGGCTCAGTCTTCACAGAAGAATTTCTCCAATTTCAATAATCAATTCATACATAATGAACAATGGCCTCCATGAGAAACCCTTATACCCTCAAAAAGATATGCTTGCCCTAATTAGGGTTTCTTAAATTAAAATTAGGGTTTCTAATTAAAAATAGGCTAAATAATTAATATTTGATTAAATCAATCAAATATTAATATCTCCCTCAATACATGTCGGATTGACGAACCGATCGAAGCAGGTGAATCAGGGAGTGATTCCGCACATGACCATACCAAAATAAGGGCGCTCCGCTGCGTATCAAATATCCCTAAAAAGTAGGAGCTCAGGCCAAATGTGTCCGAAAGAGCCCGAATGAAAACCAAATGTAGAAATCCTGTGAATCAAAGTCAATCCAAGCTCCATTATGACCCTCTATCCATCCTATTAGCCTACGAAGGTCGTATAATAGGCTAATCATCAAGACTGTCAATGTCCAGGAAAAAGGGGACATGACACAATGCCTCCCTTATATACTCTACTCATCCATGTTTATTACATAGCCCAACCATAACAATAACATTGATAAATGAAGTAAGATAATATGAAGGTATGTAAGCCACAAGTTAGCCACACATATCCCTCTATGCACTATATGTTAAGGCCATATCAGTTAGATATTTAATTAGCAACATAAATATGGTTCACATCTTTACATCCCTTTTTTTAATAAAACTAGTTTCTTAGTAAAAATGCATTTAATTTTTTTGAGTAAACAATTAAAATGGGCCATTAATGTCATAAAAGTAGATTTATAACAAATTTTGATTGGAAAATCAAAATTTAGTGCCATTTCTTTCATATATGATTATTTTTTGTGCTCATTCTATTGGAAGTTTTTATATTGTAATTGCACTAAAATTATAAAGTGATAAAATCTAGGAGGTTGATCAAAAGCAATTTCATGGGGGTGTTATAATTTTATTTCAGATTTCTTTTCATTTTTACAACAACAAAGGTAATTATGCATTATGAATGATAATTTTATATGTCTTTTCATGCCTTATGGATGTATGTAGTATGTTTAAGTGATAACACAAATCTGATTCACATGTTCACGTCCCCATTTTTTCATGAGGATTGATTTTTTAGTGGAAGTACTTTTGATTTGATTTGAAAATATTTAAAGTGCACCATTAATGGTAGCAAATAGAATTTATAATAACTTTTAATAGGAAAATGGGATTTTAATGTCATTTTTTTTCCAAAATTAGTTATTTTTTTGTGCACATTCCATTATAACTATTCATATCCTAATCACACTAAAATCATAAAGTGCCAAAATCTAGGAGGTTTGACTAGAAGTAATTCTAGGGGGTTGTATTTATTTTCATATTGTTCAAGTCTTATTTTTATTTCTAGAATAATAAAAATAATTCTATATTATAGATGCTAATTTGATAAGTCCTCTCATGCCTTCTTGATGAAAATGTGATATTCAATTGGCAACACAAATTTATTTCACATCTTACCATCCCTATTTCTTTACTAATATTCATTTTTTGTAAAAGTGCATTTAATTTTTTTGTGCAAATATTTTAAATGTATCATTAATGGTATAAAATAGGATTTGTAATACATTTTGATAGGAAACTTAGATGTGTCATTTTTTTTCAAAATTTATTATGTTTGGTGCTCATTTTATTGGAACCATCTATATTGTAGTAAAAAGAATTAAAGTTCCAAAATCTAAAGGGATGATTGGAAATAATTATAGGGGTTATTATGTCTCTTTTATTTATGTTTGAGCCTTCTTTTGATTTCTACAACAAACTTAATTTTATATGATGGATGCTAATTTGGTAATTCCTTTCCCACATTACAAATGTGCATCATATATTCAAGTGGTAGCAAAATTATGGTTCACATCTTCCCATCCCTATTTTTTAGTGAAACTATTTTTCAAAGTATATTTACATTTTTTTTGTATAGATTTAAAATGGGCCATAAATAGTAAAAAATTAAATTTGTAATAACTTTTAATAGGAAACTCATATTTGAGTGCCATTTTTTTAAAACTTATTCTTTTTGTGATAATTTTATTGGATCTATTTATATTTCAATCACGCTAAAATTATAAAGTGATAAAACATAGGGGTTGATAAGAAATAATTTCATGGGGTATTGTGTGTCTCTTTTCATTCTACTCAAGACTTATTTTCATTTTTGTAACAACAAACTTAATTTTTCTTTATGGATGATAATTTGTTAATTCCTTTCATGGTTTATGGATGCTCATGGGATATTTAGGTGGAAGCACAAATCTGTTTCATGTCTTCTTATCCCTTTTTTTAATTAAACTAGTTTTTTGATTAAAATGATTTATTTATTTATTTATTTATTTTTTAACATTTAAAATAGGATATTAATGCTACACAATAGAATTTGTAATAATTTTTATTGGGAAACTTGGATTTGAGTCTATTTTTTTCAAAAGTGATTATTTTATGCTCATTCTAGTGGAACCATTTATATTCTAATTTTATTAAAATTAGAGTTTCATTAATCTATTGACTATAATTCTAGGGGTGTTGTGTGTCTTTTTTTGTTATGTTATATCCTTGTTTTCATTTTTGTAACAACAAACTTAACTCTTCATTATGTATGCTAATTTTATAAGTCCTCTCACACATTACAAATGCATGTAGGATATTTAGGAGGTACCACAAGTCTAGTTCACATCTTCCCATCCATGTTTTTGATGAATTTGGTTTTTAAGTAAAACTAAATTTTTTTTTTGTGCAAACATTTAAAATGGACATTTAATGGCATACAATAGAATTTATAATAAATTTTGATAGGTAATATGGATTTTAGTGCTGAGTGTTTTTGTCAATTATATTTTTTGTTCATTCTGTGTGAATAATTTATATTATAGTTTTACTAAAATTATAACATACCAAAATCTATGGGAGTTGATCATAAATAACCAAGGGGTGTTATATGCCAGTTTTAATTTTATCTAAGCATTCTTCTCATTTCTACAACAACAAACGTAATTTTGCATTATGGATTTTAATATGATAAGTCATCTCACACCTTTTAAATGTGCATGTGATATTCATGTAGTAATTCTAATTCAATTCACACATTATCATACATTTTTTTAATGAAACTTTTTTTTTAGTAAAAGTTCATTTTTTTTTATGAAAACATTTAAAATGGGGCATCAATTGAATAAAATATAATTTATAATAAATTTTTATAGGCAACTCATATTTGAGTGCCACTTTTTCAAAATTATAACATTCCAAAATCTAGGGAGTTGATTAGAAAAAAAAACCAAGGGGGTGTTGTGTGTCTCTTTTCATTTTTTTGAGATTTCTTTTCATTTTTGTAACAATAAACCTAATTTTGCATTATGAATTCCAATTTAATAATTCCTCTTACACCTTATGGATGCATGTGGGATATTCTTGTACCAACACAAATCTAGTTCACATCTTCCCATCCCTATTTTTTACTGACACCAATATTTTAGTAAATGTGCATTTAAATTTTTTGTTTAAACATTTAAAATGGGCCATTAATGGTATAAAATGAAGTCTGTAGTAAATTTTGATAGGCAACTCATATTTGAGTGTAATTTTCTTAAAATAATTTTGTTTGGATTCTCATTCCATTGGACCCATTTACATTATAATCACACTAAAATTATAATATCCCAAAATATAGAGGGGTTGTTTCAAAATAATTCCATGGGGTGTTGTGTGTCTCTTTTCATTTTATTTGAGTTTTATTTTATTTTGTGCAACAAAAAAATTTATTATATATTATATATGTTAATTTAATAAGTCTCACACCTTATGGATGTGCATGGGATATTTTAGTGGTAGCACAAATCTCATTCACGTCTTCCCATTACTATTGTTTTTACTAAAACCTTTTTTTATAGTATAAGTGCATTTTATTTTATTATTAAATTTTAAATTAGGCTATTAATGGTATAAAATATAATTTTTAATAAAATTCCATGGTTAACTTGTATTTGACTACCTTTTTTTTCAAAATTTATTTTTTCTCATTCCATTAGAACCATTTATATTGTAGTCACACTAAAAGTATAAAGAGACAAAATATAGGTGTTGTTGATTAGAAATAGTTATAGTGGATGTTTTGTGTCTCTTTTCATTATGTTCAAGCCTTGTTTTCATTTATGTGACATAAAAATTAATTCTAAATTATGGATGCTAATTTGATAACTCCTCTCATGCCTTATAGATGCATGTAGTATATTCAAATGACAACACAAATATAGTTCACATCATCCCATCCTTGATTATTATTGAAACTATATTTTTAGTGGAAGTGTATTTAATTTATGTAAACATTTTAAATGTGCTGTTAACAATAGAAAATAGAGTTTGTAACAATTTTTTATGTGTATCATGGATTTTAGTGTCATTTTTTTCACAAATGATTGTTTTTTTTCTCATTCCATTGGAACCATTTAAATAGTAATCTCACTAAAATTAAATAGTGCTAAAGTCTAAATGGATTGATTAGAAATAATTATAAGGGTTTTTTAAGTCATTTTTCATTTTATTTGAACCTTCTTTTCATTTCTGTAATAACAAAATTAATTTTGTATTATGGATGCTAATTTGACAAGTCATATTATGCCTTATATATTTGTGTGGGATGTTCAGTCATTAATATTAATCTGGTTTACATATCCCCATCCTTATTTTTTTAGTAAAATTATATTTTTTTATTAAAATCACATTTAAATATTTTGTGAAAACATTAAAAATTGGCCTTTAATGGAAAAAAAAGGAATTTGTAATAGCTTTTGATAAGAAAAAGGATTTCAGTGCCATTTTTTCCAAAGTATTTTTATGTTCTCATTCCATTCGAACCATTTACATTTTAATCATAATGTGGTAAAATTGGGTTTGATAAAAAATAATTCTAAGGGGGTGTTGTGTGTCTCTTTTCATTATTTTGAAGCCTTCTTTCATTTCTAGGATAATAAACTCAATTCTTCACTATGGATTCTAATTTGATAAGTCCTCTTACACCTTATAGATGTACATGCCATATTTAGATGACAACACAAATCTGGTTGACATTTTCCCATCCCAATATTTCTAGTGAAAGTGATTTTTTGTAAAAGTGAATTTAATTTGTTTGTAAACATTTAAAATGGGCTATTAATCATATAAAATAGAAAAAAAATTAATTTTTGACTAGAAATTCATATTTGAGTACCATTTTTTTCAAAAGTTGTTATTTTTTCATGGTCATTCCATTGGAACCATTTATATTTTTATTTTAGTAAAATTATAAAGTGTCAATATCTAGAGGTTTAACTAGAAATAATTTTAGGGGGTGTTGTGTGTTTTTTCCCATTCTGTTGCAACCTTTTTTTTCTTCAATTTTGTAATAAAAAATTAATTCTACATTACATATGTTAATTTGATAAGTCCTCTTATGCCTTATGGATGTGTGTGATATTTAGGTTGTTACACAAAATTAGTCGACATCTTCCCATACCCTTTTCTATATAAATAGTTTTTTAGTAACTTTTTTTACAAACATTTAAAATGTGTCATCAATGTAGAAAATAGAATTTATAATAACTTTTGATAATCAACATGGATTTTGGTTTCATTTATTTTCAAAAGTGATTATTACTTTTGATCATTTCATTAGAACCATTTATACTCTGATCACACAAAAATTATAAAGTGCCAAAATCTATGGGGTTAATAAAAAAAGTTAAACGTATGTTATGTGTCTGTTTATATTTTGTTTGAGCCTTAATTTCATTTTTTATATTATAAATTTAATTCTACATTATGGGTACTAATTTTATAAGTACTCTCAAACCTTATAGACTTGCATTATATATTCAAGTGGAAACATAAATATGGTTCACATCTTCCCATTCATTTTTTAATGGAAAATAATTTTGTTTGGTGAATGTACATTTATTTTTCTTACAATAATCTAAAATAGGCCATTAATGACAAAAAAAATTGTAATAAGTCTTGATAGGTAACTTAGATTTGAGTGCCATTATTTTCTAAAAGTGACTATTTTTTTGTGCTCATTCCATGGGAACCATTCATATTATAATAACACTAAAATTATAAAGTGATAGAATCTAGGAGGTTGATTTGTATCTCTTTTCATTATGTTTGAATCTTCTTTTCACTTATACAATAAAAATATTAATTCTTCAATATGTAATCTAATTTTATAAGTCCAGTCATGCTTTATGTATGTGCATTAGATATTTAGGTGGCAATATAAATATAGGTCATATCCCCCCATCCCCTTATTTAAATATAATTTTTTAGTAAAATCACACTTAATTTTGTTCTACAAACATTTAAAATGGGTCATTAATGGCTTAAGATAGAATTTATAATAACTTTTGATAGGAAAAAGATATTTGAGTGTTGTTTTATTTTAAAAATGATTATTTTTTTGTTCATATTCCATTAGAGCCATTTATATTTTAATTTCACTAAAATTATGAAGTGTCAAAATCTAGTGGTGTGGATAAAAAACAATTCCAAAAGGGTGTTGTGTGCCTCTTTTATTTCTATTTTAGCCTTTTTTTCATTTTTACATAAACAAAATTAAATATGCATAATGGATGATAATTTGATATGTCCTTTCATAAATATTAACTATGATGAATAGAAGTATAAAATTAAAATCAATATAAGGAGTAGGTGTTGGCATTGCATAACTATGGGCACTAAGATTAAATAAAATACTAATGTAGAAAAATTGAAATGTTTTAACTATTGTGATGAAAAATTTGGATTTTTGTGACTTTCTATGTCACCCAATATTCTATTTCATGTTGAATCTAAAAAAAATCCTAATGAAGTATGAAACACATTGGAATATATGTTTGAGAAGCTATATGCGATGAGAGATCATGAACTAGAGAATGAGCTCATTACTTTAAGTCCTATTAGTTTTAACACCCTTTAAGATTTATTAACTAAATTGAAGTATTTTATATTGTAGGTAAAGAAAATTTGGAATATATAAGAAATATGATGAATTGATTCCTTTTATTCTCTCTAAATTAGGTCCATATTACATTTTATTCATCTCTACTTTTTATGCTTCAAAAAGTGATCTTGGAGACTCATTGACAATTCCCTCTTTAGATGATTTTATTTCTGACTTGACTCAGGAAAAATATAAGTTAATGTGGATGGGTACATTAATGTCATGAAAATGACATGATTAAATTTATATAAATAGATAAATTGAAGGATTTAAATAACAAAGAGAATAAATAGAATAAAAAGGATGAAGAGGAAAAGAATCTAAGTCCTCTTTCCTCCAAATAACCCAATTAGACCTCCTCTTCTAATTTTATTCCTAAGAAAGAGAGGATCAATTATGGTTATTTCTCAGGAATCATTATGAAAGAAAATGTTTGAAAAAATAGACTAACCACCTAACTAGAATTCTTGTGAGGAACAATATATGTGTTCTTGAGTTTGTCAAACCAATTTTATCAATCCTAAAATATTCTTATGTAAATGACAATGGTAAATAAAAGGAAAAATAATATGGTAAGGATAAAATAAAATGTAGGAACCTAGTTACATTTACCTATAACTCCAACATTTTATCATGGATACTTATAAATATAAGTGGGGTTATTATTGCAATAGAATTCTTGTGTGATCTCTCCAATAGAAATTAGTTATTGGGTAATTATGTTAATTTATACTAAATCACACAAGAAAATAAAAAAAATATTATCTTGGATGAATATATAAATGACCAAAATATGGTGATACATGAAATTATGGTAGAAATACAAAAGGTTAAGGCCATTTTGACATGTAGACTTAAACTAGTTAATAAAGAGTGAAAACAAGATACGAGAATCACCAACTAGGCACACGAAACTACAATGGAATGAAGGAAAAAATAAAAAAGTTTTTTTAATTAAAATATAAATAAAACAGCCAAAATTTCATAAAAATAGTAACTTAAATCATCTACACAAACCCTAATAGTGAATCAAAAAAATGAAAGTGTATAGGAATGGTTTTAGTCCCTAGGTGAAGATGAATATGTGTAAGACTAGACATAAGTTCAAAATGGTAGTGGTAATAATTTTGATTCCTAATAATAACATATTTAATTAAATACTTGGAGAACAATGAAACATAACACTCATGCATAAAATAATATCACTGGTTTTGTGAAGTCTATCATAGGGTCAAGTATAACATGGTAATAACCATGCTAGTAACAAGAACATGAAATGGTTTAAGACATTAATGTGAATTAGATGTCATTAATTAAATTAGGAAGGATCCTCCTACAAAAAAAACACATCCCACCAACAGATACATCTTTGAAAGGTTGATATGCCCCTAAACTTCTTGAATAACTTGATAATGAATTATCAAAGGGAATCCTAATAAATAGGATATATATTATAACTAATGGCAGATTTATGTACGATTCACTATAATATAAAGTGAACTATCCTCCCAATTATAAATTTATAAGTTTCCCATAATCAAGGAAGGACAAAAGGGGAAAAAAATATGATGAAAACTAAGGTAGTAAAAAAAGGTCTATAGATGATGATAATTATATGACATGATGAATAAGCATGTCATGAAGATATAAATAGGGAACATGTGCTTGATTTTTTTTATCATTAAGAATAAATGGAAAAAATAATAATATTATAATAATAAATATACTAGAAACAAGTCATAAAACATATGGATCTAATTTGAGTCCTAGGATTTGGAATAATATGATGAGTATAATTTATGTAAAAAATAGCAGATATGAGGAATAGGCATTTGTTGAGATAAAATAAGAATAAATGGATAAGTAACAAGCATAAGGTGATTCATAATAAGGGAAAAAATGACTTACGGATGGAAATTATTAGTGGTCACTTATAAAAAACTATCATGCATGTCTAAATTACATGAGGATGATAAAACTTTAATCTCTTTTGAATTCCAAAATCTATAAGAATTAGCCACACATGATAAATAAATAATCACCATTTACATATCCAAAAAACATTTTAATGAATACAAATAGGGGATGTATTTAATAAAAATTATAAAATAAGTTGTGTACAAATACATATTAGTTAATATTAATGTAAATGACACCATGTAACAACTATAAGGAAAGGATAAGACACTATCATTCACCAAAAATAACATTACCATGTTGGATTATAAGATAGACAATGTGTATGAAAATATTTATCAAAAAATTATTATTCTACTTAGAGACACTTTGACAAATAACATGGGAGCAATTATTCATCTAGATCTCTTAGTAATAATTTTATTACATAGGGTGATATTCGAGGATAGAAACCTCAAAACAAAGATATATGAGTAATAAATCACACATAACAAAACCAATTTGAATGTAAATAATAAGTCCTTATAAAATTTGGAGAACACTTTTTAGGCTAAAGAAATATTATCTCAATTTGATATCTAGATGTTGATGCAAACTACATAGATATATAATACACGTATAGAATAAGAAAAGGGAAATAAAATTGATTTTAAGTCACATGTTTTTAAATTATGTAGATAATAAATCTAAATATTAATATTTTCCTAGTCTTTTACATTTGAAAAATAGCAATTGGGAATCTACCCTTCAGTTTTAGAGCTTCTTGCTATTGAAAGGCCCACATTCACCATATAACTATGACTAAATTATTAACTTATAGTCTCAATATTATAATTTTTAAGACCCAAAAAACATAAACACTATATAAATCTTAGAAATTGATAAATATCCTTCACTTTTAGTTATAGTTTTGTGCCTATTTTCTAGTGTTTTAGACACTACCAACCACAAAAAGACACTAACATCCAAATGCTTATTTAGTCTTTAGTACTCAAAAATCATCCAAATTATAAAATATTTTAAACCTATAGGTTAACATATTTATCTTATTGAACCTTTCCGTGAGGTTATTTCAAAAAGTGTCATATAATTATAAGTCTAATCCTTCTCATTATTCATCTAGAAAATACCAATCAAAAACCTACTAAGGCTTATTCAATCAATCACACAAATAATTTATTCTACCATAGTTATCACTGTTTATCTATCATTCATAATATTAATCATAACAAGGTCTAAATCATCCAAAGTTTATCCCATGACTATTATTTTTCATGTTAAAATATAGATTATTACATGAATATACATAAATAATATTATACATTTGTTTACACACACTCCCAAACATAGGGTAGAACTAAATAAGTCTGAGGCCATCCTTGGAGTATTATATATGTAAGCAATGATCATTAATAAATGGGTAATTGAGGCTAGCTCAAAATTTGGAGACCACTAACTCATTTATTGGCAAACACATACCGAAGGTGAATTAGAGTCAAGAGATAGGGCTTGATCCATAAGTATAAATATAAAACCTATGTTATAGATCTGAATACATTAATAAAAAGGTAATATAATATCCATAACAATGAATTTGGTCACATCAATATATAACATATATTTTTTTACAAAACATTAGCATCACTGAATGGATAATAATGTCGATGGTAGGGTCCTAAAGTCAATGGTAGTGTTTGTAGCTCTAGAGATACAATTTATAGAACCCAATGACTATTTAAAAATCATAATCCTGCACACTTATACCTATGTATGACTCAAATCCATATGTGTATTTTAAATACAATAAATTATTAGTTATCTTATGTGTTGAAATCAATATAACATATCTCAAATTTTGGTACTTTTATATTTAACGCATCTCAATATTTTTAAATTCAAAATATTCATTTATTTGAGTCTATAATTAATTGGCATACTATAGAATAGTTTTATTCATACTTGTGTATAGAATATTATATAACATTAAACCTTAATAAACATATACAACCAAAAAGGGTTAAGCATTTGGTAAACACGACCACTATGTATTTTCATGTAGCTCCTATCTTACACTAGGCTTTTTAGTTTTCAAGAATTTTTTATTTTAGGTTTTTATAGATCTGAGTTTTTCAATTTACTTTAGTGATTGTATTTACATTTATCAAATATGTAAAATTTATAAACGTTTAATTTCTAAATGGAAGATAAATAACTCAAACATTGAAATATAATTAAATAATTTAATAATTCATTTTTACATGTTATTTAAGAATAAATTAATAACCATGCTAAGACTAGTGCATCCATATCCAATAATGGGAACAATTAATACCTAAACTTGATTACCAGTTTTAATTCCTACATCAACACAAGTTATGTTTTTATCCCCTTTAGTGGCTTCTCAAATCTAAAATATTAATCATAATTGGTCTACAGAGTAAACCCTTCTCCAAGTTATAAAAAATTTGGAAGCTAAGGTTACCAACATTGAATAAAATTATTTTAAATCTACTCATTATATTGATTCAAAAGATGTATTACATAGTAATATATTCCCCAATATATATTTCAACACTTTTCCAACTAGTTTTATTTTCTCCTAAGTTCATATTTTATGATGGCAAGTGTGATCATGAAAGACATATTCAATCTTTCTACGTAACATGCATTGATTATGATTCACATGGTAAAATATTGACCAAATTATTTCAAATGAACCTAAATTAATATGATTTAATATGGTTATATAACTTGCCAATGTAATTAGTGAAATAATTCAAACCCCTTATAGATCATTTTATAGCACATTTCTCCATCAAGATCATTAAAAAAATGCCATATGCATAAATTTCTAAGATCAAATGACGAAATAATGCACCTATTAATGAATATATCTTTACATATAAAAAAATTCTATCTAAAATGACAAATCTAATGGTAGATAGAGAGATTCACTACATATTTAATAAAAAATTTCTTTGCCCACTAACGGGTCTATTGTTTTCATGAAGTTCAAATATTTTGATAAATTATTCCATATTTTTCAAGATTGAGAATTGAAATTTATTTTTTTGAATGAAAATAAGTATACAGTAAGCATATTGATTAAATATTCAACCAAGTTTCATATCAAACTAAGCTACAAGGTAAAACCTACATAATTGTTTAACCCTATAATGTAATTTTTTAGGTTGAAGTGACCTAAATACTAACTAAAATGGTATATACAAATAAATAAACACAAAAATTATAATTAGATGTTCAAAAGTCCATTTGGTTATTAATATCAAATATAAACATACACTAAATTTCTTATGCTGAGTTATTGTAAAAATAAAAGTACAATTATGATATATATATATATATATATATATATATATAAATGAAAAATAAGTAATGTACTTAGCTTATTCTAACATTAATCCAGTTGTAGATTTTGAATTGTAAGCAAGATAACTAGAATTTGGTTCTAAAAAATCAATTTTTTATTTAGATGCTTCTGTATCCACAAACACTAATGTTAATCTATAATGATGGTGATGATGCTACTATTTAAACTCAATCTAAGTGTCATATATAGAATACCGACTATAAAAATATGCAATGACCTAGATGATTTTGGGTTTGAAATCACCTTCACTATATTGTATTCATATCTAGGTCATCAAATATCACTCTTCATGAATTTTTAAAACCCTATTTCTTCATCTTCATAATGTCTATGGGAAAATGGGTTATTAGGCAAGCAGTGTCAAGATAACCCAAAAGATTGATTTATCAGTGAGTTTTGCCTACTTATACAATACTATGAATATGGATTTAGACCAATATATTTCTCCCCCATGTGTTGGATTTTTTGTGAATCATGAAATATGTGATAAGTAAGTACAATAGTGACCTATTTTTTAACTTAGTAAATATAGATTTTGGGCTTCTACTTCTGGAATTCACACCTTTGTATGTGTTGTCCCTATGACTAATATGGAAATAGAGAAGATTTTTTTGATTGAATGCTTGATTGAATGTTGTTTATAACTTACCTCAATTTTTTTCTATTTTTAGGTGAGGAATGAATGAGGGTTGATCTTGTGTTTATATCATTACATTTAGATAAATAACTCATATTAAAGCACATAAGCCAACCATTAAGATATGTTCTATTTGTAAATTATATGAATTTAGGGCATTAGACACTTACATCAGGTTAGGACATTAGTGTCAACATAGGTGTCTAATGCAAATAATAGTATTTAGGGAGTAGGAAAGTAGATATAAACTCAAAACTTGTAGAGGTGAAAGATTAGTAGTTTTTAATCATTCTAGGAAAGATGGAAGGCATGGGTCATCAACATAACACTAGTAAATATATAGGACAAGGGCACAAGATTGATTAAATGTGAGACTTTAGAAAGTGGGAAAGGTTCAACCCTGATAGGAATAGCTAAGGTCTATGTTTTCTGTGTATAAGATTGAGGTGTTATATAATTCCTAAATAGTGTCTTTACATCCTCACCCATTTTAATATAGTAATTAAATTACTAGTTCTTATGAAATAAGTGCATACATGGATGTGTATAACACAAATTTTATTTATGTGAGAATAACTTGAGTTATTTTTTATGATTAAACTATAATCAAAATCATGCTATAGTGTATAATAAATGCATATAATCTAGAAGTGAAAGTCTTAAAATATTTAAATTTAAAGAGTAAGGTTTATGAGTACAGCTATGTGTCAATGAAATCACCTTGCCTATTATAAATATTATTTCAAAATTATGTATCATTTTAAATCTATGACACTGAGGTTAAGACACATATAAATCTAGAAAGTGCATATCTCTAGAGAGAGAGAGAGAGAGAGAGAGAGAGAGAGAGAGAGAGAGAGAGAGAGAGAGAGAGAGAGAGAGAGAGAGAGAGAGAGAGTAAAATAGTGAGTTTCTACTAACATTTGATGTTAACTCAACCATGCAACCCAATGATACTTATAACTTAGTAATAATGAATGATAAAATCAATTAAAAAAAAACTTGGAAAGATTAAATGATTTAATCACCTCAAACATATCAAAAATAAACCAACTACTATAGTAGATTGGTTTAATATAGTTCGTAAGAGTTTCTTCTAGGTATTGGTATGTAGAAGTCCATGATATGGTAATAGTCCATAAAATAGGATTGAAATATGTAACCAATTTTTATTTTTAAATATTAGTCACACATAACATAAAATATTCACCTTAGATATGTCTCATGTGGAAACTATGTATAACAATGGTACTAGTGTATAAAATTCTTCCACAACTATGAATATAAATTTATAGGAATGTGTTCTTTGAATAATTAGGAAACTATGTAAGTGTGGATAAAATGATTTAAAATAATGCCCCCACTATATATGGAGACATATTAAAATTTAAATAAGTACCAGTGTGGAGAACATGTTTCCAAAACATTCCCCCACTATAATCTAGAGGTGTTGAATAGTGAATAAGTGTGGAGAACATGCTTTCGAAGAATGTCCCTAAAAAATTAAAAAAAAAGGTGAATTTGTGGAAGCCATGCCTATATGAAATTTCCTCACTAAATATAAAAAATGATATAAGTACTAATAAATAAATAAGTGTGTACCCAATAAATCTAAAATTATGAAAAATGTGAATAACAAGTCTCTATAACATGTTACCACTAATATTCCCCCACTTTGAGGTGAGGAAATAATAGAGAATAGCTGTTACCTCACCTCAAAATGATAATAAAACTATATAATGTACGAATGTAACCGTGTATCATATAGAAGGAACATATTTAGGTAAATTTATTATTAAAGCACATAGAATAATTTGATCATATGAAGACTTAAAATATATGATAAAGATCATGGAAACATCTAGATAGTAACAATAAAATATCAATAACCAAATCAAACACATACATTATATCACTCAAAATTAAGTCAGAAATAAAAGGTCCAAGGAGATCACAAACAATACGCATGTTCATATACCACATAATTGAAGCAACATTACTTCATCAAATGTCCACAAAATCAAGAATGACATAATTAAATGTCCATACAAAAATTGATGACATTAAAATGTAAAATAAATCACACATAGGCATAGGGGATGAAAAAAAGGAGTATAATAAAATTATCAAGTAAGAAATATAATAGTAAGATAAGGCTCTTAAGGAATTCCATAGAGGAAAGCATAAGAAACTATCATAAACATATCATAACAGCTCATGGATAAAATTTGTTAGGAAAAAGAGTTAGGTGCATAACATATAAAGTAACATAAGAAATATATAATCATGGATAAATTAATGTGCAAGTACACATATGATATTAAAACATGACAATATAAAGTTACTATATAATGATATAGCCTTTGAGTATTGTGATCATAAAGGTGGATGCCCCTAATTTCCTTTTGACATGAGTAGAGGGAAGGGTCAACATACGAAATAGGAATAAATAATTTATGTATGTATTATTTTATCTCACTCATGTAGATTAATGACACATGTGTGTATATAAGTAATTTATATTCCATCCATTAACATAGAATTAACACATAGATCCAATGAGCCAATAGAAAATGTAGTTGAAGTAATTATTTTCATATTTTTGATTGATTTTTAATTTTTTGGTGGTTTTTGGAATTTTTGAAAGGTAAAGGATATCATATTTTCACATTGAAATGGTTATCATATATATCTCCCCACTATGAACCTACTATAATAATCTATTGACATTGTTGAGGAGCATGCATAGGTGCAATATTTGTCATTATAGTATATGTGATGATCTGTGTATGTATAATAGAAATCTATGGTCTTGGATAAATAGTCAGAGTAAGAGGATAAGGGTTTTGTGGAACCCATGATTGAGTTATCTATGATTTATTTGAAATATTAATAATAGGAACATGCATAGGTGATCCAGATATCTACACATGGTGCATAGTATACAAGAATTCTATGGAATCCACTATATGTATTTGATATAATCATCTCTCAAGTACTTACCACCTAGGAAATGAAATTTTGTGTTTCTTACCCTTTTTCATTGGCTTAACCCTAGTAGATTTTATAGTTAGTTATTTGTGTATAAGGTTCTCTTTTTCAATTGGATGTTCATATTGAATTATAGAAATTGTAATTACCCAATTGGAATGAATGCATTTAGCACACCCATGAACTATAGAAGGTATTTATCAAAGTGTATTGATCTAAGGTCTTCCCAATAACATATAAAATATTCCCATGAAAGGTATAACTGAAAATGTAGTAACCATATGTGTAGGACTAACCTAAAAAGATATGTCAATATCACCAAAAACCTTCAAGGGGGTCCCATTGAATGTTATAAATACTCTAATATAAGGATATAAATAATTATTAGCATAATAAAAGTGTGTAAGTAATGTCATGGTGTAAAACTTATCTATTTATAATTATCAATCATAACACTACATATAGGTTTCTTGTGAAACTATGCTCTAATGAATAAAAAGTGAAGATTGGAGTCATCATCGTTAATATCACTATCATAAAAATAAATAGAGTCTATCTAAACCATAAGAGCTATATACTACATATAAGTAAAAATAATCCCATCTAATGGGGGTTCATAACGTGATGGATAAAGATGTGCATTATATGCCATTTGCATTTCTAGTCCATTCTTAGAATGGTCTTGTAAATGATTGTTAAATATTTTTTATTTATGGTGATCCCTAGGTTGTGAACTTGATTCCTTTATATGATAATAGAATACAATAATTTTATCATCAATAATATCTTATATATTATTCTTCAAAGTAAAACACATTTTCATAGATCGACCTGGTCCTTCATGATAATCACAATCAACATTTGCATCATATCATTTAGGTAGAAACCTATTCATATCAAACTTTATAGGATGAGGGAGATATATAATTTGAAAATTTATTAACCACTAGAGTAATGAATATGGAGACACAAATAAATGTTTAAATTATCTCCTTGGTGCATTGGATAAGAAAATCTAATTAAGCTACTATGAAAATATGTTAACCATGGTGGTTATTTCCTTTTTAGGCTCAAGAGATTTTAACTTATTACTTAGTTTGATTGTAAAATTATAAGTGGATGTAGTTGTAGTTGGTGAATTTTATACATACTTGAAATTATATAATGAAATAATATTTATCCCATGGTCCTATAAAATATTATATAAGTAATCAAAATATTTGAAATTCATGAAAACAACGGGCTCATGTAAAGGATTAATCAGACTTTACTTTAATATATCTTGTAACTCCGTAAATGTCAAAGGATTGGTTATCCTAGCTATCATTATACTATATATCAAGGCATATTCATTGACAAGTTCATTTGTTCCTTGATTGATTTTCAAATTTGAGCATTGGAACCATTTTAGGAAATATGAATGGAAAAGTGTTATAAAAACAGATATGCAAGAGGTTTCAATGAATTTATGAATTGGAGAGGTATGTAGTATAAACACCTCCAATCATAATCCTAGAGGATTGGTGGAGTAATCTACTTAAGAGTTTATAATGGGAGGCATAGTTAAGGCAAGTCACATAAAATGATAGAATATGCTATTCAAGATCACCCTTGCCATCATTAAATGTAAACTTAGGTGTAACAAAACTAATGGGAAAAAGGTATAAATATATCTCAAGTGTAAGAGGGTTATGTAACACATCTTATGAATCAATATCATAAGGAGATTTTAAAGTGATTTGTTAAATGTTTTTAACCTTTTCTTCCAAGATATTTATAACTTAAATGAGTGTTTGAACTATACACCTAGTGGGATTTAGATTATTAAGTTGAGTAGTCACCAAAGGGTATGTAAACCTTGTTTAAGTAGCAATAAGGATTAAAATTGGTATTTTATGTTGAAATAATTGGTAATTACATGGTATATGTAGCAAAAGTAGTTTCAATAAATAAAGGTTAAAATACATAATATATGCTTCCACTATATGTAGGTTGATTTATTGGTATGGAATTAGTTTTAGTATCTTATAAATACTCAACATCAGTACATGAAGTATCCTTATTTTTATCATGTTTACTCATTCCATCTCTTGTAACATACAAAAATGCATCCATTAAGCTCCTCTTATTATTGAGATGAGTAATCAATGCTTCTTTATCTTCCATTTTAAAATGAGTTTTTGCATTAACAAGCTCCATTGCCTCAAAAATGAAAATTTTAGAATTTACAACTAAATACAACAATAAGGAGAATAAAAAAGTATAAAAAACTAATTAACATAGGGTTTGGAGTTCAAATATATGGGTAACTAAATGATTAACCCTAAAATGTTTATTTCTAGGTTGAGGTTACCTAAATACTAATTAAATGGGTATATATAAATGAATAAACACATGGGTGATAATCAGATCTACAATAATCCAATTGGGTGCTAAACTTAGATATAAACACACACTAAATTTATTATGTTGAGTTATGCTAAAAAGATAAAGTAAAATTACTCTATATATATAAATGACAAAGAATTAATAGAATTATCTTGTTTTGATGCTAATGTCGTTTTATTTATAGAATACGAACTAAATAGACTATAAGATAGTTTTAGAATAGTCTTCATATTCTGATTTGGCTGATTTTAGAGATGCAAACACTAATATTAGACTAGGACATTTCAGTCGACACTACTTTATCAACTTAACATAGGCGTTCCTTAGAGAAAAACTTCTTGAAAAGGAGGTGACCACTTCGATGATTTAGGGATTAACTTCACCTTCACTCTAATGAATTTAGATTTGGGTCATGGATTATTTCTCTTGATGAATCTGTAAAACCTTAGTTCTTCATATTTATAATGGTTTTGGTAAAATGGGTTAATATACATATGGTTTCAAGTTGATCCAAAAGACCTCTTAGCTAGTGAGTTTTGCATACATATCCAACACTCTAGATAAGGCCTCAAACTAATTTAGATATCCCCTATGTGTTGGTTTGTATGTGAATAATGAAATATGTGACAAGAAAGTACAAAAGTGACCATTCTTGTAAATTGGAAAATATATCTCTTATCCTTCTGCTTTAGTACTTCAGACATATTTATGGTTTGTTCATGTGACTAATATGGAAATAGTGACATTTTTCTCAATTGAGTTCTTTATTGATTATTTTTGATAGGTTTCCTTCATTATTTTTGGTGTATTATAGGTGAGGAAAGAATGAGGTCAACATTATATTTATACTAATACCTTTATATAAATAACACCCATTAAATCTCTTTGGCTTAACATTAAGATATGTTTCATTTGTAAATTGGACGACTCTAGGGCACTGTAAACTTGCATCAAATTTAGGAAACTAGCATTAATGCATGTTTCTATCTTAGATATTAGTTTTTAGGGAACAAGAAAGTAATTACAGACTCATAACATACAAAGGTGGAAGATAAGTAGGTGTTAAGCATTCTAGACAAGATAGAAGGCATGTGTCATAAACATAAGACTAGTTATAATAAGATATAGGTGAACAAGTAGAATATAGAGTATATAAAAGACTTCACAATGTGGGAAAGGTATAGAAATGAGAGGAATATCTAAGGTCTGAGTTCTCTAAGTGTACAAGATTGATGAGCTATATAATTTAGAAATAGTCTCTATAAGAACCTAGAAAGGAGAAAAACACAATTATTAATATAGTTCCATAACAACTTGATGTCCTCATCTTATCCAATGCACTAAAATACATTTTACATTATTACTTTAGTCTTTATCTTCACTACTTAAGAATCTTGTGGAGTTTCATGTCATATCTCTCCCTTGTCTTATAGAGGTTGATATGATTGGACCTCTACCAAAAAGATATATTGTTAATGCATATTGTGAGTATCACTAAGGCCCTAGAAACTATAAAAACATATTTTATACATTATAACATATGATGCAAGACCTTAAGGATAATGAACATATTTCATTTGATGATATTATAAAGGATTAAATTTCACAACTTAGTGATCACCCAAATAAAAAAAGTATTTAACAAACCACTACAGATCTTTTTATGAAAGACCCAAAAATGAAAATGGAATATCATGCATAACGTCCTCCATCACATTATGGAAACCCATTATATGGTATTATTATCACTTATACATGAATAATACATATTATGGTTTAGATACCTATTTAGTTTATTAACATTGAAATTTTAGATGATGACTCAAACTTTCATTCATTAATTATTTGAGCATACCTTGATCATCATCCTATAAATATTGTTATAATTGATAATGGTGCTAGTGAAAACATGTGTACAATGATGTTGCCTACACATTTGGGATATACACATGATGATTTATACCCTTTGACCAAAATAATTAGAGCATTTAATGGGTCATCATGACATGTTCTTATGAAACTAACTCGCCTTTACAAGTTGGTCCAACACATGTGGTTACTACCTTTATATTTATATCATAAAATGGAGTCTTTTATATGATGTTGTGATGACTTTGGATTTTTCAAAGTCATGTAGTACATTCCATATTTCATGGGTGTATTAAATACATTCATAGTAATATGGTATTAAGCTTTCTGAATTCACTTTCAACATTTATTAGAACAAGATAAATTTGCTTTTAGATAGTTACTTATCAATCAATCTGGCCTATACTTGAGAGACATTTACACTAGAATAGAATTACCATCTACTCCTACATAAGATACCTAGTTACCTAGACTAATTAAACATGTTTCAATTAATATTAATCCAAAAAAAAAACAAATATCTCTCATAGATGGGTTACACAAACCACTACTTTTGATACTATTAATTCACTACCACATACTCCTTTGAGGCATAAATAGAGTATTGTTGACTCTCCAGATCCATATATGATACATATACATGTTCCTTAGTGGTATCATCAATACGATTCACCATTTAATGAGTATAGATCACCTTATGATTATCCCTTAGATGGGATAATCATCTATCCCTTTATTTATAAATATTCAAAATATTCAAAAAATAAATCAAATATTTGGCGTTCCCATGCTTACTAGCTCCTTGGCACCTAAGTTATTTGCCTCATGTTAATATATAGAATATCATTTCATTTATATACATATAAATTTTTCACACCTATTTGAGTGTGATAGAAACATAACATAGAAACATGATATATCCACATATAGATATTGGACCTCTCTTTTATCAACATCATATAGTACGTTGGGTTATCCACTTGATTGATCATAATTGATATAGGATACATGTCATTTATGGTCATTTATACATTATAATGTTTGAGATTATATACTATAACTTACTATATGGCCTTTTTTTTTAACACATAGATGCAAAACTAGTATGATATATTTATATTGGATTATTATACTTGATTTATTGACATTAACACTTCATTGAGTGCATTTTATTTCTTGTTATTATCTTTATTATTGATCAATCATATGTGTTCCTTTCCTATTGGCCCTTGCACCATTGTATGTCTTTTAGACATTTGAATATGATATTATATTTTCATTGAACATTTAAATATGTCATTATATTTTGATTGAACATTTAAATATGTCATTTCCTTTTGCTTGTGTAGAATTTTGAATATGTGCCATATATGAGGTCTTCTTGGACCATTATTTTTGTGCTATATTGAGTGATATTTAATTTGTTCTTGATTATTTTCTAGGATCATACTATAATTTTATAGATGTTTCCATGATACATATTGTGCATCTTATGGTATTATGTGATCACATCCTACAATCTCAATTGATATATCTTATTAGAAATATTACTCATATATGTTAAAAGATTCATACATAAATCATAGAGTTACCTTATCTATTTGATATAAGGTAAATATCAATATTATATTTCCATCAACTCAAAAGTGGAGCATATCAGAGGAGACATGTCATAAAATGCTTGACCTCCACATTTACATAGTTTAAAGATTTTAATTAGGGCATTTCATAAATACATGAATTATACGCTTACTTAGTTATCAATATATATAAATTTCAAAGGGTGCATTTCAAAAAGACATGAATTTCACACTAGTAGTATCTTTAATACAATTACATGATTTAAATGCACACTTGGGTTAGACTCTGATACATTGCACAAAAGTTTAAAAGATTTGAAATATAGTTTTTTAGCTTTGTGATACATATAATTTATTTTGAGACAAATTAGATGTGAATATGGCATGTTAAAACACTAAAATTTATAAATTTATCAATTATATCTCTAGATTATTATCAACATGAAGCATTGTTTACACCAATAAGTATTATTATACAACCTCTTTTGTCTATAAAAATTAGTTGTCTTGTTAAATGAAATTAACTAAATCATTCAACCTCACTATATATATATAGGTTTGATTAACTAAAACATCCAAACTTTCCATATTTATAGGATTATTTTATTGAATCACTCAACCTCACTAGATTATTTATTCATAATTGAGTTATGAAATTTAAATTTAGGTATATCAATGGTCATGTCACAACTAATCCATAGAATAGATTAGGGGAATAATACTTAAAATATCATTCTTTTAATCTCCAAAGTTCTTTTTTGAACCTCTCTCAACTCCAATGCTACATAAGGAAGAATTTTTACCAAATAAAAGTATAAAGGGGCAACATGGTTTTGTTAACACACAAATGTAATCTTTCATTGCTCTCTTTATTTTAAAGAATTTTAATTATTTGAAGTTTCCTATTAAATGCATTGATTTATACTATAACATGCTTTTGGTTATATGTCATACATAAAAAATAAAAAACTCAAAGTGCCTCAAATAATGACATGGAGTTTTATACACACCCAAGTGATCATTTCTTTCCTTTAACATAGTAATTTAATCCTTATCCATTACTCAATTAATGGGGGGTTAAATGTAGATCATAAAATTGAATACTTACAACATCTCAGTTTTTTACATTCTAAAAATAATAATAAGGGATCTACCTTTCATTTATATACATTCTATCTCCTGAAAGGCTTGCATTTTCCATCTCACATTGCCTAAATGATTATTTTATAGTCTAAGCATTATCATTAAAGTGACCTAGACCACCTACACTCTCAAAAAATATTAAAATGTGATATATTTCCTTCACTTTTAGTTACATATCCATACCTATTTTTTAAAATTCTAGACACTACCAACCACATATGGACACTAGCATCAAGGTTATTGTCCATATCCTTATTTAGTGTCCGACACTCAAAAGTAATCAAAATTATAAATAATTTAAAACCTATGGATCATATTATTTGTATTATTAAAACCTACCATGAGATATTTTCAAAAGGTGTGGTATAAATACAAGTCTAATCCTTCTCATTATTTATCAAGAAAATGCCAAGCAAATACATACCAAAGCTTATTCAATCAATTGTAAAATTGAGTTATTATAACATATTCATCCCTATGTATTTATTAGTCATATGAGTAGTAATATAAATGGTTTGAATCATCCAAAGAGAATCCCATTAGTGGTATTTATCATTTTAAGGGATAGATCATAAAATGCATATACATATAAAATTTTACACCATTATTCACACACTCCCACACATAGGGGAAAACTCCATAACATTGGGGCCCTCCTTGATGTATTGGATATGTAGAAAACACTCATTGAGGAAGAGGTATTTGACCTCAGTTAGACACCATGATACCACTAACACTTTTTTTATAAAACACATCCCATATGTGAAGAAGGTGATTTAACTGTTTTGAAAAATTAATATAAACCCCTAAGTAGATTAAATATCTACATAATAAATCAAAGAATAAAACACTATAGTATCAAGAGCCAATGATTTTTATAGTAATTGATACCTTTAAATAATATATAAATAAAAATGAGTTATAAAAGGTCTACTTAGCTAGAAAATATGACTGATATAGACCAGTAGTAGGTTGGGAAGTGATGCACAATTAGGGTAGAGTGTCATCAGTAGATAAAAGATATCAAAACCCTCTTTATATAGTAGCAAAACCCTCTTTGTTGATAGTGCACCCTTCTGTGTATCACTATTAACCCTATGTAGATGAAGAAGTGAAACTTGGGGAAGACCTTCACTCTATTGTGGGAAGCTTGTGCCTACATGATTGAGACCTAGATCCTTATTTGTTCTTCATTTTGAACAATTTCACTATGAAAAAATATGTAACCGTTCTTGTTAGGGTTTTGATGAACACAAATATAAAGATTCTGACATTATTAGGATAGGTTAGACGTGACCACAACACCCCATGTGTTGAGCATTGACTATATACCAATACCTTGAAAGGGGATTAAGCCTAATGTAGTTATCTCATTCGAAGTGCTGGTGAAAGTGAGAGTGATGCTAGTGTGCCTGAGTATGAACGCCACATTGATTGGTTTAAGTGCAACTTGAGACTATAAATCTAAGTAAAGATAAGTTTTGGGATATTATATATGGATGTATGCATAAAATAGGGTAAATAAGGATTATTAAGAATACTTTTCACAACTATTTCTCATCTTATTCATGGTAATTGCCATATAAAGGACAAATGAATGATAGTGGTCTATATATAGTATTTTGATGCTTGTTTAGACATAAAATGAGTTTAGGACAACATGTTGATCATTTTGAGCACAAGTCAAAATGGGACAACCCCCTATAATAACAAAAATTATATAGGGGTATAACATAGCATCATAGGGTATTTTTTAGTTAATTTAATGTAATTTAATGCCATTTGATCCTTGGTCATAATCTAATGAAGTCTTATGTCAATTTGAGCCACCTAGTGGTCATTTTAGAGCATTAAATGCAAGTAGTAGGTTTTCAAGATGTCCAAAGAGTTCAAATCCATGGAAAAAGTTTGAATATGCAAGAACCTATTAAAAATATATAGGATTAAAAAAAATCTCATAACACAACTATAACTAGACTAGACCATCATAGGATGTCATGCATAAATAGATAGGTCAGGTCACTTGTGCATATTATAAATGTACTCAAAAAGCCTCACATGGCCAAAAGATCACATGCAATTAATGCCATTAGTGATAATAACATCCTCTAATAATATGTCATCTTGATGAGTTTTCTATCTCAGGATATACATATTTAAAGTTGAACAAGCAGATAGTGACAATCATTCAAACATTAAAATAAAGCTTGGCAATTGACCATTGGGGTTCAAATTGTGATGGGAACATGGACATCAATGAAAGTCATGAAAACATTAATGATGGGTGTAAAAATGTGAAAATAAAGTCTCATAAAATAGTTGTTTGAATTTACATGGGGTTAGATCCCATGGTTAGCATTCAAACATACATCTAGATCTGATGGTGTGAGGACAACCTGATAGAGTTAGTGGGTCCAAGTAAAATAAATGGTGTGAGAAATATTCAAAGGTTAAGGAGCTCATATTGAGTACAATATTTCCAAATATCATAATCTTAGGACCCAAGATCAATGATCAATGACCAATATTGAAGGTCAAAGTAAAGATACTCTAGATGAGATTGATAAAGCAAATTCAATTAGATTATAGATAGACAAAATGAAGATATGTGTCCAAATTATAATAATCATACTTTAGAATGAAATGAACAACATGAAAATGGAATCCCACATGAAAAACTATATAGTATCAAGGGTTTTGTAACAAAGCAAGTGCTTTAGACTCATACACTACCATGAAAGCTCAGTCGAAGACCTAAGATGAGTAGTCACTACCAAATGTGAAGACTGAAGTCCAAGAAAATAATGCATGACTGTAAATTATGAATACATGTGTATATAAGATATATAGAAGTTATTATAATGTATTATGATTTTCATAGCATGTTTAAACCTCCCTTAGATAGTACATGTGTCAATTCTCTCCAATTTAGTTTTAAATGCTCGAGAGATGATCTATGATGAGGGTAATTTCAAAAAGCTTAGCTAAATATTTTATGCATGATTTTGGATAGTATATCATGGTTTATAAGGAAATTTATTTTTGGAAGCATTCATTGTCTATTTCATACTCTAGTCCCCTAATATGTAACTGGTTACTGATTAAACATGTGTTTTACTGACTTTTGAAGCTACCATTTTGGCCTTTGTAAGATAGACCACACCTCGTATGGCTAAGCCCTACTAGTTTGATGTGACAATATTCCTTAGAATAATTTAATAAATTTGGTTTTGAGTTCAATAATATCTTTTTTGAGTGTATAAAGTGATGAATGGTTAAGTTTAATGATTTTATTTTTTACTTTTCCTTGTCCTTTCATGTCTTCTGCAAGAAAATCTCATTCTAACAGGTCATATATTATGTATTCACATGTGTTATGCTCCTTTAAATTTTATGATTATCCTTGGATTGTGCAATTTTCCTGCTATTTCATTTATCTTGTGTTGCTTCATACATCTTACCTCTATATTGGAACACTAATGTTAGAATCCTTTACAACTTTGAGATTAGTCTGTATGCTTTATTTATTAGTGAATGAAATTTGATGGTCATGTGGAAAAAATATTGGTGTATCACCCCATTAGAATAGGTTCAATTAATGTAGATTCTAACTCTTTTCCCCACAAGTAAGAATTAGCATAGGTGAAAGCACTTTGAGATACATTCAGGGAGTTAGCCCTTAGATTTAGAGGCTCACTTCCGCTATAGTTACACCGACATACCTAGAAGTGTTCCCCTATTGCCCAAATCTAGAAGAGGCTTGAACACCCTCTTATAAGGTGCAAGATTTTGTCACAATACAACCTTGAGATGATTTGAGGGTGGAAATATATATGTTATGGGATAAGGAAGCTAAAGGTCAATAAAACTTACCCCTTTGCTAATATTACACTTAATTGTAGACCAAAGGGTCCGTAATAATATCCATGTGCTTGGAATGTGTAAAATAAGATTGAGGATGTATAGGTGATTAATTAATGGAGTTTTAGGTATGTCTATGCATAGGCTAGATGCATGTAAAAGATGGAGAAGTATCAAAAGAGGACCTAAGATAGCTATAGCGCTAAGATAAGGATAGGGTGGTATCAAGCGACACTCATTGCATAAAATGAAATTTTAATGACTATATTTATTTCTCCTTTATTATAAATATGTATGAAAGTGAAATGAATACGATAAACAAAAGAGAAATGAACCTAGTCTTACTTATGAGGTGAAGATTATGAATGTGGGTCTCAATCTATGAACTATGTTCCATCGTGTGTCCTATAAATGTAACATATATGAATAATTCCTTAATAACTATCAAAATGAAATAAAATTTTTAGTAAATAGATGTGAGAGAGAGAGGAAAGGAATGCACACACCTTTTTGGGTATGCAAACCAATGCTAAAACCTAGTGAATTCTTTTGTGTTCATATAGATGGTGATCAAATAGTGAATAGATTAGAGTAGGTTGATGGCTTGACAAATACCTATGTGTGGGTGCCCAAATAAATCAATATAGCCTTGAATCTATCAATTCCCAACATTATTTGATGGATCATAATATGTGAATATCTTGGATTAGAATGGTGATGTTTCCAACCATTTTATGTAGGTGGTTCAATAAATCAAGTATGTTATGACTCTACCATTGCCTATCCATGTCTATTAAATGAATCTGAAACATAAATTTTGTGATGTCACAAAACTATATAAGATGGTTTTGGGCCACTTGGAAACTCTAAAATGTAAAATATCTCAGTGGCCATTCATGAACATAAAACAACTCTAGGCTACTCATAAATATAAAATAGATCTAGGCCACTCAGGAATGATAACCATTTTAGATGGAGTGAGGCATCAATCTGGGGTAATACTAGTGAAAAACTAGTATATATGGTGTTTGGAGTATACAACATAGAGAATGACATGGAGCTATCACTCCATCTAAGATAATTGATGAAAAATAAGGCATATGGTAAATATTATGGAGTACACATTTCCACCAATTCTGACATCTATGAATATGGATTCCAAACTGACTCACATTAATATTTATTTGTGCATATCTGAACTAAAAGTATGAGTGATAATTCTATACATGATGCCTATAATCAAAGCAAACTTATGTAATTATATGTAAAAATTATGTATATATTGAGCGTATTTGATAGTATATGACTGAAGGTATGAAACTCTAAATAAAACCTATTTTATCTCTATAAAAATTCCATAATATTTTATTTTTGAGGCTACTGGTCAATAATATGGTGGGTGGAATATAGCACATTTTGATCTTGGTAGTGTAATACACTATTATCCAAAGGTGTTTTTGGGAAAAACTAATATTGATCTATTTCTAACTGTATTTCACTATATTTTTCTAAGTTTGGGCTCTATAATCTATGTCCATCTAATGAAAACTATGTTTTTGGGTGTACTAAGATTGCCTAATTTTGTGACAAACCCTTGTTAATTCCCCCTCTCTTTGGAGATTTATTGAACCTTTAAAAAATATCCTCTAAAAAAAATCTATGAATCATGTGTGTTAGATTGAAAATATATTAGATTTATGTTATATACCAATATAATGTGTATACATGACATCAAGATGTAAAATATATTGAGCATAAGTTAGAAATGTATGGTGTATGTTATATTTATCATTAACAACGTTTTCAAAGTAAATATAACAATGTAAGAATGCATATGAAAAACAAATATGAATATAATTTGAGTAAACTACTTAGGGGGATGGGGCACGAAGTCCATAAAGACACTTAAAGAGGAAGACGATATACATGAGGTCCGTCATGGCATCACAAAATATATGTTAAAGCAACAAGAAATATAAAAGTATCATGGCCATGACACATAGTAAATCTTACATACAAACACATTAGTCATGGAAAGTAGGCCAAGGGGCCAAAATACAAGGGACATTGGCACATGCCACTATGTCTAAGAAAAAAGTACATACAAGGGCATATTAAAATATAAACATACAAAAAGATCAAGCAAGGTTGGCTTAGATCCACAAGGAATGACATGGTGAAATATTCGTATGCACAATCAAGAAGAACAAAAAAGGACATGGGTACATGTCCAAAGCACACACACAATGAAAAGAATTGGCAAAGTGGCATAAAATAATGACATTCAAATTTTCTCAACTAAATTTATAAGCCAAGAGACACAATAAAATATAAACTAGTAAATCTGTAAATGAAAGTATTCATAAGCATGTAGTACATATCCATATAATATTAAAGATGTATATAAGCTGAGTTGATAGTATTAGTAGTCATAAAACAATCGATGTAGTATGGGATGATCAATATCATGGTATAATTAGTGCTAAATCTATGATATGGAGTATAGAAGGATAATCTTAGCAAATCATAAGTTGTGTGTATGATGCTCCTAATGTGTATATAGTAGCAAATTTGGATCTATGTAGAGGGCCAAAGTCCTATAATAATATATGAATAGTCAAAGGGAACAAGTAAAGAATGTACATATGATAAAAAAAACTACATGAACATAGATAACATATGTAGTACCTAGAAAATAGAAGTAATACAAACACAGAAATGAATACAATCTAAAATTTGTATTTTTTGAGTAATACTTGAATGTTTTTATATTTCTAAATAGATTATATTATTTTGTTATGTTTTCTGAGTATGAACTATGTACAAAAAACATGAGAATATAACTATGTTCTAGGGTAAAGATAAATGAATCTATGCACAATTAATATTGGAAATAAATGAAATTACGTACAAATGAAATGTGGTGAATCTAAAAAACTAAGAGTGAATCCACATGTTGTGTATCATCAAATGGTGTATCTGTCGAATGCCATCCAATGTCAAATACTTAATCTACCTAAACTCAAAGAAATCATCATCATTTGATCATCACACGATTATATCAATATAAGTATATCCTTATCCTTATAATTAGTCTAGATTCTATGCATTTTAATAACATGTTGCTCTACTATGTAAAAAAACTCCTATGCAATCCCAAGGTATACCCCATTAGACTACTGGATGCCTGTATGAAATATGTGATTTTCATCTAGGCCATCTCGTAAAATGTGAAATATGTTTTCCCCATAACTGAGAGTCAAACATCTATTTCTCCCATTGACTTTGGCATACCTTACCTTTAATCATGTTTTTCCAAGTGTAACATGTATGTGAGTTGCTTTAGTCATGAGAAAAGTAGTGTGTAAACCAACTTAGGGACACATGCAACTGGTAGTGTTATAAATCCTAAGGAGTCATTATAATGCATAACATGATTTATCTCCATTTCTTGATGCCTATGCACTAAAATAATGTAAAATTACAAGTGTTGGCATCAAAATCCTCATCTACAATAATATTAAAGATGTACTGGTCCTTGATTAAAGCACATATAGGAAATGGATTCTTTGAATATCAATTTTTGAAGAGTTTGTAATGGTGGCTAAAATGGTAGAGGCAAAGGAAGTGTAATATGGATAGTTCCCTAAACTTTGAGTTTATTTAATTTATGTTGTATTATTGAGCATGTATGTGTATCATGTCTGGTACTCCTATGGAAAATATAAAAGGGTCCATCATCCTGATGTGCTAATTTGCTAATGGATCTATGTAAAATTAGGGGTAATTCCATCAATCCTCTATCAATTAATAGTTACAAAATTGGGTTAGTTTTTCATGTGTACTACCTACCTAAATTTATATAAATGCATCAATATCCATAGATGTAACCATATGTACAAAGTGTAAAAAAGAATTTACCTCTAATTCTAAGTGATTTTTGAGTCCTATAACCATTAAATATTGAATTGGTGATGATGTTTGTGTATGGAAAGGTATGATTTAGTTATAATCATCTATGTATGAAACAAGGCTTACTCCTATGAAGCTCAAACCACATAAATAATCATCAATTTTCATTGGTGTTGTATCATCCTCTATGGTTGTCTAGAAATCTATATCTGAGTTTTTTATTTATATTATCTTTGAGTTAACAACTAATTGTAGTTTTTCTATGATGATCTCATCATCCACCATGGGTAGGGATAAATATGTTTTAGGAAGGCCATTCTCCATCATGTTTGAAGATAACTCTATTATAGGAAGATATGGAATAGGTATTGGAATAGTGGTTCTAGATTCCCCAATATCATATGTATACATTTGTTATATAGGAGTAATGTGAGTTGTGGAATTTATGATAACATGAGGTGTACCATTTGATCACATACTTAAGGTAGTAATATCAATGACTATGTAATATCTGAAAGGTTGGTTATTAATTGGACAAGTGTATAAGTATTAATCATGTAAAAACATGACACATCTATGTGGGGTAAAGAGTAATTCCTCCATGGCATGTATCTAAGGTCTCCTAATTAATAAATTATTATTCAAGTGGTTAGGCATCACCTAAAACTATGTAGATATGGTATTTAGTTTGACCCTGATATCCAAAGTAATAATACCCAATGGCAATCAATAAATATCATCAAAACCTCAAATGTTCTTATATGTCATTTGAATGGATGTAATATTGACCCCCATAGTCTATAAAAATGTGATTTTATACACATTAATAATTGAACCACTATTAATTATATCTTGTTTATTAGTGATGTTTTTAATTTGTGCCTAAATGAAGAGTGGTAGGTTGTAATTAATAATTGTCTATGAGGGAAAATCCTCATTATCAAAAGATATAGCATCCTCAATGTCATGTATAATGTTCATGATAAATTCAAATAATTCATCTCTGTATGATGAGGAAAGTATGTATGATTATGTGTTCAAAAAATAATATCTTTGAATATGGTTGCCTTTTGATGTAATTATAATATAGAAATCTTGGATAGTGTATTTATCAATTGATCAATAATACCATATGATTTATGTTGATCCCTGGATTTATTTATATCATGTTAGGGATGAGGAGGGATTATTGTATTATGTTTTTATTTTATGGGCTTAGGAATCATATGATTTTGTCTAGTAACATCTCAAATCATGGGATACACTATTTACCAAGGGTGAATAGTAGAGGTAGGATGGGAGTAAAGGTAATCAATGGGTCTAGGTGGAGGAGGAAAAAAGGAGTCATCTAAGCTTTTTATCTTGGATTAGTAATCGGGGGTACCTAAAAATTGGCCATGTAAAAATGATATCATAAAATGAGGCTCAATATGAGGCGGACCAATATATGATATACATTGAGTTCTAGCATGATCCATGAGAGGAGTGACAGACATGTGCCTCATTATACAAATGGTAGGTAATAAGTATGAAATATAAACCATAATACTTTGTACCTAAAAGTTGAAAATGGATAATATCATGATGATCATGATGAAAATGATTTTAAACTAGGTAAATTTTGGAAATAAGAAAGGAAAAAATAATGGTGCACTAGGGTTTCGAGCAATATATTTGAAGTAAGTTAGGTTTACTAAATGATTTAACTATTTTGAGAATTGATATAAAACCATAAGTAGATAAAAGAGTTATGTAATAAATAAAATAATATAGTATCAATAACCACAAATTTATAAATTAATTGATATGTTTAAATATTCTATAAATACCAATAAATTATAAATGTGTACTTAGCTAGAAAAATATGATCAAGACAAACAAGTGGAAAGATGGGAACAAATTTAGGAGTAGGATAGAGTGTCATTAGTAGATAATATATGTTATAACCCTATTAAAAAAATAGAAAAACCCTCTTTGTTGACATTGCATTGTGTTATTGACCTTCTGTGAAATGCTATTGACCTTATGTAGATGAAATAGTGAAATTTGGGGTAGATGTTTACTCTATTCTCGAAATCCTATTATTATGTGATCAAGCCTTGAATCATTGTCTTTACATTATTTTGACTGTTTTCACTATAAAACCCTAAGCATTCATGTTTTCTAAGGTTTTGATGAACATAAATACAAAGAATGTGGCATTTGTAGGATAAGTTGGATGTGACCTCAACATCCCATATGTTGAGCATTGTCTAGATACCTATACCTCAAAAGGGGATCAAGCCTAATGTCATGCTTACAATCTAAGTGCTCATGCAAGTGAGAGTGATGTTAGTGTGCCTGAGTACAAATGCCAATTTGAATGTTTTAAGTGTGATTTGAGACTATAAATATGATTAAAAATGAGCTGTGGGCTATTGTAAATGGATGTATGTATAAATAGGGGTAAATATGGATTAATAATCTTAATTTTCACAACTATTTTTGAGCTTATTCATGAAAATTTCCATTTCAACAATATTGAAATGAGAGTGGTCTTTATATAGTCTTTTGATGCTTATCAGGAAATGAAATTAGTCTATGTCAACCTTAAGATTTTTTAGGGGGTTGAAAGACATATGTTAGGAGATAAGAAAGCTTAAGGTCAATAGTGCATCCCCCTTTGCCAATAGTGCACTTTGATATTGACCAAAGGGGGCAAAATATTGTATAGGTGGTTAGAACATGTGAAAGATGATTGAGGATGCCTAGGTAATGGCTCAATGTGGTTAATGGTGTATTTAGGCATGGTATATATGTCCATAAAATATTGAAAATGATTAAAATAAGCCCTAAGATAGGTCTAGGTAAAATTTAAGGATATGGTGGTTTCAACTATCACTCATTAAATTAAATGAGATTTTAGATTACTACAGAAGGGTTAAGAACTAGTGTCCAATACATAAGCATACATATAAAAATTATATTCCATATCAAAACACCTCAGTGGAAAACATGATATAAAACCAAGAACAACAAAGTTGCTAGTGAATACATGCAATGCATATGATGTAATGGTAACTATGGATAGTAGCATTGATGGCATTATCTTAAGTTCAACAATAGTGTCTACCACTCAAGAAAAATCATTTTTATAATTTGATGAATGTCTTAAAATTATTGTCTTACACACTTATACCTATGCCCAAATCATATCCATATTATCATTATAAACGCAACTAATGAAACCATAATATGTCTCATTTATCTCATAAATAATAACATTTTATCTCTCATAAATCATGTTTTAAAGTGGACTTAAATGTAGTTTTAAGACTTAAGTTTGTTTAGAATGAAATATGGGATATATATCTAGTCTATTATTTGAGAGTTATTGTAGTCTACATTGTTTCTATTTTAAAAGAGAAGACTAAAATTTATCATAATTAAATATAGTAAAGTGTTAAGTGTTAAAATACCAAATCAAGCATAACCTTGAAGGAACTTTGAAGATCATTAGTATCTCTAGATTCCATTATAAATCATCTCTCAATTTCATAATTATCTCTTTAGATATATGGATTAGTGATGCATGAGCATCCAAGGTGTACAAACAACCTTTCATCAACTAAAAATAGGTTGCATGTTTTTGTGTTGGTTTGTTTATTGTTTTGATATGAGAAGATGTAAGATTAAAATGGATAGTTTATGGTAAAAACCAAAATTGTCATAAAAAACTTATTTTTTCCTAAATATTATTTCATATTTGGATCCCTCTTGAAAAATATGCAAGTTAAAAAAAGAATCATCTTGGTCTGAGTTTGCATGCAAACTCTATGATCATTTGAAGTTGGCTAAGGAAGTCACTAGTATGGCTTTAAACGTCATTGTTCTTTCTCTCGAAGTCCATAATCCAGATTTGAAAATGCAAATAATTTTATCTAGAGATTCCCATAATTTATTTAAAGCTTTATTAGGCTAATAAAAAAGGTAATATTTTTGGATACTTTTTATATTATTTCTATATATATAAATTCTATAAATATAAATATCCAAAAATAGACAAAAAACATAAAATAGCTCCAAAAACTTGTTTTGTTTATAAACATGAAAGTTAAGAGATCTAGAGATGATTGTTGCCTATTTTCATAAAGTATTTCTATGAAATATATTCAAATTATTTGTAAAAGTAGGTATTTATAAAAAAGGAAAGATGTTTATAGTATTTCATCTACTATGAATATCTCAACATCATGTTGTTGGAGGAAAAATGAATTTATCATTATTATTTTTTATTCTCTCCAAGATATTAAGAAGATTTTGAAAGGGTAAAAATCACCCTAGATTCTTTCCAACAAGTTTAAACATGGTGGATTTATAAATCTAGTGTTTCCTATTATTTTCTCCTTAAATAATGGGAATTACTATTATTATCTATATAATGTATAAACCAAATTTGGTATATTGTTATTTTAGAAAAAGAATCAGTTACAAACTTATTTGTTAGGTTATTAGCCTAGAATAAAAATTAGTTATAAATTAAATTTTTAGTTATTAAGATTAAGAAATCAGTTTTAAAATTGATTTGTTAAGTTGTTATTCTTAAACAAGAAGTTGTTTAAGAAGTTATAATATAAATAAAACATTGTCATTCATAGAATGAATAAAATAAATAATTTTAAATTTGGAAGAATACCATATATAATAAATCATTTGAACATTTATAAAGTTTCATATTTTTATTTCTAAGGAGAGACGAGGGGCCCATTCAAATTAAGGAAAAGAATTGTTCATGTTTTTGTTTTATAAATTAGATTTATCAATGTTTTATATTTGTTTTTGAATTATTTTTTATTTCTGGAGTATCATATAACATGAAAACACACTAGATCCATAGATCAAAATTTATTTAGTTTTCTTTCATGAGACATGTGTTTCAATTCTTATAATTTATGTTTTGCAAGTGTGTTTTGTTTCCTATAAATTGTATTTAATTCTAAAATTTAAATTCATGTAAGTGTGATGTTAAGAAAAAAACTATTAACTAAATTTATTATGTTTCCAAATTTATATAGGCTTTAGACAACACCCCTCGATTGAAATTATTAAATGAAGAGGTTTGACAACCCTGATCATTTTTTGCCTCATATATCGGGACAATACTACTATTAGGGAATGCCATTTTTTTTTTATAGAATCCTAGTCATATTTTAGTACCCTTCCTTTACTCACATTGAAACAGATTTTTTTTATTTAATTTATTTTTCAGTAATTATGTGGTTTTCATTTTCAGCAACGTGTGTTTTTATTTACAACAATTATATTATAATTTTAAATTTCAAAAAAATATATTAAATATTTCAATATTTTTATAAATTAGATTAATAATATGTGAATTATATTTTGAGTAATTAGATTAAGGTATAAATTGATCAATTATTATTTAATCATGTAAAAATTTAGAGAATAAGAGACATGATAATTTTATTTTTATAAACATAAAATTTTATTTAAGAATATATTTAGTAAATAGGTCTATTGGGAGTGTTACTCTTATTATTCCACATTTTTACTCATTTGCCTTCCTCATATTTTGTTTTAAAATGTCCAAGGAATTTTCTTTCTTCATTGTTTGGAGTTAGTGAAATGTGATAGAGATAATTCTATATAATAGTTCTTCTAAAAAATCAAAATAGATTTCAAGTAAATACTTAGCCCACAAAAAACTCTAAAAAAATGAAATAATACTAATTCTCTGTAAAGTAAGAAATGGCTTAAAACTTTTTCAAAGAGATCCAACGTGAATGTTAATTTAGGGTGGATGAGAAATATATATTTGATTACTGTATATATCAATAGATTGAAACCCTCAAAACCATGATACAAAAGTTAGAACAAGGGGAAAATATCCTCTAATAAATTATGTTATAGAGAGAAAATAAGAGAGAGATAACAAATTTAATACACTTGCCAGAATAGTAGAAGAGGATGTAGAGATAGTAAGCAACATGCATGAAATTTATGATTTTAGGTTTGGGAGAAAGGATGAACATAAAGGCTTCATACCTACATATATATCTATTTTTAACATTGAACGTAAAACAAACCTTTATGAACTTGTTGATGAAGGTAAACTATCAATAATTTTATCTCTATATATTTATTCAAAAAGGAACATTATTACTCCTAAAAAAGATAAATTTCATATTTCAACTCTTTGCATGAGGAATCAATATATAATAGTTGATATTTTGTGTCATCAAGTGAGAAAAGGAGTATAATTGTAAATTTTCTAAAGGGAAAAATATTTTAAGAATAAAAAATAGAAGAAAACATGACAATTTTCTATTTTATAGCCACTAGATATCTCTAGTAATTACACCACACACTGAGTAAAATAGCACTACTTATTCCAATTTCAAGTCTACACCATTATAATAGTCATAAGACAAATTTTAATATTATATATTGTAGGTCAAAGGCATTCATTTTTAAAACTTTAAATCAATATCTTAGTTGTATGCATTCTAGTTGCATAATTAGATATCACACAATCACTTTATGAGAGATAACTACATTATCTTCAGGCCCATTTTTGCTATATAGGAAATGATCAATTATGTAGGGTTTTTGAGTCCAAATTAGTTATTCCCCTAACCCTATTCCTCAATTTTTATTTTACCTTGATATTACTTCCAATTTAGGATCTAGGGTTTTATATTTTGCGAGGCTTTCACATGATAACAAGAAAAAATAATTAAATAAATAACCCTTACAAGTTATTTCATAGACCTAAAGCTAAAAATAAGGAATACAAAGAACTAGGA
>JARHVA010005249.1:427500-440000 GCA_037957365.1 Torreya grandis | reverse complement strand
ACATGATGTTTTTGGATTGTAGACAATACCATCAACCTTGGGACACTACCTTTGATGCCGTTATTTATGTCTAGTACAATATATGCATTGGATGGTGTTATAACCAAATTCACTATAATAGGTTATTTGGGCCTTTTTATTGATGTACTCAGATATGAAATACATGACATATATGCATTATTATGGATAAATCCCTAAATCATCACTTATATTCACCCTTTTAATGTGTTCACCAAAATAAAAGTTTGTTACATCATGGTGTCAAATTGACCTCAAAGACCCAACTTACAGTTAGAATTTCTTACATAGCCTATATTATAAGGATGGATTAAGAATTATGTAATTTTTCCCTATGTGTGGGAGTGTTTATAAACAATGGTGTAATATGTTATATAAAGATACATGCAGTTATTTAGCTTGTAATGTGAAAAATAATGCTCATGGTGTGCTCTTTGGATGTTTCATACCTTTTGTATGATTGTTCCTATGACTGATATGAAAATATGGAGTGATTTTTGGAATTTAATTAATGATCTTAATTAGGTGATTTATTTATAAGTTCTATATGAATAATGAGTATGATTGAATTTCATTTATACCACACCTTTTAATAATATCTGATAGTAGGGTTCAATAAGACAAATATGTGACCCAAGGTTTTGAATAATCTTCAATCTAGTTTAGTTTTTATAATTGGAAACTAAAAAAATATGTAGACACTAGCATCAATACCAGTGTCGTTATATGGCTGATACTATCTATAAGAATATAAAAAATTTGAGTATCTAAAATAAATAGTGAAGGATGTAAATCAGGTTTTGAGCTTTTTATATAGTACAATATCTGGGTCATCAAAATGATATGGGTTAGACTATAAGATAATAAATAAGGAATAGTGAGATGGTTAATGTGAGACTTTTGGTAATAGGAGGGTCTAAAACTAAATGGTAGAGTCCTTATTTATATTTGTCAAATTTTACAAGATTGAGATGTTATAAATATTCAATTTTAGTATCTACATTCCCCTCCTTTAATTTAGTAATGCATAAGGATGAAATTACTAGGTTAAAGGAAAGAAATGAGCATCTAGGTGTGTGCAACATACCTACCTATAATTGAGCTTATGTTTAGTGTTTTTATGGTGTATAACATGTAACCAAGAACATGTTACAGTATAAATTAGTGCATATAGTATAAATTTTGAAATTATTGAGATGAAAGAGAGAAATGCAAGAATGCATCTATTTGTAGATGTAATAATGTTGTCCTTTTGTTCTTTGTTTAGTAAAGATGCTTAATTTTGAAGCATTGGATCTAACAGAGGTTCAAAACTAAACATTGCATATTTTAATGGTGATATTGGAAGGTATTATGACCCAATATAGTATAAGGATGAGTTGTCTCACGTCCATTGAGATCACTAAATCTCAATAAAAAAACTCAAGTATACATAAATAATCTAGTGAGAATGGGTGATTAAATCAACTCATCCTATAAATTTGGTGAGATTAGGTGATTTAATCAAATGAACATATAAATCTAGTGAGGTTTGGTGATTTAACCCACCCAACTTATAAACATGGCGAGGCTTAATGATTTAATCAATTAAATTATAAATCAAACCAATTGATGTAGATAGAAAAGGTTTGATAACAATACTTCCTAATGTAAAATGGTGCTCCTTGGTGATAATAATGTAGAGATTTATTTGGTAAATTTGATGAAATATAAAGAGCAGAATGCTAAGATGGATCATAATACATTGATTATCTAATTAATCAAGAGTTATTTCATATAAATACAATGAAAAGTAGTTATACATGCAATAACTATCAACCAATTAATAAAATCACTTAACAAATGCCAAATACAAACTTAAACACTATGCTAACAATGCTCTTGTAATTGTTATGATTAGCTATAAATTGACTTCCATATAGACACCTAATTATCTATAACAAATCATTAAACTAAAGCTAACTAAACTAAATAATATAATATCAAAATTTTCCAACATTCCCCCCTTTATTACATTGTTTCTATAAACATCATATTTCCTAATAGTGGTCCCCTCTATATTACAAACACTATAAAAATATTTACACTCTCTGCATAGCCTTCTCATTTTTTGAGGTGGCATGCCATCTTTATGGATTCAAGGTCTTGGTGACACCGCATTTGTTCCTTTTAAGATTACCAAAAACCAATAAGTGTTAGGAACACTTATCTCCAGCTAACCATGAACCTGGAGCGTTATAGGAGGTTTATACTACACTTTGATGGTTTCTCAATTACCATAAAAACTTTTCCAAGAATCAAGTGCTACTTTAGTGATTTTTTCCTCCCCACAATGTTCTTTTTTAGGAGATACCAAAATGGAAAATAATGCTTAGTAATTTATTGAAAAGCACATTGTAAAACATAAAACAAACACACCAAAATTTGTCACCATAGCAATGGTGAAACCTCTTCGAAGGTGACTCATGAGAAGATGTTAGTTGTCCTCCAACCTCTGTGTATCATCTAAACTCTAGTAAATAAAGATACTTCACTTAGTTGCTGTCTCGATGAAGCTCATATACATGTAATTTATACTAAAATAAGGCCCCACCCATACAATACTCACATGCTCATCGGATGTTGGGTATGGTTGAAAATGCATCCATCTACATTTGACCCAATATTTTATTTTTGACACTTGACATAAAACACATTTTATAAAACTAACTTTTAAAAATACAAAATGAATCTTATAACAGATGACTCAACTTTTAATATTTTGATACTACTAAACTTTTAACAAACCTATAAAAAGACTTTTAACAAGGATAACTCAACTATTGATTCGAAACCTTTTACTCACAACTCAGTCTTGATTTTGAAAATAATAATATTTATTAAAATTAAAACTAATATATCAAAAATAAATGACCCAAAAGACTCTTATTATAAAATAATGTCATGACAGGTAACACTAAAGAGGCTTAGAGTAAATAAAAAAACATGAACCTAAAACTAGATGAAGTATAGATAGCACAATTATAAAAGGAGACTCAAATAAATGAAACCTGTAATGACCATCAATCGTATCTGAGTTAAACCTGATACTAATGGATCAATTGAACATAAATGTAAACATTTAACATTTTATTGGAGATGGTAATGGTGGTGGAAACCACACAATGGAAGATGGAATAGTGGATCACCATCACTTATGATCCTCCACCCATAATGCATTAGGGAGCTCTACACTATGGCATTCCCTGTTAGGTGATAGTGGTGATATAAATGTACCATAATAAATAGTAGGCAAGAACACAAAGAAGTGATGTGTGAAATGACTACAAAAATATGAAGGGGTCAATCTTGGCACAATATATTGACCATAGATTGCTAAATATTAGAGACTTCAATCGAACCAGATCTACACATGAATACTTTGGTTGATATATGCTTGTGATGAAAATAAAATTCTCTAAAGGGTGAAATACAATAGGATCAATCAAATACAAAATAATATTCAAATCTCCAAGGACTCAAATTGAACTATCCCAAACAAAAATTATGCAGATTACCCTAGTCTATGCTATGACTATCAATGTTAAGCACTTCTAACATTATTATTTTTCTCATCAGGTGGGGTGATGAAGAATAATGCTTGCCATTGAAAATAATTTAATTTCTCATCACAAATCAAGACTAGTGGTTCTCTAATACCAATGATGAAATATAAGGAGGAAAATGCTAAGATGGAGATGAATACATTGATTATCTTATTAATCAAGAGCAGGTTCATATAAATACAATGCAAAGTAGTTATACCTGTGATAAATATAAACCAATTAAGTGACTCACTTAACCAATGATAAATAAATATTAAAGACTATGCTAACAATGATCTTGTAACCACTATGATTAGTTGTAAAATGACTACCATCTAATCACGTAACTAGCTATAACAGATCACCGAACTAAAGCTAACTAAACTAAATAATGTAATATCAAAATTTTTGAACATTTTTTTTTTTCTTACTTATGTGGAATATGAATCTCTTATATGTGTCAAACTAAATAACATGTCTTGAAAATATGAAAAACATTGGTTTAAATGTTGTGAAATACTGGTGCAACATATAGGATTCTGACCTAGGTGTATATTTGAATCATGTAACTTTACTATCAAATTAAAGGTAATGCATTTATGACATGGATCCACTAAAATATAGAGATATTGAGAGTCAAATAAGTTTGAGGTCATGTTTATACTTAACATGCCCCCACTAAAATATGTAAATTGTTAAAATGTAGAATTTAGGCCTTTTATGACATACTCCCACTTATATGCCTTTAGTTGAAGTGAGTGAAATATAATCTATTAATTACCATACCTAATAAGGGATACGATAACCATAACCTATGTCCATGAGTCACGTATCATATAGGAGTAACATTTCAATGTAGATATGCCAATGAAACATGCATTAAGTGATCACATCGAGTCCTAAGATGCATTATATACAATGTGAAAACATTTAGAAAGCATCATGACAAAATAAAAAAAATCAAGAACACACACAAGAGAACTCAATATAATGAAAATTAATTATCAAATGATACCTTTTACAAGGGAAATATTCAAATTCCACACAATCAATAGGAATTCAGATGCCCAATAAACATTAAATGACATATTCAAATGTCCAAACAACATACAATAACACATAGGCCAATAGGTAGGGAACATATTCAAAATTTGAATAATAATGATAATACATATTGATTAAATACACTGAAGGAAGTCATAATGTGAATAATTAAGTAAAAACAACTAGAACTAGCATATAATACAAGTATCTACATATATGTATTAGCATAAAATGTCATGTAACATAGAATATCAAATAAACTATAAAAAATATGAGCATGGATAGAGACATGTGTAATTAGTACTATATAAGCTCAAAGATATTCTAGAAATAATCATAAAGTCTATGTAATTTGTATCCATTATTATCAATGAAGTATATGTTCCCAAGGTACACAATGGCCCAGCTAAATGAGAGGTCCAATATACATATGTTCATATAACATATGTTTGTGGTATGCCTATATGACACTAAAATATGAATGAAACATATATGTATACATAAATTAAATGATATGCTATCTACCAACATGTAACAAACAACATAGGTTCCAATATAGTGATATGTTGATTATTATGTACATTTTTGAATTAATTAAATGTTTTTTATATTTTATTAAATATAGTTTTTTTAATGTTTTCAATATTCAATTGATAAGCACAGAAGTGATGGAAAAGATAAAATTATTAATAAAATACAAGGATCTCATCAATGAGATGTTGTTGTAAAGGCCCTATATGATGTGTGTCATATTTAAATGTTGCACAATAAATTTCATTAGGATCATAAATTGTTTTTATATTTTAATGATAATAATAATCACTTAGTAATTGTTATAAAAGACTTGTAATATATTAGGTTGTTATTGAACTTGTGTTATATCATTTTGAGAATCCACATATGAAAAAACAATTGTGTGATAGATTAGAGTTTTCTTGTTGAAAGTTAATTATTCTTGAGTATGTTCATCATTATAATAGTGTTTGATCCCATTATGGGCTAAAGAAGATTCATGTATGCTTTCTTGAATAGTAGGAAAAGATGTAATTTTTTCCTTGATCTCTTTATTTTAGGATGAAAACATACACTTTGTAGTATTTCCCTTAATGTTTTTTTTTCTTCGGTGTGTAAAATATATGTGATGTTTGGATACTTAGCAACCATATTTTTATCATTTAATTTTGTAGGCATGTTTTCCTTTGAAAATTCATTTTTTAGAAACCCTCCTTTAATAATGCTTATTTGATTATCTTTACTTTGATTTAGAAACTTTTGCTTTGTATCTTTTTGTAATATTGAATTTTGTAGTTTCTCTTTTTATTTTTGATATTTTAAGAATTTTTCATACTCTGGATTTGCCATTTGAATTTGTTTTTTCTCAAATTATGTTTTTTGAATCTTTTCCTACTCTATATTTTCCATTTGCAATAGGTTTTTCTCATAATTGTCCTTTGGTACCCATACTTGCTTATTTAGCACTTATATTTATGAGAGGTTGTCATAATGTGAGTGGGTTTCTTGATTAATTTTTCTATTATAGGATAATGACTATCAAATCTAAAGGTAATGCATTTATGACATGGATCCACTAAAATATAGAGATATTGAGAGTCAAATAAGTTTGAGGTCATGTTTATATTTAACATGCCCCCACTAAAATATGTAAATTGTTAAAATGTAGAATTTAGGCCTTTTATGACATACTCCCACTTATATGCCTTCAGTTGAAGTGAGTGAAATATAATCTATTAATTACCATACCTAATAAGGGATGCGATAACCATAACCTATGTCCATGAGTCATGTATCATATAGGAGTAACATTTCAATGTAGATATGCCAATGAAACATGCATTAAGTGATCACATCAAGTCCTAAGATACATTATATACAATGCGAAAACATTTAGAAAGCATCATGACAAAATAAAAAAAAACAAGAACACACACAAGAGAACTCAATATAATGAAAATTAATTATCAAATGATACCTTTTACAAGGGGAATATTCAAATTCCACACAATCAATAGGAATTCAGATGCCCAATAAACATTAAATGACATATTCAAATGTCCAAACAACATACAATAACACATGGGCCAATAGGTAGGGAACATATTCAAAATTTGAATAATAATGATAATACAAATTGATTAAATACACTGAAGGAAGTCATAATGTGAATAATTAAGTAAAAACAACTAGAACTAGCATATAATACAAGTATCTACATATATGTATTAGCATAAAATGTCATGTAACATAGAATATCAAATAAACTATAAAAAATAGGAGCATGGATAGAGACGTGTAATTAGTACTATATAAGCTCAAACATGATATTCTAGAAATAATCAAAAAGTCTATGTAATTTGTATCCATTATTATCAATGAAGTATATGTTCCCAAGGTACACAATGGCCCAGCTAAATGAGAGGTCCAATATACATATGTTCATATAACATATGTTTGTGATATGCCTATATGACACTAAAATATGAATGAAACATATATGTATACATAAATTAAATGATATGCTATCTACCAACATGAAACAAACAACATAGGTTCCAATATAGTGGTATGTTGATTATTATGTACATTTTTGAATTAATTAAATGTTTTTTATATTTTATTAAATATAGTTTTTTTAATGTTTTCAATATTCAATTGATAAGCACAGAAGTGATGGAAAAGATAAAATTATTAATAAAATACAAGGATCTCATCAATGAGATGTTGTTGTAAAGGCCCTATATGATGTGTGTCATATTTAAATGTTGCACAATAAATTTCATTAGGATCATAAATTGTTTTTGTATTTTAATGATAATAATAATCACTTAGTAATTGTTATAAAAGACTTGTAATATATTAGGTTGTTATTGAACTTGTGTTATATCATTTTGAGAATCCACATATGAAAAAACAATTGTGTGATAGATTAGAGTTTTCTTGTTGAAAGTTAATTATTCTTGAGTATGTTCATCATTATAATAGTGTTTGATCCCATTATGGGCTAAAGAAGATTCATGTATGCTTTCTTGAATAGTAGGAAAAGATGTAATTTTTGCCTTGATCTCTTTATTTTAGGATGAAAACATAGACTTTGTAGTATTTCCCTTAATGTTTTTTTTTCTTCGGTGTGTAAAATATATGTGATGTTTGGATACTTAGCAACCATATTTTTATCATTTAATTTTGTAGGCATGTTTTCCTTTGAAAATTCATTTTTTAGAAACCCTCCTTTAATAATGCTTATTTGATTATCTTTACTTTGATTTAGAAACTTTTGCTTTGTATCTTTTTGTAATATTGAATTTTGTAGTTTCTCTTTTTATTTTTGATATTTTAAGAGTTTTTCATACTCTGGATTTGCCATTTGAATTTGTTTTTCTCAAATTATGTTTTTTGAATCTTTTCCTACTCTATATTTTCCATTTGCAATAGGTTTTTCTCATAATTGTCCTTTGGTACCCATACTTGCTTATTTAGCACTTATATTTATGAGAGGTTGTCATAATGTGAGTGGGTTTCTTGATTGATTTTTCTATTATAGGATAATGACTATCAAATCTAAAGGTAATGCATTTATGACATGGATCCACTAAAATATAGAGATATTGAGAGTCAAATAAGTTTGAGGTCATGTTTATATTTAACATGCCCCCACTAAAATATGTAAATTGTTAAAATGTAGAATTTAGGCCTTTTATGACATACTCCCACTTATATGCCTTCAGTTGAAGTGAGTGAAATATAATCTATTAATTACCATACCTAATAAGGGATACGATAACCATAACCTATGTCCATGAGTCATGTATCATATAGGAGTAACATTTCAATGTAGATATGCCAATGAAACATGCATTAAGTGATCACATCAAGTCCTAAGATGCATTATATACAATGCGAAAACATTTAGAAAGCATCATGACAAAATAAAAAAAAACAAGAACACACACAAGAGAACTCAATATAATGAAAATTAATTATCAAATGATACCTTTTACAAGGGGAATATTCAAATTCCACACAATCAATAGGAATTCAGTTGCCCAATAAACATTAAATGACATATTCAAATGTCCAAACAACATACAATAACACATGGGCCAATAGGTAGGGAACATATTCAAAATTTGAATAATAATGATAATACAAATTGATTAAATACACTGAAGGAAGTCATAATGTGAATAATTAAGTAAAAACAACTAGAACTAGCATATAATACAAGTATCTACATATATGTGTTAGCATAAAATGTCATGTAACATAGAATATCAAATAAACTATAAAAAATATGAGCATGGATAGAGACATGTGTAATTAGTACTATATAAGCTCAAACATGATATTCTAGAAATAATCATAAAGTCTATGTAATTTGTATCCATTATTATCAATGAAGTATATGTTCCCAAGGTACACAATGGCCCAGCTAAATGAGAGGTCCAATATACATATGTTCATATAACATATGTTTGTGGTATGCCTATATGACACTAAAATATGAATGAAACATATATGTATACATAAATTAAATGATATGCTATCTACCAACATGAAACAAACAACATAGGTTCCAATATAGTGGTATGTTGATTATTATGTACATTTTTGAATTAATTAAATGTTTTTTATATTTTATTAAATATAGTTTTTTTAATGTTTTCAATATTCAATTGATAAGCACAGAAGTGATGGAAAAGATAAAATTATTAATAAAATACAAGGATCTCATCAATAAGATTTTGTTGTAAAGGCCCTATATGATGTGTGTCATATTTAAATGTTGCACAATAAATTTCATTAGGATCATAAATTGTTTTTGTATTTTAATGATAATAATAATCACTTAGTAATTGTTATAAAAGACTTGTAATATATTAGGTTGTTATTGAACTTGTGTTATATCATTTTGAGAATCCACATATGAAAAAACAATTGTGTGATAGATTAGAGTTTTCTTGTTGAAAGTTAATTATTCTTGAGTATGTTCATCATTATAAGAGTGTTTGATCCCATTATGGGCTAAAGAAGATTCATGTATGCTTTCTTGAATAGTAGGAAAAGATGTAATTTTTGCCTTGATCTCTTTATTTTAGGATGAAAACATAGACTTTGTAGTATTTCCCTTAATGTTTTTTCTTCTTCGGTGTGTAAAATATATGTGATGTTTGGATACTTAGCAACCATATTTTTATCATTTAATTTTGTAGGCATGTTTTCCTTTGAAAATTCATTTTTTAGAAACCCTCCTTTAATAATGCTTATTTGATTATCTTTACTTTGATTTAGAAACTTTTGCTTTGTATCTTTTTGTAATATTGAATTTTGTAGTTTCTCTTTTTATTTTTGATATTTTAAGAATTTTTCATACTCTGGATTTGCCATTTGAATTTGTTTTTTCTCAAATTATGTTTTTTGAATCTTTTCCTACTCTATATTTTCCATTTGCAATAGGTTTTTCTCATAATTGTCCTTTGGTACCCATACTTGCTTATTTAGCACTTATATTTATGAGAGGTTGTCATAATGTGAGTGGGTTTCTTGATTGATTTTTCTATTATAGGATAATTACTATCAATTTTAATTTTAATTTTATTCTTCAATGAAAAATAACAATATATATGATGCTCATGCATTCTATGATATGCATAGTAGTATTTTGATCATCTAAGAGGATGCATAAGAGGAAATTTGATCACTTTGTTTCAAAGCATTTATCTTAGGATTTCACTTGGAATATTATTATATTTATGTTCACTTTTGTTATCACTAATTGTAGATGAATTCTCTTTTAGATTCTTATTTTGATATAGAACCTTGTTAGGCACAAAATGTCGCTAGATGAATATGCAAACACATTATTAAAAATAGCATATTTTTTATTATATAGGTATGTACTTTTATTTTCCAATAATGTGATCTTTGAACTAAATTTATTTTGAAAGTATTCTATTAAATTTATCATAATGATGATTTTATCTTTTAGGGATTCACAAGAATAAACCCTAGGTGTTTCAGATTGATTGTATCTTTGATTGATTTCGTAATGTATGGGGAATAATAAGAAATTGTTACCATAATATATTTTTCAATGAAATAAGTACTATATGTATCCATGTTAAACATGAATGATTTATTTTTAATAAATGCAAATATGATTTTAAATTTGTAAAAATTCAGAAATAAAAAATATCAAGAAACCTAGATCAAAATATGGTTTTTCAAAATAAGACTCATAGGATGGGTTCACCAAATGTTTAAACATTGTTTAATGTGTTTTTAATGCTTAAAATGGGTGTAATATACTATAAAAAGGATGAATAAAATTATTCTTGACCATGACAATTTACTTAAAACTAAGATAAATGAATATTCTAAATAAGAATATTAATATGCGATAAATATATAAAGTACCAAACTTGTAATATTTTATATTGATTATAATGCTATGTAAAAATGATAGTTATATTTATAATTTAAAATTATATTGGGGTTGTACATGGAAATAAGTGTGTAGGATCAAGATTTAGAGACAATCATCAGATTCTATAAATGGTGTTTATGGAGTTATAGAAACTAGAAGTTGACCTTGGGATACCACCATCAATGTTATTATATCTGTTATGACTCTAACATCTAGTAAATAATATGCACTAAATTTTTATATGACCAAATTAATTGTTTTAGGGTTTTAGTCACATTATTTTTGATGTATTAGTATATGTAGCACAAATGACATATGTCTGTTAATGGATCAAACATTAAATCTTCAACCTTCAATTGTGTTTTTAAAACATGGGTTGGTGGGATCACTATATTAATATGACCTTAAATATTCCTCTATAAATAAGAGTTTCATACATATCCAATAATCTAAGTAGGACCTTTAAATTATGTAATTTTTCCCTCTGTGTGATAATGTGTGTGAACAATGGGGTATTATGATATGTGTAGATCCATGAAATGATATAGCTTGTAGCTTTACAAACACACCTCATGTGTTACTATTTGGACACTCCAAACCATTTTTATGAATAATCATATGATTTATATGTAAATATGGATATTAAGGGTAGAATAACTTGTTTTTTCAATTGATTGAATAAGGGTGAATAGGTGCTTTCTTTGTATTTTCTATATGAATAATCAATAGGCTTAAAATCATATTTTTTACCATGCAACTTTTAAAAATATATCATGGCAGGGTTCAATAAGTCTAATAATAAAATTTGTATGGATTTTGAGTAGTTAACACTAGATAACAATTTGGACACTCACATTGATGCTAATTTCCCTTTATGGTCATTAGTGTCTAAAATGATAGAAAAAAGTTGAGGATAAAAAAAAAGGAAATAAAAGGTGTATATAATATTTTTAGCTTTATGTATAAAACATGAGATCTATGTCATCATAATGATAAGAATTGGAATATAAGATAATAAATTAGGCACATCTAGATGATGAATGCAAGCCGTTAGACAATAGGAAGGTAAAAAATTGAAGGGTAGATCCTTAATTGGTATTTTCCAAATGTAAAAGACCAAGATGCTATAAATATTCAATTTTAGTATTTACACTAAATAAATAAACTCTTTAAATTATTCATGGGAATCATGAATTCTATAATTCTTCATGTAATCATCATATCCAAGCTAACTAATAAGAGCAACATTGGTTTCACATAGATTTTTTATGGAAAATATTAAATGATTTGGATTTTTCTCCCAAAGGAAAGTGTTTCATGCACACTCATGTATATATTTCCTTTAATCTATAACTTTAATTTATATTCCTCATGGTGGGGGGGAGACAGGCAATCAGGGGGCATGTAATAAC
>JARHVA010005249.1:365000-420000 GCA_037957365.1 Torreya grandis | reverse complement strand
TATATTTGTACAATTTACATTTAATTTTATATTACATTTTTCATTATTATACTTTAAATATATTTTACTAAATATAAAAAATTAGGGTCACTTTGCAGCTTATGAAATTGATTACAGAGTTGTAGGAGTTACCATTTAGAAGTTAGTTTTTCCAATTCTATTATAGTTAATACTTATTTTTCCAAATTTTAGGTCTAAAAGATAGAATGAGAAACAAGGTTTAAAATCATGTTACATATTTAATATATCTATACCATTTAGGATTACTTTCCTAATTTACCTACTAAAGTATTCCCCACCTACTTTATCTACTTGAGTATTCCCTACCTGATTAAATAAATGAGTCATATCTTGATCTCAAGGAGTATGCCCTACATAAATACACAAGCCATATCTTTATCTATATTATTCCCTACTGGTTTAAAAGTAAGTACTCCACTTACTCAACCTAGTCTACTTCAAGATCCTCTATAAAATTGCTTGTAATTAGGTCTCTTCCTTACCATAAGCTATCTAGTGGTCTATCACAAAAGGTGTTTTGAGTATTAGTATTGAAATACTAATGACATTATTCTTTATTATTATCTCTTGACTTCTTATCCTCTGTTTTTAGATCAAAAGATGCATTCAATGACCTAAAATAGGGTACTCAGTCTAAATACTATAATCTACCTTCAAGTAAGCCCATTCTTTGACTCCTAAAGAACTCAATTATACATCCTTAATTATTGGAACAATACTATGAGGGTTTCACCAATTATTTGGCTCAAGCTTCTTAGTGCTTGAAAAAATTCAACTCAAAACTCAAATGACAACAAATCTACCCTTTATAGGCTTATTAGGCCAAATTCTACATCTTAAGTACTTGATACAAAGAGTTCTACAACTAACTTGTTTTTTGGACTCATTCACATCAAAATCTCAATAAAAATATCAAGATAATGATACAAGACTCATATGTGTCTTTACACAATTTCAAAATACAAATTAGATCACTAAATTGCCTAAAACATTGACTAAGTCCTAAGCACAATTACAATATTGTGTTTAGGCATGTTGATGTAGGAGCATCACTACCTCATTATATGTATTGGTCTATTTTTCATGATTTGAGTTTTTATAAAGTTTTTATGGTCATATGAGGTCTATAGGGTTCAATATTGTGTGCTAGGTCCTTTTAAAATTTGAATATGGGTGGCATTGACATTTTACCACCAAATTCCTCCAATTTGAATTTTTGAATCTTTGACAAGGTTTTGGAGCTTTAGTGAAGTGTGTAGGAGTTTCAATGAGATTAATTTTTTTATTAATATATTCAAGTTATTAGTGTCACCTAATATCATACATGACTTATGTGGTTAGTCAATTTGGGTGCTTATGTTAGTGGATAGGTAGTTTGTACATCCTCTCAATGTACACAAAGAAGTTAGAGTTAGTTAGGATTTGTTATAAGGCATAAAAGGCTTGAAAATGAATGGTGTAGGTATAATTGGGGGTTTATTAAAGAATAAAATGATGATAAAACTCCAATTCAATGGAATTATTTCTTGAATTTGATATCTAATTTTCAGACCCTATTATACCTTGTTATTCTATGTTTTCAAAAACTAAGTCTTAATGTGGATTTAAATACTATATATGTAATGTTGTGGAATAAAAATTTGAGATAAATATGTCAAATAATTAAATTTAATTTAAGTTTAATATATTATATGGCTAAGAAGATAGTTAGATGGTTGTTGCTAAGGCAATAGCCAACTCTATATTTTTATATTCTGAGTTTAAGAGAAGTCTAAAAGGGTTTCATTTTAAATGGTAAGACTCTATAAAAGTGTTTGAAATAAATTTTTATATTCATAATACTTAATATTAAATCAATTAATGTTATTCAAACCATTGTATTTCATATTATAAGAGGAATTTCTTTGGAAGACCATAGAGGCCCTATATACTCAGTGTTTTCCTGATCAACTAAACCTACACAAGCATCACCAATGGTAATATTGTTATAAAGTTGATAAATTTAATATGTATACATTCAGAAACATTGAATTTTATTTTTTAGTAGGTTATTGGATGTTTTTTAATGTTTTTTTAAAACTATTAAATGAGAGAATAGTGGAAGGTCTATAGAATGTTGTATTTAAGAACACAATTAAACACAAAATTGTGGAAAGAATGTGAACAAAGATATGTGTGGGAGGTTTCAAAAGGTGTCAAATTTATATTGGAGTTTTAAAAATCCCAATCCCTGATCTAAGTCTCATAAAAGTCATTAATAAGATTGAAATTAAGTTTTGACCCTTCTCGCATTTGTAGACCCTGAACAAACCCTATTCTAGAGCTTCATAACCAAAAATGGTGTAAAAATAGTTATGACTATCATAAATGTATGAAATTTGGTTATTAGTTAGAGTTAAATGTTTTTTTAAAATATTATGATGGTTTCATTTTTACTAAGTATGGTATAGTATAATTTTTGAAGGTCTATGAGCATAATAGAGCCAAATAGACCTAAAAGGCCTAAATTGAGAGCAAAAAGGTCTTATGAAAGTGGTCTAGTGGGAGAGTGGAGTCTATAAACTTTTTCGTTTCCAAGAATAGGATAAAATATAATTGAAATGGGTATTCTTTTCCAAGGATAATATGTTACACATCTGTACCATGACAAAAGGAACAAAAAAGGGCTATTAGGAGTGATTGTCAGAAGAAAGAAATAGGGAATGTTGACAATAATTATTTTGAGGGATATTTTAGATGAAAAAAGGGATAAGAAGAAGAATAGGCAAATTTTTTAATATTATTATCAATGACCCCTTAATTAAAACAAGAAAATTTAATTCATATGCTACATTTACATACCATTTGTATTAATCTAAAGAAGTGAAGAAGAGTCAAGAAAGATAAGTCCAAGTTGATATATGAGAGAAGTTGATAGAGGATGACCAGTGGGATTTATTTTGAAGAGATATGTAGACAAAATAATCAAATATTGTTATTGAACCAAAGGCGTAACTGTAAATAGGACAATTAAGGAGACCAAAGGGCAAGGTAAACAAAATTCAGAGGTAGGAGGTATTTTGGCAGAGGTAACTATAAGGATTGTGTTTATTGCTTTAATTTCATGAAAGACAAATGTAACGAGGACATATTCATCATTTGGTATTAGAATGAGAATATATTGAGGATAAGTTACGTATTATGATTTGAAAATACTATGTTATATTTCATAAATACAAGATGAGTAGGTATTGAAGGTTGCATTGAGATTGTTTGAGATAATAAGTGGAAAGGTTGTTATAAGATGCTATTGTGATACAACGAATAATTTTTTAAGAATGAAGTTAAGAGACTATAGGGATATGTGGAAGATAGGTAGTAATAGTTGAAATAAATAGAGGAGAGGTGTGGTAAATCCCTTAAGCCAACAAGGCTAAGAGAAATAATATATCATGAAAGCTCATGAAAGAAACTCAAGAGCGATCTTGAAGAGAGAGAAGAGAGTTATAGGAAAATGAAAAATTAGAGATAAGTGTCCCAAGTGAGGACATGAGAGAAAGATACTCTAATAGAGATATTTAAGTGAGAAGAGACCAAGTTAAAGTCAAATAAGGCAACTAGGAGGCTTTTCAAGAAGAAGAGTAAGGTCCAAGAGAGAGATCTAAAGAGAGTGAGATAGTCAAGAGAAAGAGTGAAAGTGAAAATATGATAAAGGGCTTGAGGAGTGATGAATTCCCTAAGAAGATGGATAATATTAAAGAATTAAGTCAAAGATAATTAGAGAGAGAGAGAGAGAGAGAGAGAGAGAGAGAGAGAGAGAGAGAGAGAAGGAAATTATTGAGATGAAGGAGGTTTTGACAAGGATAGGGAAAATCTTGGAAAAGATGAGACCAATATTTTGGGTGTGCATGAATAGGAAAGTGAGATGGACACTCAAGTAGTTGTTAGAAAAGAAGATAAGGAAAAATATGAAGTTATCAAGGAAACCTAAATAAATATGAAAAGGGGTAATAATTCCTCACAAGATTATGAATAATTGTATATTTGAATGTTTGTAAATTAGTGAAGAATTGTGTGAAGGTGAAAAACATTAGAAGCATGAGCATCATGTTAATGGTGAGGAACAAGTTGTTTAGAAATCTGAGTATGTGAACATAATCATGTACTACCCTAAATAAGGTGATACATTAGATGAAGAAGAAGTAATGAATGAGTTTGCAATAGTACAATTCCTCATCACAAGCAAGAAGGAGGTATATTTTAGTCAGGGAAGCACTGAGGAGAGCAAAGAAGTACACATTATTATTTTTAATGTTATTTTTGGTGAATGTGTTAATAAGAAAATTGAGTAAGATTAGTTACATGAGATTATATTAAGGCTAATAAATGTGCTAATTTAAGGACAAGAAGGTACAATACTATCAAATGAAGTGTTCCACACACATGAGGTGGTAGAAATAGAGAAGGAAGAGGAATAAAATATTTAAATGCTTGAAAATTTTACATGGTAGAAGGTAGAGGTGTCTTTCTTGGCACCAATGGAAGTCAAATATGAGATATATGAGTATAAAATAGAAGATAATTAGTTATGGTAATAAATAATGGAAGGATCAGAAGATTTGAGTCGCATAGGAGATGAGAACCTCATCATGGAAACTAAGTGTGCATTGAAGGAAATATTGAATCAAGAGGAAGAAAAATTGGAACCAAATAACAATGTACACTCCAAGATAACAAGTAAATGGTGCTTTTATTTGACATGTTTAACTCATGTGTAGGTCTATGGAAGAGAGAAAACAAGCATTAGTTTCCCATGGTTGGTTGTAATATGAAAAGTAAGAGAGAAGTTAACAAAGGAAGATTTATCATACTTGTAAGCAATCATAAATAAGGCCTACAAGTTTATAATAAGACTTAGGATCTAGGTATACATTAACTTGGAATAAGGATGCTACAAAGAGCATCAAATTCAAATCATTTATAACTTTTATGAAAGGATTTTTTTGCTCTTCAAGAGTATGATGCAAGAGAATCACTACTTAAATATACATATTGGTATATTTGTCATGTTTTGAGTCTTTAATAAGTTTTTATAGTCATAGGAGGTCTTTAGGAGTCAATTGTCTATGTTAGATCCTTGTGAAATTTGAATTTGGGTGGCACTGGCATTTTCACACCAAATTACTCCAATTTAAGTTTTTAAATTTTTTATAAGGTTTTAGAGCTTTAGTCAAGTGTGTAGGAATTTAAATAAGAGTTTTTTTATTTGAAGGTATTCAAGTTGTTAGTGTCACCTAAATTCATACATGACTCGTGTGGTTAGTCACTTTGGGTGCTCATATTAGTGGTTAGGCAGTTTGTACATCCTCCCAGCATACATAAGGGAGTTAGAGTTAGTTAAGACTGGTTATAAGGCATAAAAGGGTTGTAAAAAAATGATGTCGGCTGAATTAGGGTTGTATTTGAGGGTTTAATAATTATTAAACCCCGCATAAATAAAATGAATTTTTGATTTTGATATCTAATTCTTAGATTATGTTCTAACTTGTTATTCCATGTTTTTGGAAACCGAGTCTTAATGTGGATTTAAAGACTATGTATGGAATTCTTTTATTAATGGTAAAAGTGTTATTTTTGGAAATAGGGACTCTATCCTTTACAATATAACATGTAAACATGGTCTTAAAAACTATATATAATAAAAATGTTTATAGATAATCAACCAACAAAAACCAACACTACAAGAACAACATATAAGTAATAACTTCCACATCAACTACACAAAACAAATATGTGTCAAGACCATTAAAAACATGATTTCCTTCACAAGATGAGGGTCATATTAAGAGATGTTAAATCCTTATTTCATCTATCATTCTTTTTCTTACCTACTGTATTCCATTTCCCCTATCATATGGAAGGAAATGTTATGTAATGTTATGGCACAAAAATTGGAAAAAAAGATGATAGAGAATGAAATTTAATTGAAGTGTAATATGTGTTATGGATAAGAAGATGGCTATATGGTTCTTTTTGAGGTAATAGACAACTTTATGTTTTTATATTATGAGTTTAATATAAGTCTAAAAGGGCTTTGTTTTGAATGGTAATACTATATAGAATTATTTGAGACCCATTTTTATATTGATAATAATTAATATTCAATCAATTAATTTTATTCAAACCATTATCTTTCATATTCAAATAGGAATGTCTCTGAAAGACCATACAAACCCTAAAAACTATGTGTATTCTTGATCAACTAATATTCAACAAGCGTCAATAGTGGTAAGCTTATTATAAAGTTGATAAATTTCATATATATGTTAAGAAAATTTTTATTTTAATTATAAATAGGATATTATACATTTTAAAAAGTTGTTTTAACACTATTGGATGAGAAAATAGTGGAAGGTCTCTAGAATGTTGTATTTAAGCAGATAGTCAAACTCAGAATGGTAAAAACCACATGGATAGAGGTATGTGTGGAAGGTTTAACGAGGTGTAGAAGTTACATGTGAGTTTTAATAATCCCAATATATGATCACAATCTCATAAAAATAATTATGGAGATTGAAATTGATTTTTGACCCTTCTCAGGGATATAAACCATTAACAAACCCTATTCTAGGGTTTCTTAACCAAAATTGGTGTAAAAATAGTTGTAACCATCATAAATCAATTAAATTAATTTATTAGTTAGGGTTAAATGTTATTTAAAATATTTTTATGGTTTTAGGTTGACTAAGTATGGTACAATACAATTTTTGAAAGTCTGTGAATAAAATAGAGCCAAACAAACCTTAATGGCCTGAACTAAGAGTGAAAAGGTCTTAGGAAAGTGGTGTAGAAGGTGAGTGGAGTTTATAAAGATTATGGTTTCCCAGAATAGGATATAGGGTAATAAAAAAGGGTATTAGTTTTCCAAGATAAGATGATACACGTCTATACAATGAGAATAGGAACAAAAAGGGTTACTAGGAGTGAGTGTCTAAAGAAAGAAGTAGGGAAAGTTGTCAAAAATTATTTTGAGGGATCCTATAGGTGGAACAAGGGATAAGAAGAGCAATAGGTATATTTTGAAAGATTATGATAAATCACCCTTTAATTAGAACAAGAAAATCTAATTCATATATCTCATTTACATACCATTTGAACTAATCTCTAGAAGTGAAGATGAGTCAAGAAAAACAAGTCAAAGGTTCTATTTGCAAGAAGTTGATAGAACATAGCCAGTGGGATTTTTGTTGAATATAATTTTACACACAATATTCAAAGATTTTTATTGAACTAAAGGTGTAATTGTAATCAATACAAGTTAGGATACCAAAATTCAAGGCAAATAAAGTTTGGAGCTAGGAGGTATTTTAGTAGAGGTATGTGTAAGCATTGTGTTTCTTATTTTCATTTCATAAAAGACAAATGTAGTAAAGACCTCTGAATCACATGTTTGATCTTGAAAAGGTGTTATTAATCTAATCTCATCACATAATTATTATAAATATTTTTTTCATATGCTTGGAGACTATCTATGAGGATGAGAAACCAATTTCCTTTATTTCTTTCTTAAGAATTAAACTTCAATGCCAACTCTACTCATTAGGTTTAGATGACCTAATCTACTTACTTGGAAAGATATTGAATTGGATGAATTGTGAATTTTTTTGAATAAATTTAAGTAAGTATTCAATGGTGTTTTCATAAAACATCAGACCTTCATAAGAGGTTTATTCTCAATCAATAAAGTAAAACACTTAAAGTTGCTCTTGACTGAGCTTTCCTATATCTATCTACATGTAGATCAAAAAATAGTCCTGTTTATTTGTTATAAAAAAGTGAGTTTGAGCAAGGTATCTAGTATAATATCTTATAAACCTTCTCTAATAACTTTCCTATGAATTTTAGGTGATTCTACTAGTTTAGATGCAAGTTATGGTTCTTTTTGTATCAAAAACCCTAGTCTTAGGTTTGACTTTACACAGATATCTTGATAGGTTAAAATTAATTATTAATAAAACATTAAGACTATATTAAATAGATAACACTTGAAACAGAGTCTCTATTACCTCCCCAAACATCTCCAATCTAATAAAAAAACTCATGTAACTTTTTTCACGTGTATATATATAAAATAGGATTTAGAAGGTTTCAATGACATGAACCTTAGATCAAGTATAACTATTATTCAAAATAGGTTGTATTTAATTCACACATGCAATAAATTTATGAATACAATAAACTAAGTAATAACACACCTTCTATTGACAAGAAAATAATTATTTTGACTACATAAACCCCTATTCTGTCTTGGCAGAATATCAACTTTGATTTTAGTCATGAAGTTCTTCACTTTTTAAGCTTGTTTTAACCTTAAATTCCTTATTTTTTATAGTTTTTAAGTTTATCAATTTGTTGGAGATGTACTATACTTGGAGTTTTCTATATTTTCCTTGTAATATTCTTCACAACCTTTTTCTTAACTTAGAAAATGAACTTTAATTAATGGCTATATCAATATGCATAAATGAATAACCTATAAAATGTGACCCATAGCATATATATAGTAATAATACATTCATTTATACATTACATCTACCACATACATAATACTACATGTAGGTATACAGTCACTCATACATGAAATCTTACTATGGTTGTGATATGATCACTTAAACTAGATAAAATGTGGATATTATCCCAGTACACTCCATTTACACCTAAACCATTAAAACCAAACCACAAACCCAAAAACCTAAACATTAAACCCTAAACCCTAAAACCCAATCCATAAAACCTAAACCATTAACACTAAATAATATACCTAAACCCTAGACCCTAAGCACTGTACCTTAAACCCTTAACCCTAACACATCATCCCTAAACATAAAAAAATAATCCATAAACATAAACTATAGAACCTAAACATAAAAACATCAAACATTAAACCCTATACTTTATACCCTAAACCCTTACCAAACTATAAGCCTAAAATTCTAAATCCTAAAAACTAAACCATAAACCATTAAAAAAATTCAAAATCAACAATGATAAAACCTAAACACTAAACCCTAAACTCCAAATCCTAAAAACTAAACCTTGACCCCAAAACTCTTAACCCTAAACTCTAATCTTGAAACCCTAACACTAAACCATAAAACCTAAAATTTTAACCATAAACTACAAACCCATAACCATAAAACTTAAAAATCAAAACCATAAACCCTAAATATGGAAACCATAAATCTTAAACCTTAAAACCTAAATTCCAAAACCCAAAAAACCAACTCTAAAATCTAAAATATAGACCTTGAACCCTAAAGCTTTCACCCAAACCTTAAAAAATTAACCCTAATCTATGATCACTAAACCTAAATTATAAAGTTTAAAACCTAAATCCTAAACCTTAAATCCTAAATCCCAAATCTTAAACTCTAATCCCTAATCCATTAAACCCTAAACACTAAAGACTAAAACTTGACACCAAACCCAAAACCCTAAATCACAAGATGTAAACCCAAAACCTTGAATAATAAACCTTAAATTAAAAACCTATACCCTACACTACAAACCATAATCTCTAGACCCTAAACCATAAACCCCTAATCTTAAAACCAAAATCCCAACAACTAAGTTTTCAGGAATATGAAACACTGGAAGCACACAATTGATTACCAAACTAGGCAACTTAATATGCATAAATTAACCAGATTCACAAGTAACTAGAATTCAAAATAACACAGAATATGAGAGACAATACACAACTTGTATTAATAACTCTTACAGAAAAGAATACAATAAAGAAGATGCCACTTCTTCTCCACCACCTCTTCAGAGGTTTCCCACACCTCAAGTGAACAGTAATTCTCTCCTCAAAGCACTCTCTCCTAGGTCCCAACACCCAACTCAAACACAGAGTTGGTGTTCACCTTACACCTATGCTCCATGCACTCCACAAGTACTCAAGGTACTTCAAGTAGATCTCCCATGAACCTGCAACAACCTACAATTCAACATACCATACTTATGGAAGGAACTGCCTTGCCTTCCTCTTAGCTCTCCATGTACTCCACGTACATACCAATGTGTACACACCGTACTCCAAGTAGATCCTGCCTGATCCTGCTCCCTGTTGTGCTACTGTCCTATTTGATCTCCAACCTACATATCAATACTGGTTTTACACACCTGTGAACCTTGACCTTGTACACACACACACACCTGCAGATCAATGATCTTACTTACCATGTAGATATCCTATTGTAGCCATGCTCACCTGATGACCAAGATCATACATACCTAAAGAATCCAGCTGACTCTCCAATCCAGCACCCACACTTGGTACTGTGGCACTAGGAGGAATGCACTGTTGCTCTACCTCTCTCTGAAGGAGCTGTTTGCTCTCTTACTCCCTAGCACAAGTTTCCAATACAACCATGAGTCTATTATATAGATCTCATCCAAACAATAATTAGACATCCAATTACAATAATTAGATTCGCATCTCTCAGTCTAAAATTAGCTCTCATCATGCAAACACTTGGTTCGTTAGCTAACTACCCGTAACATCCACAGTCTAAACCACACAGGTGACCGACATTGGTCCCTATCTACCTGGAGGTGACTGACGTCGACCGATCCCTAACTGACGTCAGTTGCTTCACTTCACAATCCTGCCGACGTCAGCTGATCAGATCGATGCCGATTGCTCTGCAACTCAGCAACTCTCAGCAACCTCCTCTCTTATTTGCATCAGTGAAGCTTTTAGCTCCACAACCTAACAATCTCCCACTTGGAGATAAATAGCTGCACTGTACTTGTACCTGTACACCATCTAATCTCTCTCCTGGTTTGTATCCCTCTTCAAGCTCCCACTTGAAGACTAACCACCGCACATCCTGTGGTGCACCTCCTGTCATCCGAGTACCCTGCCACATCTAAACCTACAAAACACATGTAGTGAAGCCCTGACCCTACATGTATGAATCCCTACTGCTGGTCCCTCTCAAATATTTGAGAACCCACTTCCTTGAATTGGCTCCTAACTCTCTGACAGCTCCCACTACATGGGAATACTCAGGTCTATACCAAACCTCATGTGATTTCAGACACTGTACTTGTCCAGCCCTTAGTGTGCTCCAGCTCTACATCCTAAACCTTACCAACACCTGATTCACATCAGCTCCCACTGGAGACAAAATCTACCTGTGATCTCCATGTCTCCCATGTCAAAGAATTTCACTGCTCCAAACTCCTCATGACATGCCACTGAACTAATCTTACCCTTAGCTCAACAAAACCCTGTATGTACAAACCTGCTAGCTGGCATACCATCCACATACAGCAACAAAATGATGTTGCAATCACCATCCCCCTGGTAAGTCAAACCATAGTAGTTACCCTGACATTGACTGAAGCCATGCTTCATCCTCCACCTGTCAAAACCTGTACCACTGTCCTGTAGCTTCCTCAAGACCATATGACCTGGTCTTCCATCTCACATGTCTGTTCACTCTATTCTTCAACTAAGGAATCCACTCGTCTCTGTGCTTTTGCACCAGTTGGAAACCATACCAAAACTCCCATTTGGTTCTGCATCATAGCCCTGCCATGCTCCCACCTATTTTCTGGATCCTTCCTGTTTTACAATCATCAATGAGTATAAAGAAGAGGAACAATGAATTTGAGGGCCTACTTACATCTTCAGTCCTCCGTATGGGTGTTTGAGACTCCTTGACAGCATGCTATCCACCCAAAATTCATTATAGTGACCGACCTCAGTCACTCCACAGTCTACATCTGACTGACGTCGGTTCCCATGCGTCTGTCCCTGACTACCAACCTACCAACATCGGTGTCCCTATTGTCGAGTCGGTCCTCCTGACTGATGTCAGTTTTACCTACTGCTGACATCGGTCCTCCTGACCAACGTTGGCCTTACCTACTACCGACGTCGGTCCTCCTGACCGACGTCAGTCTTACCCTGCCTAACATCACCAGCTTTGGTCTGCACATGACCGACATCGGCACCTGTCTATTCGACGCCAGTTCCTCCAGACTGACATCAGTATCTGTGTTCGCTTGTGAGTGATGACTTTTTACTTATGAGCTCCTTTGAATCAATCTCCATGTCCAAACTGCCCTACTCAAAAGTATCCAACACCATCCACTGGTTTCTGTTCCCTATCTCCTCCAAGAACACCAAGGCTTTCCAGTTTTTAAGCCTATCAAATATATTTCTCTTTCGCTTAAGAATATGCATCTCTTTCTTGCTCATGTGACCAAGCCTACAAAGCCACATCTCTGCAACAAAAAAAGAATTAGTAATATAAACAAGTAGATAAAGAGTACCTATTTTCTTACCACCAGCTAATTCAAGTGCATCCGCTGTGAGAGTTCTTATGCATCTCTCATCACCCAATCTTTCTGAAGAAATTAGCCATATCTCCAAACTTGGGACCTGCATGACCTTCATTAACACCTGTGTGTTGGCCGCCTGCAATTTCAACTTCACTTCCCCTTTGCCAATTCGTTGGCAAGGCTCACCAGCTCCTCTACCTGGGGCTACATGGAAAGAGGCAACCAAATATTTTATCCAAGATTCAACTTTATCCAAGAAACCTCCCAGAGCATCCTGTGCCACATCACCTACAACATCTTCTTCTTGAGTTTCTTCATGCTGATCTTCCACAGACCAACAATATTCTTTTACTTGCTCTTTCTTTCCATGGGACCATAAGTGACCATCTGTGCTTTTCAACTCCTCCATTCTTAGCTTACTTTCATCTACCATTGCTCTAGTCCCACTCAATCAGAAACCCTTGAGAGTGACCTATAACCAAACACAAAACCTGCTTCCTATAACCTTAGCTCTAATACCACTTGTCAGGAATACGAAACACCGGAAGCACACAATTGATTACCAAACCAGGCAACTTAATATGCAGAAATTAACCAGATTCACAAGTAACTAGAATTTAGAATAACACAAAATATGAGAGACAATACACAACTTGTATTAATAACTCTTACAGAAAAGAATACAATAAAGAAGATGCCACTTCTTCTCCACCACCTCTTCAGAGGTTTCGCACACCTCAAGTGAATAGTAATTCTCTCCTCAAACCTCTCTCTCCTAGGTCCCAACACCCAACTCAAACACAGAGTTGGTGTTCACCTTACACCTGTGCTCCATGCACTCCACAAGTGCTCCACGCACTCCACAAGTACTCAAGGTACTTCAAGTAGATCTCCCATGAACCTGTAATAACTTGTAATTCAAAATACCATACTTATGGAAGGAACTACCTTGCCTTCCTCTTAGCTCTCCATGTACTCCATGTACATACCAATGAGTACACACCATACTCCAAGTAGATCCTGCCTGATCCTGCTCCCTATTATGTTGCTATCCTATCTGATCTCCAACCTACAGATCAATATTGGTTCTGTACACCTATGAACCTTGACCTTGCACACACACACACACTTACAGATCAACGATCTTACTTACCTTGTAGATCTCCTATCGTAGCCATGCTCACCTGATGACCAAGATCATACATACTTGAAGAATCCAACTGACTCTCCAATCCAGCACCCACACTTGGTACTGTGGCACTAGGAGGAATGCACCATTGCTCTACCTCTCTCTGAAGGAGTTATTTGCTCTCTTACTCCCTCACACAAGTTTCTAATACAACCATGAGTCTATTATATAGATCTCATCCAAACAATAATTAGACATCCAATTACAATAATTAGATCCATAGCTATCAGTCTAAAATTAGCTCTCATCATGTAAACACTTGGTTCATTAGCTAACTGCCCGTAACATCTGTAGTTTGAACCACATAGGTGACCGACGTCGGTCCCTGTCTACCTGGAGGTGACCGACGTCAGCCGATCCCTGACCGACGTCAGTTGCTTCACTTCACAATCCTGCTGATGTCAACTGATCAGACCGACGCCGATTGCTCTGTAACTCAGCAACCCTCAGCAACCTCCTCTCTTATTTGCATCAGTGAAGCTTTTAGCTCCACAACCTAACATAAGCCCTAAAAATAAATGCCAAAACATAAACCATAAACTCTAAATCCTAAATCCTAAACTCCAAACCTTATCACTAGACCCTTATACTTTATCCCTAAAATTTTAATATAAAGCCTAAAACCATCAACCATAAGTCATAATACTTAAAAATTAACTCCTAAACCAAAAATCATAATCCCAAAATGAAAAAATAAAACCTAAAACGTAAATCCCTAAATTGAAAATCCTTAACCCTAAACCCAAAACCCCAACCCATAAACTTTGCACTAAAAACATTAAACCCAAGATCCTAAACCCTGAGGCCTAATCCCTAAACATTAAATCCCAAACCTAAAATACTAAATACTAAGTTAAAAACCCCAAACCCCTAAAACCAAAACTTTGAACCTTAAACACTAAACCCTAAACCTTATGTGTGAAATCATAAACCCAAAACCTAACTTCAAACACCAAACCTCAAACCCTAAAATCTAATCCCTTGGTCCCTTAAGCCACAAGCCATAAATATAAAATGTTTAAGAATAAAATATAAATTATAATCCATAAATGTTAATCCCTAAGCCATAACTCTAAAACTTGAACCCTAAATGTTAATCCATATATAGTAAATGCTAAACTATGAATATTCAACCATCAGTCATAAACCTTAAAACCAATATTTTAAATCATATACCTCTAACCATAAACCATAATCTTTATTTATCACCTATATAGATAAAGGAGAGTGGGCATTGGCTAAGCCATATCTTGAAAGAATAGGGTCGATTCTCACTTATATAGAGAAAGAAGTGACTAGGGACATTTATGTGAAAGGCTTTAAGGTGGATTTAGGATGAATTCATAAATAATTTATGGGATTTTTAATCAATGGGTCTATCAATATGTATAAATGGCTATCTTGAAGAGTTTAACCTATATCATACATATATAATGATATAATCATTCATATATTACATCTACCCCATACCCAATACTACATTTAGGTATGTTGTCACTCATACATGACATATTTCTAAATTTGTGATATAGTCACTCATACCAGAAATAAATGTCCATAATCACCCAATCACACTCTATTTACACATAAACCGTTAACCCTAAACCTTAAACACCACAAACATTAAATTCTAAATCCTAAACCTAAACCCTAAATGCCATAAACCTTGAATGCTTTCGCTTAATACATTATCCCTGAACCCAAATCTATAATTCCTAAACCATAAAACCTAAATCCCTAATACATATAACCTTAAAATCCTAAACACTAGACTTTATACCCTAGACCTTGAGCCATAAAATTTTGACTTTAAGCACTTAACCCTAAACATTAAACCATAAACCTAAACTCCTAAATATTAAACACTAAACCATAAAACCTTAACCCTATATCCTCAATATTAAATACTAAAACATAAAAAAAATTCAATATCATGAACCTTAAACCCTAAACATTGAAACTCAAACCCTAAACCCAAAACCTTGATTCGTAAAATCTTAACACTAAACCTTATCCTGAAACCCTAAGCACAAATCTCTAAAACTTGAAAGATGAACCCTAAACCATAAACCAATAACCACAAAACCTCAAATACAAAACCATAGACTATATTTCCTAAAATAAAATAAACCTTGAACCTTAAAACCTAAATACCAAAATACAAACAATCAACCTTAAACACTAAGATATAAACTTTAAAACCTTAACCAAAAACCTTTAAAATGAAAACTAAATGACAAACACTAAAATTAAATAATAAACAGTAAACATACATTGTGGAGACCATACCATAGAGGAATGATTCAAGCATTGGTATTTATGATCAACCCCCTCTCCACTTTCCTATCATAATTCCTACATAAGTTCAATGATTTCAATCCAAAGATGAAACATCCCATAAAAAATTTAGTATCAAAAATGTTAATAATTTACACTCATGACCCTTATCATTATATGAGAATAACTCAAAAACATGAGAAGATCCAAAATGATATAGACCTTCTGCTTAATGGTTTGGAAATAATTGTGTGTGGAAGAAGGATTTCACCACATATGAAGCAAGCATAAAGAGGCAATTTTTGATCTGTAATCATTTGTCATCATCCCTTATTGTTTAAAATGAATTTCCACCATACAAGTGCAAATAGGATATTATTTTATTTCCCAGACATGAATAACCGTATCTAATCTACTAGACATGAATGAGAATAATCACCCTAGTACACTCCAATTAGGATAAAATGAATGTAAACACCATTCAAGATTCATATAAAAAATATATTATTCAGTCTAATATAAATTTGTACTAATTACTAGATTGGAACACACTCTACTAGATGAAGGAGTGATTAGGTACAATGATAACTAATGAAGGAATGGTTAAGGATAATGAGGGATTATGATATGTGAGTAGGGGGTGATTAATGATGATTAAAGATGATCAAGGTTGATGAGGGAGTGATTAGGGATGAATAGGGATAATGCAAAATGATGACAGATTGACTAGGGATGATAATAAGTGATGATGGTTAATGAGTGATTTATTAGGGATGATGAGAGTGTCACTAAGGATGATGAGGGATAATGACAAAGTGATTAGGTATGATTAGGGTTGATTAGGATTTATGATATAGTGTTTAGTGATTATCAATGATAATGAGAGATGATGAAGGAATGAGTAGGATTGATGAAAGTTGATGAGGGAGTGATTAACAATGATGAAGAATGATGATATCCAATTAGGGAGTGATTATGGATAATGAGGGACATTGATAACTAGTGAGGGAGTGAATAGGTATGATGAGTGATATGAGGGATGATGATGGAGTGATTAGGGATGGTGAGGGTCAATGACAGAGTGTCTTATGTGAATTAGGAATGCTAGAATATGACTTTATTCTATGTGACTTTGGAATAATGCATGATATTAGAATTGAAGAATGCATGGATTGACCATCTATTTGAATTTTTTTTTAGAGTGAATGGTATATTTGAGAATTGTTTTGAATGGTGTTTTTATTTATTCTATTTTTAATGGAGTCTATTAGGGTGATTAACTACATTCATGTCTAGTATAAGTTATCATATCATGAATATAGTTAGATGTCATGTATGAGTGAATGCATACATATATGTAATATGTATGTGATATATTTTATGTGTGAGTGATTGTATGATGACTATAGGTATGTTATAAGATACATCATATAGGGTAGTCATTTATACATATTGATAGACCCATTGATTGAAAAAACCACAAGTTATTTAAGAATCCACCTTCAAGATTGGGTCTTCAATTGGGTATAGCATACTCAAGTATGTAAATTAGGTAGGTAAAAATCAATAGTATAGATCTATTATATATGTAACATGATTTATAGCCTTTTTTCTCATTATATCTTCCAATCCTAAAATTTTAGAAACTATGTATTGACTAGATTGTATTTTTAGAAACTAACTTCTAAATGGTAATTCCTAGAGCTTTGAAATCAATTTTATAAGATGCAGAGTGGCCCTAATTTGTTATATTAATTAAAATAAACTGAAATTATAATAATATAAAATGTAATATAAATTAAATGTAAATTTATACATTATTATATTTATTTTAATAAATATATCATTGCAAACACAAACAAAATATCAATAAATCAATAAAATAAACACCTCAGACTACACATAGAAACAAAACCAAAACAAAAAATACATAAATTTCTTCAAATTAAAAAAAAATACCTATAATTACAAAAAACACAAAAACTATATGTGTCTCTTAAAAGGGTGTACGCCCTTTCAACATTTCAATAATTTTTTTGGCATTTTGCATTCAAATTTGCCTTGGGTATAGGCTTGGAAATGTCTGAACCTAGGTTGAAATTGGTCATGGATCATCCCACTTAGTCTCTAATAATTTTAGGAGTCCTTTTTGTCTTTGTCAACACATCTGATCAGGAAACTTTTATTATTTAAAAAAATTATATGGCTTTGTAAAGGAGAAAGTGTAGTTTTAGAATATATAATTTTATTTTAATGTTAGAATATTATTTATAATTATTACCTAATTTATACATAACATACGTCATTATGGACCATATACATATCATCAAAAAAATTGTTATAAATTTTTGAATAATAATCAAATTTTTGTAAAACTTATATCTCAATAATCTACACATTATCTACTATTCATTTTTAAAAAAATTATTTTCATGAAGTTAAAGTGAAAAAGTTGTGTTTGTACACTTGAAGTTTCAATTTTTAATTGTCTTGACTTATAAAATTATATATATACATAAATATTAATAAAAAATATTCTCAACAATATTCAACATTTCACCTATCCATACATGAAGTTTCATACACAAATTCATTTGTTTACTCAAAAAAATTGTGTTCATACACATGCAATCTCGTTATATTTTCACAAAAAATGACCAACCCATTTTAATAAATGCATCTATTTCACACATTTTTCTCATCTAGGTATTGAAATAAATTATATATTTAAAAATTAAATTCAAAATTACACAATTCATGTTCTTAAGTCATTGTCAAATTCCATTTCAAAGTATATCTAACATTCTCTCCAAGTTCAACTATTGTTATTTTCAAAAAAAAAAAGTATCGCTTTATAAACTGTACCCCACCTTCCCCCCTTTTATCCCCAATTATCCTACATATACCTATAAAACATTGGTTTTCAACTTATGATATTATTAATTGAACAATACTTCTTATAATTTCCTTAAAAAAGTGTTGGGTTTTACATTATCCTCCTTAATGATTCATAAATAATTATTTATTTTGGATATAGATAATGTGTTAAAAAACCTTCCACTAACATTGTAGAGGAGGTTAGACAAGACTATGAGATTGTATTGTGTTTTTTCAAACCTATGATCAATAAAATCTTTAGAAAGGAGTGAAATGTTATAAAAAAATAGAAAAAAATTAAATATATAGTGATCCTCAAACTAAATAATGGGACCTCCACTATCATCATGAACCCAAAATACTGTGATGCTAAGATGGTAGACCACCTCAACAATAATGGTAGTTATTGGAAACATGACCATAACCATGTCTCATATATTATTTTTAATGTCTAAAAAGTTATAAATTCTTCTTTACTAGATTACCCCATCAATAAAAATCTTACTCCCAGTAGGCAAGTTACCCCTAGGGTCTATGGTGATCCAAAGATACACAATGAAGATAATACTTTAAGAACTATTAATAATAATAGAACCTCTCTAAAATATGGCCTTACTAATTACTTCCTCTTTTATCCACAATTCAACCATTTTTTGTAATTTTTGGAGGGCAGAAAGGTGGTAAAATATTATTTGTTAATCAGGTTCATTGATGTGTCACTCTTTACCAAGGTACCTATTGAAGAGGTGGTAGATATATTAAAAGTCCTCAAAGATGAATATAAAATTAAGCTAATATCAACACACCTTTTTTTAATGTTTTAAGTGTGTGATATATGAATAATGTGAAGGTATGGCAATGGGTTTAGCATTTTCCCTAGTTGTGGCTAACCTTTTCATGAAGAGGTTTGGATAAAGATCTATCCACTCATTTTTACTCAAGGAAAAGTGGTGGAAGAGGTATGGATATGATAATAACTTATATTGGACACATGGTAGGGATATCCTTGAATACCTCCACTAATAATATAAAATTCACCAAAAATATTGAAACAGGAGGTAGCCTACCCATCTTAAATTTCATCCTTTCCCTCAAAGAGTACAATTCTCTAGTGAGAAAATTTTTCAAAAATGTTACTCATATTGACCTCTAACTTCATGCTCTTCATATCACCACCTAACTCAAAAATAATTTATATTAAAGAATCTAGCACTAGGGTATTTAGGATTTGTGAAAATCATATTGTAGAGAAAAAACTTAAACACTGAAAAGGGGGATTAGGAGGAATGTATATAAGAGTTAACAAATCAATTTTGGCCTTGAAATAAGTGAAGGATAGTTTTGGAAGGTAGAGGTAAATATAACACCCAATCAAAGGCCTAGATTCTTTATTACCCTACATTAAGGTGTTCTCCAGTAAGATTGTTGATATCATCAAACACCAAAACATCAATACCACCTTCCTACCCATCAACAAGTTGAGGATGTATTTTGGTTTCACCAATTACCCATGCGAACTCAATATTTTAATCTAGGTCTATAGGATTGAATGCTCATGTGGAACCCCTTAGATTGAGGAAACATGAAGGTCCATCAAAAATGGAATTAATGGGAGTGTTACAAATATTAATTTTTAGAGGAAGGAGAAGTTGGCATTAGAAGAACACCCATGAAAACCGTAGCATGGCATTCATATTGAGGACATCGTGGTCATTGTAGTTGAAAAATAATTTTAAAAATACAAATTAAGGGATTAAATTGAGATTTACAAGCATTATAATAATATAAATAGGGATGAGAAATTGTAAATTAGTTATGAAAAGAGACCAATTATTATTAAGTTGCGAAGTCAAACATAATAAATTTTCTTCAATTTTGTGGTGTTTGTTTATTTATTTTTTAAATATATTAATAATAAGTTTACACAATTTGGTTATTTTTTATGTCAAATTTATAGTGAAGGATCATTGTTCATATTGTGAAAATTATCAAAAATATTATTTTAAATGTCAAAATTTTCTTATTTCAATGTGTCGTTTAGGAGAGAATAGGATGGAATTAAATTTTATTATTTAAAGAGTCAAAAATTATTTCCTTAATTTTTTCATCTAAGATATAATTATTTGGAATTAAATGCATGTTAATTCTTAAAATATTGGATTAAAAAGATACATTGAATTTATCAAGATATAATTTAGTGTTTTGAGAAATAACAACGAGACACCAAAATAACATTTTTAGATAAGTCTCATTATTAGAAGGGAACATTCAAATAATTGAAGAAACTTCTATTATAGTTTTTAAACTTTTAATATTCCCCTTAGATAATGTTATATTCCTTTTAACATGAATATCTTCATAATAAACCTATCTCTCATATTCTTAGTAATGTCACAAAAGTTATTAAATCTTCTTCACTAAATGAATCCATCAAGAAAAATCTTATTTACCAGTAATGAAGCTAGTCTTGGGATCTATGGTTCTACAAATATCCACAAGAAATACAATCCCTTAATACCTATTGTTGACACTAGAGACTCTCTAACCTATGTCCATGTTGCTTACTTGGCCAAAAAAATTAAAATCCCTAGTAGGAAAGATGTCACCTTTTATTCATGATTTAATGAATTTTAATCTATTTTTGAAGGATAAAAAGGTGTAAAATATGATTTTTTAGTTAGATTGATGTTGTGTCACTCTCCACCATGTTACCTATCAAAGAGGTGATGGAAGTAGATAAAGCCTCTACATATGAATAAATAATGAAATGAGAATCCCTATGTCTTAATTCAACATTTTTTTTCTGTAAAGGGTGTGATCTAGAAATATGTGAAGGTATGGAATTAGGCTCACCTATTTCAATAGTTATGTCCAACCACATAGTGGATAGGTTAAAATAAATAGGTCTCCATTATTTTTTGATTAAGTTCATATGGTTGAATAGGTATGTAGATGACACTAACTTGTGTTGGCCATATGATAGGGATAACATTGATGACCTCAACTACCCATGGTTAAGTGCATGGAGTTGGGGGATAATTCATTGAACATTTGTCATAATGCCTATGCATTATATAAATAATCTGTAAGCTTTATTGATATAACACATATGCATTATGAAAAAATAGGCTCAATAAATACCTATCCATATTGTGTATGTGTTATAACATGTACACATTATACATTGTATTGGTGATTTAAATTTAAATGGATTTATGGAATTTAAAACCCCTACATTGTTAAAGGGATGGAAAAATAAATCATGGAATAAATATGCAATAAATTCAACTACTAATTTGTGTAATAGTTGACCTAATTTGATTATTCTAAAAATAGTAATGAAATAAACAAAGATGTACTTAGTTGTAAACTAAATAATATGGATGAATGAAAGGTTAGAAATTGGTATATAATATATTTAGAGTGTCACAAAATTGAAACATGTCTTAGAAAACTTATTGGATAGTAGTTCAGTATTTTGGATAGTAACACATTACACTACTCTCCTTAGGGGAATGGTAGTGTCCTATTTTATAGAATTCTATAAACTTTTGTATATGCCTTTGCCTATCTGAGACACTTATTGGTTGTGTGGATGAATTTTTATTTATTATTTGTTACCAATTTTTACTTATTTTTTAATAAAAAACCCAAGATCTCCATGTTGTTAGGGTATTTGAGGAACATAAGTAGAAAAGTGTATTTAGCTGGATAGGCTAGATGTGATCTCAATACCACTCTAGGTTGAGATATTCCTACATACCATTACATTGAGTGGGGATCAAGCCTAAGGTAGTTCTCCTAATCTATGTGTTGGTTCAATTGAAAGTGAATGCTAGTATGAATGCTAACTTGAGTGCTTTGAGTGTGACTTGAGACTAGAAATTTGATTAATCTAAGTTTAATATTACTATAGATGGTTATATGTATGATTAGGACATTATAGGGATCATTGACCTTGATTTACACCACTTTGTTGTGAGATTTTTTTGTGTATTTTCATATTATTTCCATCTAGTGGGTAAAGTGATAGAAGTGGTGTATATATATTGATCTAGTGATTTTCAAGATGTGGAATAGGTCTAAGATGATCCTAAGGTGTATTGAGAAATATAAATATGTATTTTGGAGGAGAAAATATTTAGTGGGTAGTAGCGTAGTCCTTGTATAACTTGCATAGTGTGTTAGTGTCCAAAGGGTCAATCTAGTGTCGACGTGGAAGAATCCAAGGAAATAAGCACTTGGATGCCTAATAGATGGTATGCAACCACTTTTGATACAACTAGGTATGGATTAGACCTTCATTAAATATGGGTAAGGATTAAAATAGGCCCTAAGATATGTTTATTAGGGTGATCAATTCAACATTACAAATAATAGAGTAATATTTAATTACTTGATAGAGAATAATGTACATGATTTATTATCATTACTCACTATAGGAAATTATAAGTAGGTTAATATGGGTAACATAAATATTTCATGTGATATTTATTAGATAAGTTGTTGATAGAATAATCTATTTTTTATTGTTTTTACTCCCATATATTTGTGGAGTATGGATGTTGTAACCAATTCTCTGTTATGAACATGCTTCTATGTATAAATTAGAAACTAATGTAATAATTTGTTTAGTTAAATATAATGGAATGAATTAATAGTGATTTATCCATAAGATCTGATATCGGAGCTGTATAACTTTGACCCTATGAAGAACCCTTAAGAAGATCTTGAACTTTGATAAATGTTTGTAGAAGAAGCCACAAGTGAAGAAGAAATAAAAGCTACATAGAATAAAAATTTATAGCAAAGAAGTAGTTGGAAATAAATGGCCACTAAAGCCACAAATAAAGGCAAGAAGGATCGGTGATAGTATAATTCACTACCTCTTTTTTATTTCTAGCATTGGAAATTAGCTTTAGAGGATTGGTAGTATATAAAGAGACCTGGTATTATAGATTTGTTTGGTCCTCAAGCCATTTTAAAAAGCATTAAAGAAGTGTTTAAAAAAAAGATGAGTCAAAACTAAGATGTTGGAGAATGCATATTTTTTTGCGTCATCCATATTTCATATGTTTTTTTAGCATTCATATCTAGTTATGTTTCATCTAGAACAAATAATAACCTGAATTAGAACAAAATGCCTTACATAAAATCAAAGAAGCAACAAACAAAGGCTACATCATCCTAAAATAATTGAAGGATTAACATAAGAAAAGGGAAATCAAAGGCTTTATTTGGATTGGCATTTGAAAAGATATGGTATCTATAAAAGCGTTGGAGAAAGGCATGTTGAACATCATCCTAGAAGCTTGGCATTAAAAAAAGAGAATCATGGTTCGAGATTAGCATTGAAGATCAAGGCTGACATTTTAAAAATACACAAAGGCAACATTGAAATAAAAAAGTTCATTTTTATATATTTTTATTTTAAAAATTATAAAATATGTAGTTGTTATGTTATTCAGTCCAAACCAAAGTGTCAAACAAACCTTTAATTCTTCAAAACCACCTATTAATCTAATACAACCACCTATTTGTTTCTCTAAACTACTTAAAAAATTAATTCTTTTACTGTAATATTTTATTAAAACCTCTTATTTTCTAACTTCTGTTGTTAGGTGGGAGGATGGTTTTAAAACAAATTAGAATTTTATGCCTTTAAATATAAATTTATCCTTTTATATTTTTGAAATCATGCATAGAAGAGTTGGTGGGAAAGTTTTTTGGTAGAGGATAGGTGGGAGGTTCAAATCCCCCAAAAGCAAATTTTTGGTGAAAATTTTAGCAAGATCTCCAAATTCATTAAACCACTAAATTTAGTTTTAACTACTAATTTAGTGATAAAAGTACTATTTTTTTAGAAAAAAAAGAGAAAAGGAAAAAAATTTGTCAAAATGAGGCCAATAAGCCAAAAAATTTAAAAAAAAAAAGGAAAAGTGAATTTTTAAATTTTTTTAAGCATTGTAAATTTATTTTATATTGTAATAAATTATAATTGTCTTTAACCAAATCATGATTTTTTCAAACTTGACGTAGTGTTCAGTCAAAGCTATACCTGTAACTCATTTCTATGGGTAATGTCATCACATTCAAGTTACTTTATACACAATCTAACATAGTTTTAATAATGAAATCTAGGCATTGACCCTCTAAATCATTGGTGAGAAATAAGGCACATACCATAGCCTTCTCCTCATTTACCCATTGTTACAATTGAAAGGCATAAATCCTAACTAGTGGTATTTCTAGGTATATAGTGAGGTTACATGTGCATATGTGAAAATACATCTAATTAGGTCCTAGTGATTGGATGAACACTTTTCAGTACTTTCTAGGTATCAAGTATCAAATTATTTCCTATATGTTTACACCTATTTCTCACACTGCTAGGTATACAAAAAGGGTGAGCTTCTTCTCTATACCAACATGCATAAATAAATGGCATGTATAGCTGTCTAGTATATCGGTCTGATGGTATATAGAAAGCGAGACCTATATATCTAGAGTGATAAGGAATAAATCCATCACCCCTACTATTGATAATATTTACACATGCTCCAAAATTCATTCTATAAAATTTACAGTTACTAAAAGGTAATGACTACTCTACTTAGAAGATAAAGCTCAGAATTCAACTATATTTTGAAGAAATTTGGTCTATAGTAGATGGCTCAAATACCTGACATGCGATAGAAGTTGGTCAATAACATAAATTTGATAAATCCAATCATAAGGCTAAGTTGATAATCATGTTCATAGTATAGGATGAAGTCCAACCACACATCCATGAAGCCAAAATAGATAAGGAAGCTTTGGAGAAGCTCAAAACTATATATGAGGCAAAAAATGAGAGCACAATTCTATATTTGTAAAGTCAACCTCACTCTCTTAAATTGAGATCAGGAGAAATAGTGTATGCCTTTTTAAGATGTGTTGCAAAGTTAAGGGAATCAATTAAATCCTTGGGTGAGATAGTTTTAGATGAATTTATTATACTTAATATCTAGACAGCACTGCCACCCTCATATTGAATTTTTGTGACCACTTTGACTATCATAGAATAAAAACCAAGTTTTAGAAAAATGATGAATATGTTGAAATAGCAAGAGGCTTTCAATACTCATGATAATGAAGAAGAAAATGTAATAGATTCTCATTAATAGAAAGGAAAGAAACTAGTAAAATCTTTTTCAAAACATACTTTAAGGCAAAATTGACAAGGAGAAAAGTCATAGAAATAATGTCTCATTTATGGTCATCAGGGACATCACCTAAAAGATTGTTGGTACAATAACTTCAAAGAAGGATCTTGTAGTGGTCAATAGTTCACTAACCAACAATCATCCCCTGGCTCATTCAGTAATCCATAAGGACATAAAAAGGGGACTTGGCAGAAGAAATCAAAGAAACAAGGTAATATTGTTGAACAAAAAATCCATGATGAGGAAGATGACTATCTGTACTCTTTAGATACCCATGATGTATCCACATCAGAAAGTGATATATGGTATGTTAACTTGGGTTCAAACTAACACATGATAGGTAGAAAAGATTGTTTTTTCACTTTGAAAGACACACATAATAAAAATTATGTTTCTTTAGGTGATGATATCTCATATAGTGTGCAAGGAATTGGAAACAATACCTTACCCCTAGGCATGTAAACATGTAAAATCATATATGTTCTCTATATACCTAGATTAACCAAAAAAAATATATCAGTAAATCAACTCTTAGACCACAATTTGAAGATTGACTTTTATTATAGAGGTGGACAAAAATTATGTTTGATCAGAGACAAATCCATAAACTCTCAAATTTTTGCACAAGCATCCAATGTGCACCATATGTTTTAGCTTGATTTCATTCCAAAAAAAATCAAGAAATCATAATAAAGGACACAAACTCGACACAAGTATGGCACATAAGATTTGACCACATCAGTTTCTGATATATCAACACACTCTACTACAAAAGCATGGTAAGAGGCTTTCCATCTCTTAAAAAGGGTACAAACAAATGTCATGATTGGTTAACAAAAAAGCAACATCACATTATTTTTATAAAAGTACCTATACATCTGATCGTAAACTTGATCTGGTTCACACCAATCTATGAAGACCAATGACACCTATCCATTTTGGATTTAAGTACTTCATGCACTCTATTTATGATTATTCAAAAAAATTGTGGGTCTAATATCTAATAATAAATTATAAAGCATCTAAAAATTTCAATAATTTCAAAGTGGTTATTGAAATAGAATTTCATAGAAAAATTAAGACCCTCTGCATAGATCATGCAGATAATTCACCAGTGGTGAGTTTAAACAATTTTTTACAAGAAAGTGACATTAACCATCAAATAGAACCTATGCATATACCACAACAAAACGTAGTTATTGATTGGAGGAATCATACTATTGTAAAAATGATGCAATGCATGATACATAATTTAGTATTGACAAAGTCATTTTGGGTAGAAGCTACCAAAATTATCATATATGTACTCAATTGAGTACCCACTATAGCTCTTAATAAAGTAACTCCATATGAATCTTGGTCAAGGAAAAATCCATCTTTAACACATCTTCAAGTTTTTGGATGTCAAGTAAGTATGCATATTCTCAAAGTAGAAAAAATTAAGTTTGATATGAAAGCTAAAAAATATGTGTTCTTAGGGTATAATGAAGAAGCACTTACCTATAGAATTTTGGATACAAAAATAAACAAATATACACCAATAGGGATGTTGAATTATTTAAAAATAAAGAAGTAAAAGTTACTTCTACAAGTGCACCTGATAAATGAATCAGTCCCATAGAAAATGTAGAAGATGGCAATCTCCCACATGAATACTATTGGGATATTTTTTGATCTAAAGTAATTAGTTTGTTATATTTTTGTTTTTGTTTATTATGGGTTCACTCACATGTTGGTTGGTTTTTATAACCAACTCTTTCCATAAGATTTTAAGCTTACCATTGTACATAAATAAAATGATTGCATTTTGCAAAAAAAAATTATCATTCCTCTATTATCTTTGTTATCTATTATATCAGATCCATGGGAAAAATTTGGAAGACCATTATATACATAAACTTTGTTTATGCCAATGTTTATTTTACATAGTTTGTAGACCTAACATGATTCTACACTTGTACAATGACTAAGGCTAAATGGAAGAATCAAAATGTAACACAACAAAAACCACAGTTGAAGGAGAGACCACAAATCTATATTTGCGTTTACTTTCTATGTTCCCTTCTACCAATAAAGGTAAATGAAGTTAAAGAATGGATTTCATGAAAATTTTTATTAGGGAAGTGGTGGGATTTTTCCTTTATGAGAAGAAAATCACTGAGCTCTTAAATGTGGTGAAGATTAGGGAAAGTATATTGTTAATCTTGCATTGATTCAATTTGGTAAGGAGACATTAATTAATTTGAGATTCAGCACAATTTCTAGCAAAAATGTATGGCATAGTAAGAATTTGAATTAAAATTTCAAAATTTCTTCTCTATATATTGATGTGCAGGCCCTACAAAAATAGGGAGTAATGTTTTTTTACTCATACATGTAAATTAATGTTTATAAATTTTTCTTTACATGTAATGATTAATCATTAAAATAAGAAGATATAAGATTTCTATCATATATTTAAATAACTTCTAGTTATTTTTCAAAATATGCCCACCAATTTTCAATAATTATTGTAGCATAATTGGTCACATCAATTTTACAAGTACTTGTCATTTGCAAGGTCAAGGGTTCAAAATCCATTGAGATAATTTTTTAAGAGTTATAAGGGGGATTATCATTGTTGGTCAAAATTATTTTGATATCATTTTATAATAGGAGTTATAAGGAGTAATTTTTTTTCAAGTCCCAGGAATCTCTTGTAATCATAAGTTATTTTGAAGGTAAAGACAAAACCTCAATAACATTCTTTATTTTTTCTGATTTGGTACACTAGCTAAAATAATGAGCTTGATTTTAAAAAATGGATACTTAACTCATAAAAAATATAAGTAATGGTCAATGAACATGGAAAATACATTAATCTTCAATTAATTATGTGAAGTAGTTGAAAAATAACCAACATTACACATCGATGCCACAAAACTTGTAGAACTTCATAAACGTGACAAACGTGCCCTTGCTTTATTGAAATCAACTTGTAGTGCACAAGTTATAATTCACATAGAGGCCAGAAAGTTTAAATCTTGGAAAACATGGAAAGATCTAAAATAATTTTATGATAAGCAACCTATTTATAAGAGAATTGATATTATTATACATTTGATCAACACAAAACTAACATATGATGAAGATGTTTTAGAATATGTGCCTTAAATTAAGAATTTGAAACAAGAATATGAAACCAATAGTGATTGTTGAAAATATTATCATTAATGTTAAATGTCTAGAAATATCGGTGATAAAGGCCCCATTGCATTTAATGATGTTTGTAATAGTTATATCTTGGCTAATGTGTGTTAATATTTATTTAATATTAATGAATATATTTTTTGATGCATATAAGACAAAAGAAGGGCCCATGGAGAAGTCAAAGAGTAATGGGGTAAAGACCAAAGAAGAATGGAATGAATTTTCCCATGAAGAGTCATCTTGGGGAATTCCAGGAGTCACCAAGTGAAAACAAGAGAGGAAAGGCAAAATTTATCATGAAGGGACACTTTGAGGAATACAAAAAGTCACCAAGATAAGGACAAAAGAGGAAAGGACATTTTTGCTTATGAAGGGTCACCACATTAATTTTCAAATGGAAGGATACGAAGGGTCATGAAACTTTGGCACCATTTTACATGAGGATTGAAAGGTCACAAAGGGGAAAGGCCAAAGGTCATTTGGAAAGCTATAAACAAAGGCTTGAGAATCCATTTGTAATGTGGGAGAAAGAGTTAGATTTGAGATAGTAATATCTAGCTTGGAAGAGCATTGTGAGATATGAATATGATTTTTATTTGTTATATCTAGCTTAGATGAGCAAAGGTGAGAGAGAAAATAGATATTTTAATGAACTATCATTTTTTGAGATAAAAACATTGAGAGATAGTTGTGTGGTATACACAAAGGGGTTGGTGATCCTATGGGTTGGTGCTCATGAAATATTGTTGTGTTGGTGATAAAAAAAGGGGTTGATACTTCTATGGGTTGGTGCTCAAGAATTGTTTCTATGTTGGTGCTTACGAAAGGGGTTGGTGCTCTTATGGGTTGGTGATCACGAATTGTTTCTATGTTGGTGCTCAGTAATGGGGTTGGTCCTCCTATGAGTTGGTGTTTACAAATAGTTGTTGTGTTGGTGCTCTTGCAAGTTGGTGCTTGTGAATATTGTGTTTTGATTTGGTGCTCATTCATATACTTGAGATTGTTCTATATGGTTTTTTCCACATTGGGTTTCCACATTAAATTAGGTGTCTCTCTCTATCTTGTGTGGTGTTTATTATTTCAAATTTATTGCATATCTTGAGTGTTTTGTTAAGTGTAATTTGAAAAATGTAAAGTTTTATAAGATATAGGATATAATGATTCCCCCCTCTCAATATATCCCATGCTTAACAATTGGTATCAAAGTAGTTTCCTTTTGAAAAAAATTTATAGCTTGAAGGTAGATCAGGAAAGCACGAGGGCTGGATCACATGAAGGATTTTCTACAAATAAGGCCCCTTTGTTTGATGGGATGGATTATGATTTTTGGAGCATAAGAATGAGGACTTATTTGATAGCCCTTGGATTCAACATATGGCAAGCAGTGGTGGAGGAATATGAAGAGTCACAGACACTTGTAATTACTTCAGTACAAAAGAAGGCAAGTGAATGTAATGCTAAAGCTTTAAATGATATTTTATGTGGTTTATGTGAATCTGAATTTATTAAAGTTATGTAACGTAAATTTTCTCATGAATGTTGGGTAAAACTTGAGAATATATACAAAGGTGATGGAAAGGTTTGGCAAGCTAAGCTTCAGACTTTTAGAAGATAGTTTGAAAGTTTGAAGATGGAAGAAGATGAAGATATAGTAAGTTATCTTTTGCAAGTTGATTAGTTAGTAAATCAGATTGAAGGTCTTGGAGAAATGTTATAAGAGTCAATGGTGGTACAAAAGGTTTTAAGATCTCTACCAATGAGATATGATGCAAAGGTTTTAGTAATCAAGGAGATTAAAAATTTAGCCAAGCTAAAGATGGATGAGCTTCATGGTAGACTCACAACATATGAGATGCAGAATGAACAAGATAAAACGTCAAAGAGAGAAGCATATTTCAAGACATCAAATAAATAGAAAGATAAGATTTAAGAATTAATTAATAGTTACAGTGATGATGAAGATGACAATGGATCTCTTTTCATTTGCAAGCTGAAAAGGGGAATAGGTAAATATCAAGGAAAATTGCCTTTTAAATGTTTTAATTGTGGAAAGATTACACATTTTTTAGCTAAATGCCCAAATAAGGGTAATGATGATGATGATGAAGGAAATTATCCATACAAGAATAATTTCAAAGGTAAATTCAAGAAGGGATTTGAGAAGAAGAGCCTATATTCTAAAGATCCTAGCTCAGTCGAAGATGGTATCATTAGTGATTCAAAAGAAGAAGAGATTCTATTCATGGCCATAAATGAAGATTCCTCTATAAGAAAAAGCATAGATGATCAATAAGAAGAAGAGGAGGAAGCCAAAGTGAATCTAGAAGGAGAAATCATTTGTCCCATAGAAGAGTTAGAAGCTGTTGAGAAGAATAATCGAAGATTGAAGTGCTAGATCGAGAAAAATGAAAAGGAATCACAAGAAATTTTTAAAGTCAAATAATTATTTCTATTATATCTATGCATTATGTGATATACACAATATTATATTGGTCTTCTTATATGATGTATAGGAGTTAATTCAATCACTTTGTTTCAAAGCATTTATATCAAAATTTCACTTGAAATCTTAGTATTCCTTTGCATACTTTTTGAATCACTAGTTGCAGATGTATTATGACACTTGGAAGAAGTGAAGAAGAATGAAAAAGGCCTAATAACACAATTACAAAAATTAAGAAAAATATGTGAAAAGTATATCATTAAAATTGCCTCTTTAAAAGAAGACATTGAGAAAGCAGTCAATGATAAAGTAGTTAGTGATTCAAAATTTGAGGATAGCACTAACATATTGAATAAGATATTAAAAATTCAAAAGGAAAATTTAGATAAGAAAGGTATTATATTTTTGAAAATAAAAAGAGCTATGTTGAATCTCTTACTAAAGAGGAAACAAAAAGGGAAGAAGTGAAGAATAAAAAAGACATTTCAAACAAATAACGCTAGAGGGAATAAAGCTACAAAAGACAATCAAATCAAAGATATACAAATAGGTATTATTTTTATGGTTACTATTTTTATTGTAATGGATGTGTTCGTAATAAATAAGAATGTTAGAAAAGACCTAACAGTTTTAGAAATAAGGAGAAGGAAAGTCATTTAGAGTCAAGCAGAAGATACAACTCTTTTGCTCCTCTATCAAGCTTTGGTGAAGAGGCCGTAATATGTTACAAATGTAACAACTTTGGACACATATCTCGGTACTGTAGAAGTGTGTTTGAGTTATTCAAGAAGGATTATATTTTCAAATCTCCATTTATCAAGAAGAAGGTTTAGACATGTTCATGGTAGAAAAAACAACTTGAAGATTCTATGATGGTTTAGACAGCTTTGCATGTAATAAATGAAGATCAACCATAGTTGGTTGATAGCAGATGTTTGAGGCATATGATAGGAGATAAGAGTAAGTTCATAACTCTAAATAATATCAATAGTGTCATAGTGAAATTCAAAGATAAAACCACTACTAAGATAGCCACGAAAGGTCCTTTGAGTTTGGATAATGGTAGAACCAAGACTAAAAATGTTTTGTATGTAAAAGGTCTTAAGCATAATCTATTGAGTTTAAGTCAAATATGTTGTCAGGGGTACACATTAAAGTTTCATGTAGAAGGTTGTGAGATTAGAAGAAAAGATTCAAATGAGTTGATTGCAAATGCTAAAAGGATAGGCAAAAATTTATATGTATTATCAGATATCTTGTCAAAGGCATGATCCAAGCACACATTCAAAGATATACAAGAGGAGTTGGGGTTAATTTCTATTACTTCCTACCATTGATGTTCAGCATTAGTTGAGTGGGAGCTAAGTTTTAGCTCGAGGTAGGCTCTTTGCTATTGATGTCAAATGGAGAGAATAACAAGTACAGGTACATATGTAGAAATATGTACAGGGAATAGGTACAGGTTGCTATAATAAGGGGGAGTTATTGTAGGTTTTTTAGATGATAGTATGTGCAAGATTTAGGATGTGGCAATTTCAAGATTGAGGTTGCCTTCAATGACATAGGGGAGATTGTTGGAAATATTGTCATTGATGTCAAAGGTCTAGCATTATTGGTGATAAAGGCCCCATTACATTTAATGATGTTTGTAATAGTTATATCTTGGATAATGTGTGTTAATATTTATTTAATATTAATGAATATATTTTTTGTTGCATATAAGACCCTACGAAGAAGTCAAAGAGTCACGGGGTAAAGACAAAAGAAGAATGGGATGCATTTTCCTATGAAGGGTCATCTTGTGGAATTCCAAGAGTCACCAAGTGAAGACAAAATAGGTAGTGCATAATTTATCGTGAAGGTAAACTTTGAGGAATACGAAAAGTCACAAAGATAAGAAAAAAGAGGAAAGGGAATTTTTGCTTATGAAGGGTCACCACATGACTTTGCAAATGCAAGGATATGAAGGGTCATGCAAGTTTGGCACCATTTTCCATGAGGATTGAAATGTCACACAGGGGGAAGGCCAAAGTTCATTTGGAAAGCTATAAATAAAAGCTTGCGAAGCCATTTTCAATGTGGGAGAAAGAGTTTGATTTGAAATAGTAATATCTAACTTAGAAGAGCATTGTGAGAGATGAATATGATTTGTATTTATTATATCTAGCTTAGAAGAGCAAAGGTGAGATAGGAAAGAGATATTGTAATTAAATATCATTTGTTAAGATAGAAACATTGAGAGATAGTTGTGTAGTATACACAAAGGGGTTGGTGCTCCTATGGGTTGGTGCTCAACAAAGGGGTTCATGCTCCTATGAGTTGGTGCTCATGAATAGTTTCTGTGTTGGTGCTCAACAAAGGGTTTGGTGCTCCTACAAGTTAGTTCTTGCGAATATTGTGTTTTGAGTTGGTGCTCATTCATATACTTGAGGTTGTTCTCCATGGTTTTTCCCACATTAGGTTTCCACGTTAAATATGGTGTCTCTCCCTATCTTGTGTTGTTTATTATTTCAGTTTTATTACATATCTTGAATGTTTGGTTAAGTGGAATTTAATTAAGGGAAATTTTTATAAGATATATGATATAATGTTTCACCCCCCTCAGTATATCCCATGCTTAACAGTGATGAAATTGATGATGAAATGATCATTTCCATTATTTTGAATGGCCTTAGCGCTAGATACAGGAAGTTTCTAGAAATGTTACATTTTAGTGATAAGCTTAACAAATCTATTTTTGATGATATTTATGAGTTTCTCAATCAACATTAGAGATAATTTTAAAAGAAGAAATAAAAACCTACTGAGGAAGCCCACTATACCAAAACATGTAATCCATTATATGCGCATAATATAAAGCATTATTTGAAGCACTTTTGGAGACATAAACACTCCCTGTAGTACACTTATAAACATAAGAATCATTATAGACATAGGGATCATTATGGTTCTTTGAAATATAGACATCACTCTATTTCTCAAAAGCATGAGCATCACCACAGACATTCACATGGACACAAACTTAAGCATACGCATTCTTCTTCATGTGGTGATTTTTCCTCTTGTTTTAGTAGACATGAGAGAATATTGTAAAATTGTGTGGCATAAGACACCTCTATATAGAGTGACCCTTTAAAAAGAGGTCCTTTGAGCATTAATAAAATACAACAGTAAACATTGTTGGTCACTCTAGTCACTTTGGTCACTCTTCTACCTATTCTTTTGCATATTCTTTTGGTGGATGAGATGACTGTGAAGTTAATTACTCTATAGCTAATGACTACATATTCTTAGATGATATGTCATGTCCCCTTTTTCATGGACATTGACAGGCTTGATGATTAGCTTATTATGCGACCTTCGTAGGCTAATATGATGGATAGAGGGTCATAATGGAGCTTGGCTTGACTTTGATTCGCATAATTTCTACATTTGGTTTTCATTCAGGGTCTTTCAGACATATTTGATTGATGCTCCTATTATTTTGGGATATTTGACATGCAGCGGAGCACCTTTATTTTGGTATGGTCATATGCGGAATCACTCCTTGATTCACTAGCTTCGATCGATTCGTCGATCTGACATGTATTGAGGGAGATATTAATATTTGATTGATTTAATCAAATATTAATTATTTAGCCTATTTTTAATTAGAAACCCTAATTCTAATTTAAGAAACCCTAATTAGGGCAAGCATATCTTTTTGAGGGTATAAGGGTTTCTCATGGAGGCCATTGTTCATTATGTATGCATAGATTATTGATTATTGAAAATTGAAGTAATTCTTCTGTGAAGACTGAGCCAAGGGTTCCAGGATTCCATTGCAGTGGAGAATGTTCCCTCTTCATTGTGTGTGATTTAGAGGCTGTGAGATATCAGCTGATTTATTGCCAAATTGAGAGATAGCTTCATCCATAAGTTATCACAGAGATACCGATCTGAGAGATAGCTTCATCCAGACATTATCACAAAATTCCAGGGTTGAGAGATAACTTCACACAGAAGTTATTACAGATATTTCAGGTATTTATCTTTATTTAGTTTTGATCCAATAAATTATACAGATAGAGATATTCTGTATTAGAATAGTATATCTTCAGATCAGGTGGTTCAGCAATCAAGGGTTAAGAATAGACAGGTTGGCAGCCGTACTAAGTCCGTACAGGTCCATACAGATCCACGTGGATACCGACACCGGCAGACAGAGATCCCCAGTGACCGACATCGGCTGTCTGAGGACCGACGTCGGCAGATAAGGACCTACAGAGACTGACGTCGGTAGTATATCGACCGACGCCGGCGACTGTGTGTTCGACACAGCAGGCCGAGACTTCCAGAATTGCAAGTTTATTCCCAGTTTGCATAATTTCATGGACATTGACAGGCTTGATGATTAGCTTATTATGTGACCTTCGTAGGCTAATATGATGGATAGAGGGTCATAATGGAGCTTGGCTTGACTTTGATTCACAGAATTTCTACATTTGGTTTTCATTCAAGGCCTTTCAGACATGTTTGATTGATGTTCCTATTATTTTGGGATATTTGACATGCAGCGGAGCACCTTTATTTTTGTATGGTCATATGCGGAATCACTCCCTGATTCACTAGCTTCGATCGGTTCGTCGATCTGACATGTATTGAGGGAGAGTAATATTTGATTGATTTAATCAAATATTAATTATTTAGCCTATTTTTAATTAGAAACCCTAATTCTAATTTAAGAAACCCTAATTAGGGCAAGCATATCTTTTTGAGGGTATAAGGGTTTCTCATGGAGGCCATTGTTCATTATGTATGCATAGATTATTGATTATTGAAAATTGAAGTAATTCTTCTGTGAAGACTGAGCCAAGGGTTCCAGGATTCCATTGCAGTGGAGAACGTTCCCTCTTCATTGTGTGTGATTTAGAGGCTGTGAGATATCAGCTGATTTATTGCCAAATTGAGAGATAGCTTCATCCAGAAGTTATCACAGAGATACCGATCTGAGAGATAGCTTCATCCAGAAGTTATCATAGAATTCCAGGGTTGAGAGATAACTTCACACAGAAGTTTATCACAGAGCTTTCCAGGTATGTTCTTATTTAGTTTTTGATCTAATAAGTTATACAGAGATAGATCTTGTGTTAGAATCTATATTCGTGAGATCAGGTTGTTCAGCAATCAGGGGTTAAGAAGAAGACAGGTTGGCGGCCGTACCACATCCATACAGGTCCGTTCAGAGCTGTTTAGGCACCGACATCGGCAGATATAGGGCTTCCAGTGACCGACATCGATCGACTGAAGACTGACGTCGGCAGAAAGCCGACCAACAGTGACCGACGTCGGTGAGATATCGACTAACGACGGCGACTGTGTGTCGACACAGAAGGGCCGAGACTTTCCAGATCCAGTTTTCATTTCCAAATTTTGCTAAGTCAGGGTTTTAAGATCAGATTTTAATATTCTTTATTTTGTATAACAGAGACTCAATTGTGTAATCGTCCAGAAGAACAAGTGATGAGATCTTTATTTGCTATTGAGAGATTATACTGTGATTTGTGTATGCTTATTTGAATCTATTCTGCAAGTTTGTATCTGTGATCAGAGCTTTATGAGTTTTTATATTCCCTGTTCGAAGGGGATATTACAGTGGTATCAGAGCTTTGGTCTTTGGTATCAGAGTTCTATGTCTTTCATATATCTCTATTGGTAGGGGATATTACAGTGGTATCAGAGCTAAATTCCTGCCATCCTGTTGGGCACATCAGAGCTAATGTCTTGCCATCCTGTTGGGTAGTTTGGGTAGATTGAATCAGCGAAGTATCATGATGCCTTCATATATTCAGAAACAGTGGGACAATGATATGAAGAAGCTGGAACACAGTTTGAAGCAGTTGGAAGCAACCCAGAGGAGGATGAAGGAAATTCTTTCATATCCTACATCCAAAAACAAACCCGCAAGGTATAAGATAGCGAATGATGAGTGGGACTTATTACCTCCTCATGTTCAAGAGAGGACGACCTTTGATCGTTTTGTCAAGCTGAGGAGAGAGCACTACATATCACTTGGATGAGAGAGCAGCATGTCCCATAATTATTATGATTATGAGATAGGATATAGTGAAGATGATGATGAGTTAGATGCTTGCGCTCAGAGTGTACAGGTGGGCTCAGATGTTAGTGCACTAAGGGTTGATAGTCTCTCAACTATGGTAGAGATTGTAGCAGAGTCCCAGGATCCTATTATTGCAGATGATACTCAGGAGAATGCAGTGGACAGTTTTGAGGACTTAGTTTCACCGGTTGTTTCTTTCTGTATGGAAGAGTTATACAGTGATGCTATAGTTGTTGATACTCCATCTGTTGATATGAGCTTTGACGTTGATCATTTGTATATTGAGGTCGTTGGTGATGAGTACATTCCTGCAGTTGTTGCTGAGGAGCATATTGCTGAGGCTGATACACATATACAGGATTTGGATCTTGCTGATTCTGATGAGTTTGGGATACCAGTGGAGTTGAATCTCCATATTGATTATTCTCATACAGATGATAGTGTGGTACAGTTGGTTGTGTTGCCTTTATAGAGAGATCAGTTATGGGATGGATTGGCACCATCTCTCGCAGATGGAATTGGCAGTTGGAATTGTCCATTCTACTTGGATTATGATGTTTTGAGAGTTCGTTTCTCATGTGCTCTTGACTATGGTATTTGTAATCTTGGAGGTTGGAGTTTCATGTGCCAGTTTGATTTTGAGTCTTTCATTGTTCTACTTCTGCTAATGTTGCAGGTACTTGCATTGATTCATAGTAGTGTAGAGCATAACTACATTTGGGATCCAGGTGGATCGAGTAGTTCATTGTTCCGAGATTGCTTGGGGACAAGCAATTTTTGGAGGGGCGGATTGTCATGTCCCCTTTTTCATGGACATTGACAGGCTTGATGATTAGCTTATTATGTGACCTTCGTAGGCTAATATGATGGATAGAGGGTCATAATGGAGCTTGGCTTGACTTTGATTCACAGAATTTCTACATTTGGTTTTCATTCAGGGTCTTTCAGACATGTTTGATTGATGCTCCTATTATTTTGGGATATTTGACATGCAGCGGAGCACCGTTATTTTGGTATGGTCATATGCGGAATCACTCCCTGATTCACTAGCTTCGATCGGTTCGTCGATCTGACATGTATTGAGGGAGATATTAATATTTGATTGATTTAATCAAATATTAATTATTTAGCCTATTTTTAATTAGAAACCCTAATTCTAATTTAAGAAACCCTAATTAGGGCAAGCATATCTTTTTGAGGGTATAAGGGTTTCTCATGGAGGCCATTGTTCATTATGTATGCATAGATTATTGATTATTGAAAATGTAAGTAATTCTTCTGTGAAGACTGAGCCAAGGGTTCCAGGATTCCATTGTAGTGGAGAACGTTCCCTCTTCATTGTGTGTGATTTAGAGGCTGTGAGATATCAGCTGATTTATTGCCAAATTGAGAGATAGCTTCATCCAGAAGTTATCACAGAGATACCGATCTGAGAGATAGCTTCATCTAGAAGTTATCACAGAATTCCAGGGTTGAGAGATAACTTCACACAGAAGTTTATCACAGAGCTTTCTAGGTATGTTCTTATTTAGTTTTTGATCTAATAAGTTATACAGAGATAGAGCTTGTGTTAGAATCTATATTCGTGAGATCAGGCTGTTCAGCAATCAAGGGTTAAGAAGAAGACAGGTTGGCGGCCGTACCACATCCATACAGGTCCGTTCAGAGCTGTTCAGGCACTGACATCGGCAGATATAGGGCTTCCAGTGACCGACATCGGTCGACTGAAGACCGACGTCGGCAGAAAGCCGACCAACATCGACTGACGTCGGCGAGATATCGACCGACGACGGCGACTGTGTGTCGACACAGAAGGGCCGAGACTTTCCAGATCCAGTTTTCATTTCCAGATTTTGCTAAGTCAGGGTTTTAAGATCAGATTTTAATATTCTTTATTTTGTATAATAGAGACTCAATTGTGTAATCATCCAAAAGAACAAGTGATGAGATCTTTATTTGCTATTGAGAGATTATACTGTGATTTGTGTATGCTTATTTGAATCTATTCTGCAAGTTTGTATTTGTGATCAGAGCTTTATGAGTTTTTATATTCCCTGTTTGAAGGGGATATTATAGTGGTATCAGAGCTTTGGTCTTTGGTATCAGAGTTTTGTGTCTTTCATATATCTCTATTGGTAGGGGATATTACATGATAACAGACCCATCTTGTGTGATGTTCTAGGCTCAAGAATGGGATTCGATGTGGTAGCATTTTTTGTCTTATGCAGTTTGCTTTCATATATCTAGTGTTGATATGATCTTTGATGTGGAGCATTTCAATGGCTTATACTTGGTTTTTTTTTTCTAAATGGCTTCTCACACATCACCTGATAAGGGGAGAAGATATTACATATTGGATTTTGATCAGTCATTGATGGCTATGATATGAGTCAAAATTGAATTGTTATCAATGTTAGTGATGAGTAAAGGCGTGCAGGAGATGTTGGTATTTTTTTCACATCAATTTGAGATGTGCCATACATAGTAGTGGGGAAATCACTTTTTGTATGGATTATATGTGAGAATTTATGTAGTTGGATAGATATTTATATTATTTTACTTAAGTGTAGAGATGATCAGTTTAGGATGCATGATATACTAGTTTTAGTTATAGTATAGTCTACTTGGATGACTCAATGTTCATTACCTCAGTCTTTAGATACCCATTTGGATCAAGGGGGAGTTTATCAGGATATTTTTTTATCCTAATTAATTATTTTATTATATTTTTATTTTTGTTTATTATGGGTTGGTTCACTCATTGGTTAGTTTTTATAAACAACTAATTTTGTAACTTTTAAGCTTACCATTGTATAGAAAACAGAGATTACATTTTCTTGAATAATTTTTTACATCATTCCTCCATTGTCCTAGTTATCAAATATAGTAATGATGATGGGACTAATGGTACAGCTCTACCACCCATAATGACTACCCATTGTATGCCTAGATGGTATACAAATACACTCTATATGAAGGAATCCTAGTATGGCTCATATTAAGGTAAATTTAGCCTTAATGAGTAAACTTGTTGAATCTATCAAGCCCTCTACCATTCAATAATCTCTACAGTTAAAAGCTTGGAAAGATTGCATGGATGTAGAATATAATTCACTAATGAAAAATAAAACATGACAATGTGTAGATCTTCCAGTAGGGAAGAATCTAATGGGATAAAAATGGATCTTAAATATGAATTACAAAGTGGATGGTAGTCTAGAAAAGCACAAGATAAGACTAGTTATGAAATGGTATGCTAAAAAATAAGGCATTGACTATGAAGATACATTTTCTCCCACATAAAAGATTAAAACTATTAGAATGGTTTTTGCTTTAACCACATAGTATGGCTAGAAAGTCCATCAAATAGAATTAAAAAGTGCCTCCCTTAATTTGGAATTATAGAAACAAGTCTACATGACTTAACTAGAAGGTCTTGTCAAAATTGGCAAAGAAGATAAAAGTTTTAGACTTTTCAAGTCATTGTATGGTCTTAAATAGGCTCCTAAGGCATGGTATATCAAGATTGACATGCATACCTTGAAACATGGATTCAAAATTAGTCCATATGATTTGACTATATACCTCAAATAGGAAGGGGGGATATATTAATTGAATTTGTATATGTTGATGATATAGTCATCACTAGTAGTTCATTGACGATGATTAAATCAACAAAAAAATATCTAAATCAGTCATTTGACATGATATATCTAAGGATTCTATATTATTATCTTGGTTTAGAAGTTTGGTAGAGATAAAATCACATTTTTTATTATCTTGGTTCGAATATACCAGGATAATGCTTGAGAAATTTTGAATGATGGATATAAAACCATTTGTGACACCTATGGAGACAAAAATTTATCTATCTCAAGTGAATTATCATCACAAGTAAATGTAACTCTATATCGACAGTTAATTGGGAAGACTAATTTACCTAATCTATAGTAGGCCACACAATAGCTATGATCTCAGTTATCTATCAAGGTTCATGTAAGATATTAATATTAGTCACTAGAAGGTAGGAAAGTGAGTATTGAGGTACATCATAGAAACTATGGATTTTGCCCTACAATACAAGAAGAATGATAAATTATTCTTGATAGGATACTTAGATTCAGATCATCTAGGGAACATTGATGATAGGAAATCCACTTCAAGATCTGTATTCATTTGTGGATCTGGACCAATATCATGGGGGAGTAAGAATAAAAGTTATGTTTCAAGGTCCTCTATAGAATTAGAATATTGTACCACAAGAGGAGTTATTTATGAAGTGATTTGGCTCTGATGTTTACTTGAAGGATTTGGATTACCATAGGATCAACCAACAATTATTCATGTAGACAATGAAAGGTAGTGAAGATTTTTTGTAATTAATTGTTTCATGAATTCACTAAACACACTAAGGTGCAAGTTCATTTCATCCATGAACATGTTTAGAAAAACAACATCCATCTCTAGTATTGCCAAACTTATCAATAACATGCATATTTTTTTACCAAATCACTTATGCAAGAAAAAATTGAGTCATTCAAATAATTTATCTCCTATTCACTTGAGACAATGTTGAATTAAGGGGGGGAATATTAGGGTGATTAATTTAACATGATAAATAAATGAGTAATATTTAATTAATCACTATAAAATATTTTACATGAGTAACTATCATTAGTCACCATAGAAAACCATAAAAGGTTAATATGGGTAAAATAAATATTTTTTGTAATATTTAGTAGATATGTGGTTGATAGAATAATCTATTTTTTATTTTCGTTACTCCAATATGATTTTTTGAGTGTGGTTATCGTATCAAATGCTCTATTACGAGCATGTTTCTATGTATAAATTAGTAGCTAATGTAATCATCTATTTAGTTGAATAGAATGGAATGAATTCATATTGATTTATCCTCAAGAAGGTCTACGGATAAGCAAGGTATATGGTGCTCTCAAGTGACACTCATTTCACTCAAGTGGAATTTTATATTAATAAATTTAGCCCCCATTTATTATAAAAATTCAAAAAAGCAAAATGACTAGGATAAATGATAAAGAAGCGTACCTATACCTACCTATGAGAAGAATCCCATCAATTTAGGTATGAGTTTATAAAGCATGATACATTGCATATCCTATAAATGAAACATGGATGAATCAATAATAACTCAAGGAATATCAAAACCAAATATAGGATTGATTAAATAGATGAGAGAGAGAGAGAGAGAGAGAGAGAGAGAGAGAGAGAGAGAGAGAGAGAGAGAGAGAGAGAGAGAGAGAGAGAGAGAGAGAGAGAGAGAGAGAGAGAGAGAGAGAGAGAGAGAGTCAATAAAAGAGCACACCTTTATGCATAATTGAACCAATGTAAAAACTTGGTGACATCAAATGTGTGTGTAGATGGTAATCAAATTGATGAATACTTTGGATTGAGCTAATGGATTTCTCAATCACCACATGTGGTTGGCTCAAGAACTCAAGATAGTTTTAACTCCATCATTACCCATCGTTATTCGATGGATCATAATTTGTGAATAACTTGGCTTAGGGTGATAGCTTATCCAAGCCACCTATGTATTTGTCTCAAATTTTCAATTCGGATATGACTCCATCATTAGCCACTCATGTGTATTGGATGCATCTAAACCTATAATTGCTTAATGTTATTGAAGTTATGTGATGTAACTAAAACTATGCAGGATAACTCTGTGGCCGCTCACAAACTCTAAAATGTAAAACAACATAGGGGATGCTTGGGAACTCAAGAATATAGCTCAGTGAATACTCAAAAAATCCCAACTATCATAGACTAAATAAGACATCAATCTGGGGTGAACCTAGTAGATATAGTGTCTAAAGAACATAACATGGAGAATGGTATAGACTTGTTCACTTCATATAAGATGAGATGGTAAAAAATTGATCATGTGGAAATAATGTGCTACCATTCCCCTAATTTTCATATCTATGCATATGGATTATAGGTTAGTAATATCAATCTGTATTTGAACATATTTGAAACTAAAATGGGAGTGATTGTGCCATGCATGATTCCCTTAATCTAAGCAAACTCATATGATTTTGTGTAAAACTAAGAATATATTAGCCATAATTGATAATATATGACTGATACTATGTAAACCTAAATTGTGATTTTTTTACCTTTCTAAAATTTTTAGAATTTCCTATTTCTAGGGATACTAGATAATAGTGTAGTCCCTTGGATAATAACACACTATGCTAGTGTCTTTTTATGCTTTTTCTATGCCAAACTAAAAATGATCTATGTCCTACTATTTTCCACTCTATTTTCATGGTTTTGAAATTTGTCATCTATATATACATGCTAAAAACTATGTTTTGAGTGCACTCATATGGCTTGATCTCTATGGAAAATCCCTATGAATGTCACCTCTATTGAGGGGAGTTATTGCACTTGTGAAATAAATTTCCTCAAAATAAAATCTCTACATCATGTATGTTAGACCAAAAATATATGATATATGCATGATGAACCAATGTAATGTGTATACATGACATCAAAATGTAAAATTGATTGAGCATAATTTGGAAATGTATGATGTATGTTAGATCTAGCATACACAGGGTTATCAAACTAGATATAACAATGTAAGCATGTACATGAATAGTGAATCCGAGTATAATTTATGTAAACTACTTAGGTGGATGGGGCATAATGTCTATCAAGGTACCTAAGAAGAAAGGGGAGATGTATGTGGTCCCTAATGACATCTACAACTAAGTGATATAGCAATAAGGAAGAGACAAGTGTCATGGCCATTACACATACATGAAAACATACATATAATAGACATGAGGCATGAAAATTAGGCTAAGGGAACACATTTCAAGGGACATAGAAACATGTCACTAAGTATAATAAAGTAATACATGCAAGGACATACTCAAATGTCCACATATGTAAAGAGTAAACAAAGTTTCCTTAGAGCCATAAAGAAGGACATGCTTAAATGTCGATATACACAATTGATTAAAAACACATAAGGACACAAGCACATGTCCAAAGCATACATATAGTAAAAAGAAGTGGATTAGAGACCTAAAATAATGGCATATTAAAAATCCCTTAAGCAGATGTAGAAGTAAAGATCCACATTAAAATCTAAACTAGTAAAGCTATAAATGAAATATGCATGATCAAGTGGCATAGATCTATATAAGAGCAAATATGTACATAAGTTGTGTATGTAGTACTAGTAATCATCAAAAAATTAGTGTAGTATATAATGATATAACCTTGTAGACAATAATATTTGTATAGGATTCCCCCAGTGGGTGAATGTATCAATCCTAATTGTATGTTTCTATGTGTACGACCCTAGTGGGCATATAGTAGTATTTACTAGATCTGTGTGATGGACCTAAGTCTTGCAAGAATATACAAAAACATGAAGAGAACAAGTGAAAAATGTAGTATGATAAAACCAAACTACATTAACATAGATAACATATGTGGTACCTATAAAATATAAGAATGTAAACATGGAAATGTATACAATCTAACATTGGGTATTTTATGAGCAATATTTGAATGTCTTTGTATTTTGAACATATTATATTATTTTTGTCTTTTCCAAGTATAATCTATATACAAACAATGATGACAATGAAACTACATACAAGTCAAATGTGAGTTGTTTATTTATATAATATCCATAAATGCATGATGTCTAGTGGATTATTTATTGCCTTACTTTCTAGTGAATCTAGAAGGTATACCTTTGGGCTAAGCTTTTTCATTATTAAGTATAGACCAAGCCAATTTGGTTAAAAATTTATTTTTATTTTTTTCTTCGGCATTGATGTTTATAAAGTTCTCTTTTAGGATGAGATCATTGAATTCAAATTATCTACTATGAACATGGCTATTGCAAGTCCACTAGATTCATTTTTGGTATGCTTCGAGGTGATTTGTGACTTGAATATATGTGTGATTCAAATTTTAATATTTATGGAGATGTATTTCTCTATATTGGTCATCTCTAATTTAATCCCTTTGAGGGATACTCATAAGGATGGAATTTTTAATTCCAATGGGATAAATTATTGATTTTTGTATATTAATGAATAAGGAGTAGATCCTATTGGTGTGTGATTACTAGTATCGGTGTGGTATTACTATTGTGATAGGCCCATATTCCATAAACAAGTTGATTATGCCAATCATAAACAAATTTGGAAACTATTTTACTAAGGATATAGTTGATTATGTTTTTTTACATATTCTACTTGGGCATTGCCCTGTTGGTAGTATGGAGTATATATTATGTGTCAGATCTTATAGTTATCACAAAATTTCTCCATTGTTTTGTTCTTAATAGAAGTTCAATTATCTATAATAATGGTTTTTGGTAGGTCAAAATGGGAAATAATGTTGGTCATGAGAAATAATATATATATTTTCCTTTTTTGTTTGTAATGTAATGGCCTTAAACCACTTTAAATTTTTTTTATATCTATAATAATGAATTTTTGAACCCCTGATCATTCTATATTTATTTCACCCATTAGATCAAATCCCCATAGCATGAATGGCCACATAGATATAATGGGTTGTAACTACTATGAAGAAACATGGTGGAGGTTTCCATGTGGTTTAAATTTTTCACATAATCTAGCATATTATTGACATTATTGTTCCTTGGTGGGAAAATAATATATCCACAAAATTAATTTGTGTGACATTACTTTACCACTAAAATGACCACCACATTCATTATATTGCACTTGGCTTATGTCTAATTTATCCTCCTTGACTATCACACATCAAATTAAGCATCCATTAAAAGATCACTTGATTAAGTCCAAGTGAATGATGACATAGTGGAGGGTATTTCTCAATAATTTTCACTTATCATTCATGATGAAAGTGTCTAGTGTAATGGATTTATGTAGAATTTTTTATATATCCAAAAACCATTTAGATTTTATTGTACTATGCATGGTGGATTAAACTATTAGAGGTATGAGGTGGGTATGGGATATAGATGGTGATTGTAATGATTTGTAGTGAAGATATCCTAATCATCATTTATGTCAATGGGGATTAATGATGTTGCATTGGCCATTGCATCAGCATGACAATTGTCTTTCTAAGGAATATTTTCAATAAAGAAGCATTCAAATTGTACCTATAGACATTGAACCATATTTTTATAGGGAATTAGACATTCTTCAGTAGTTTGGTAGACATTTATGACCTAATTGAAAACATATTTTGAATCCATATAAACCTTAATAAGTTTTTATTTTCATAGCCTAAGTTTCTTGGAGGTCGAGCATAAGGACCTCATACTCTGTGATATTTTTTGTGCATCAAAAGTTAATCGGTAAGAGGTACGATGTGCCCAGGTCGGTTAATGAAAAAATTTAATGATTTTGCACCTAATGCACATGTATAGACATCAAAGAACATTGTCCATGTGTCATAAGTGGTATTGTAATATGTGAAGTCATCTAAAAAATTATCATTGATAGGATTGGTGTCTAATAGTGGGGTTACTGCTAATTGATTTATGATTTTCTAGTCTTTTATTTATTTTTTTAATATAATATAAGTTTAATTCCATGACTAAAATTACCCATTTTATCATACGACTTGAGAGATGTATTTTGGACATAAGAATCTTTAAAGGAATGAATTTTGTAATAACCTATATGTCATTTTATATCAAATATTTTTTGAGCTTTTGTTTAACAAATATTAGTGTTAAACATAGTTTTTATTTTTTCATATAGTTTCATTCATAATCAATAATTATATGACTGACTTAGTAAATAACTCACTCCTTATGTTGATAATCATGTTATGCCAATAGTGCACTGGATACATGATTTACCATAAAGAGGTAGAGAAGAAATGGCTTGTAAGGTGTTGGTGGTATTAGGATAGGTGAGTTCAAAAAGCATTATCTAAGTGAATCAAATATTTATTGACATTAAATATGTTGGAATAATTGTCATTGATGTCAAAGGAATTTTAATGGATATGAATGGAAATGTAAAATGGAATTGTTCCTGGAAGTAAACAGAGGTGTTCAGAAGTGAATAGAATTACATCTAAAAGTGAATGGAAGTGTTGTTGGAAGTAAATGAAATTGTTACGAAAAGTGAATGGAAATGTCAACGAAAATGTTAATAGAATTGTCAATGGAAATGTCGATAAAAATGTCAACAGTCACATATTTTGGTGAAGAGGTGCATCTTGAATGGGACACATTATTTTAAAGGATATATAAGGGAAAAAATATGTGGAAGTATTACAAGCATTTTATTTGATTGAAGATCACATAAGTGTGATATAGAAGGAAGAGAGGAAGTGCAGAAAATGAAATAGAATATCTCTTAAGAAAAGAATTGTAAAGGGAAGTTTTATTTTAATGAAGAATATCATATGAGAATTATGAAAGAGAGGATAGAATAAATTATATAAGAAAATCAGAGAGAGAAAAAGTGTAAGAGAAGCAAATCCATCATTTGATTGAAGAATAAATCATAGATGGTGGAATTGATTTAGCTTGGGGTCAATGCCTCATAGTTTAGGGGTTGGTGCTCCTATTGGTTAGTGTTCACAAATTGATCAAGTTGGTGATTGGATTTGGGATTGGTGTCTCTAGAAGGTTGGTGCCTATGAACATTGTAAAAGATTTATATATATATATATATATATATATATATATAATCAATATTTTGCCATGGTTTTGTCTCAAAAGGGTTTCCACGTAAATCATGTGTTCTCTTGTGTTTTTAATTGCTATATCTTGAATGTTTATGGTTGTTTTGGTTTATTACATGTAAAAATATTAAATTATTATATTATATTGATTCACCCCCTCTTAGTATAAGCCTGTGATTAACAATTGGTATCATATCCATTCTTTCATAGTCAGTCTAACTGCTGGAAGGTAGATCCTGAAAGCACATGTTGGCCAAGAAGCTAATGAAGGAGAATCAAGAGTTGAAATATGTGGTCAAGGCTCTTAAGGAAAACATATGTATCTTGGATTCTAAGTTGGATTTAGAATTAAAATAAGATAAGATGTTTATTCAGGGTCTTAAGAATCAGTTACAGGTTGCATATTCAAGTTCAAAATCAAGAGAAAAAGAGTGTAATCAATTGAAAATTGAGTTAAGTTATTTGAAAGATAAGCATGAGAGGATCATAATCAGGCTTGAGAAATATCATGAGATATCAGTCCAAGGTGAGAAGGATTTAAGTTTTAAGGGAAATTTGAAGAAGCTAATCAGGCAGCACAATGATATTTGGTTTTTCAATTCTTTTCATGGCCATTATTTTATTTGTCATCATGTTGGGCATAGGACAAGATAATATTTAGGGAGAATGAATCTATCAAAGAGAGATATCATTCACCTTCAAGCAAAGGATATGAGAAATTCTTCTTGATTTTTGTGTCATAAGGTTGGCCATATTTGCTAAATTATGTCCATGTTGAGTAAAGAGATCCTCAAGGTATGTCAAATGCTATGGATCCCCTAGAACATATGAGAAGGGAAAAAATTACGTTTAGAGACCTAAGATAGTAAAGTTTTATCATATTTAGTCTTAGAGTGAGAATTCATTACTTTCTATAGTAGAGAAAGAATTAAATAGGAAGGACTATGTGAAACACTCGTTATCAAGAGCTATAGAAAATATAGTGAATACTAGTCCTAAGCATCATGCAGATCAAAGAGGATCTCTTGTTACAATTGAGCATGATACTTGTCAAGATTCCCTATTATTAGTTTGAAATGATAGTGCATTGGAAGGTAAGACTGTTGCAAGAGTTGAGAAAATGAATAACATTATGTATTTTGAGGTTAGTGAGTCAAAGAAGTTAGACATGCCTAAATGGATTTTAAGAGAAAGAAATTGTTATCATGCATGCAAGAGGATCAAGGATTTAATAGGGGATTTATGGTAATCTCCTAGTTTCACTTTATTCTAGGACCCTTTATGTGGGGTGTCTCTTCTAGGCTTCAAGGAGACACTTTACAAAAAAAGGAAGCATGGTGGATGCATGTTGGGTCTTGGCTATGTTACATGACAAGAAAGTCATGAAGGTGAGTTGATAGATCAATTTGTATATTAGTTTGAGGTATCTTGATATGATGTAGTGTCTTGAGAGCTCTTATGAGCATGAATTTAGGTAATTCTATTTGTTTTGAGCATGTTCTTGATATTCATATTAATAGTAGGTTGACGTTATGAGGATTTCACTTTCCCATGTTGTGAATATATTTATGCCTATCTGAGGTGGTCCTATTGAATCAAGGGGTCAGTAATAAGTGAAAAGGAGTGGATCTATGTTGATTAGGTCTCCATGAGACCTATTAGTAGCATGAGGGCTAGTGGTGCCTTCATAACGAAAGTAAATGATTTGAAATCATCTAAAGCATGGAGGAGGTTTATGGAGGTTGGAAATAAAGTGTTTGATAGGATTTGGATCATTGGTAAGGTCATATAGGTCACAAATTATTATTGGTGTTTCATTGAGGAGATATAATTATTTTCTTTAGGTCTCTGCTAGACCTAATGAATATGTGAGACCTATTGGTTTTCCCCTAAGGATATTGACTATATGTGGATAGTATTTAAACAGTTGTTTGCAGACCTAGTTGGTTGAGGAGACCTATTAAAGATGTCATGATCTAGATGGAGAATGGAGTTAGGGGGATATAAATTAGTTTGTTTAATAATATTTATGAGAAGCATGCATGAAAAAAGGTGGAGCATGAGCCTAGAGTGAGGTAAGCTTCAATTTAGATTGACCAAAAGGAGATATTTTAACAAGAAATCATCAAGGTCAGGTCCAAGGATCAAGTGACAAGGTATGAATGAGTTTAGGTAAGATCAAGATCTGATGGAGATATATGGATTCATGTGTCAATCTAATGAGAAATAGGTCAATTTAAAAATCAATAAATCAATAAATCAAAAGGTAAGAATTTTGTCAAGTTTTCTTCAGTAGCATTAATTGAAATTGGAGTGAAGGGATAACATGACAACTATAGAGACCCTTTGTCATTAATGTTAAGATAAGGGGAGAAAAGGAGGAGAACCATAGAAATGGGGACTTAATATACTATTTCATGGGGATTGCCATCAATGACAAAGGGGGAGATTGTTGGAATAATTGTCATTTATGTTAAAGGAATTGTAACGGATATGAATGGAAATGTCAAATAGAATTATTGTTGAAAGTAAATAGAAGTTTTCAAAAGTGAGCTGAATTATTGTTGAAAGTGAATGGAAGTGTTGCTGGAAATGAATGGATTTTTTGCTAAATGTGAATGGAAATGTCGATGGAAATGCTAATGAAATTGTCAATAGAAATGCTGATGAAAATGTCAATGGTCACATATTTGTGTGAAGAGATACATCTTGGATGGGGTACATAATTTTAAAGGATATATAAGGGAAAATATATGTGGAAGAATTACAAACATACTATTTGATTAAAGATCACATATGTGTGATAGAGAAGGAAGAGAGGAAGAGCAGAAAATGAAATAGAATATCTTTTAAGAAAAGAAGTGTAAAGGGAAGTTTTATTTTAATGAAGAATATCATATGATAATTATGAAAGAGAGGAGAGAAAAAAATATATAATAAAATTATTGAGATAACAAGTACAACATAATCAAATCCATCATTCAATTGAAGAAGAAATCACAGATGGTGGAATTGATTTGGCTTGGGGTCAGTCCCTCATAGTCTAGGGGTTGGTGCTCCTATAGGTTGGTGCTCATGAATTGATCAAGTTGGTGATTGGTTTGGGGATTAGTGTCTCTAGTAGGTTGGTACCTATGAACATTGAAAAATATTAATATATATAAGAGAAATATGTTTCCATGGTTTTCTCTTGAAAGGGTTTGCATGTAAATCCTATGTTCTCTTGTGTTATTAATTTCTAGATCTTGAATGTTTATGGTTGTTGTGGTTGATTAAATGCAAAAAGATTAAAGGGTTATCTTATACTGATTTAGCCCCCCTCTTAGTATAATCCTCTACTTAACAAAATATCCTATTCAAATTTTGTATCCTTCTTAAGTAATATTACGAATGTCAGAGTCTTTTCTACTACTTGTTCCACAAAGTAGTTTATTACATGTATATTTTTGTGTAAAGACTGATGTTTATTTAAGTTTGTAGGAGTAAGCATGCCCATTATAGATTTTATTTATTTAGTTCAACCTCAATGCCAAATTGGGATATTATGAAGACCAAAACATTAATGGATGAAACCCCAAAGATGCATTTCTTGGGACTTAGTCATACTTTATAGTATCTTAACCTTTCGAAAATCTAATGTAAATCTATGTCATGGTGTTGTCACTCTTTTGATTTTATAAGGAACTCATAGAGATTGTATTAAACTATATTATGAATGATGTTATGAAAAATATGCATCAAGCTTCATTTGTATATCTATCCAATGTTATTTAGTAAAAAAGGTATGATGATATAGTAGAAGGTGCCCAATGGTGTGGTAAAATAAGTTTTTTCTTAGTCCTCCTTAGCTATCTTAATTTAATTATAACCAGTGAAAGTATTCATGAAAGAGATCATCTCTTAGCCTATTGTGGAGTCCACTATCATATCAATATTGGGTAGAGAAAAGCCATCCTTAGGACATGATTTGTTTAATTCTCTATAGTGACAACAAAATCTAATTTATTTGTTAGGATTATCAACTAGTGTAATGTTAGAGATCCATTTAGGGTGAGCAATTGATAAAATGAAAATGGCATCAAGAATCTATTAGATCTCATATTTTATTATAAGAGCCACCTTAGGATGCACTTTTCAAATTTATTTGTTTAAATAGCTTTACATCTGGATAGAGTGTGTTCCTATGTATTGTGATTGAAGGATCCATGCCCTTCATATCCAAATAGGCAGATGTAAAATTTTTATGGGAGTCTTTTAAAATCTCTCAAATATCTGTATCTTCTTCATTACATAAGGAAATAGAAAATAACATTATATGAGGATTAGTGTATGTGCCATAATTGAATTTTATTATCTCTTTGTTAATAAATGTAGATCAATTGATAGTGTAAGGTTTTATAGGTAGGGTGCCATCTATGTCAGGTGGGATATTATCTTAAATGTCTAAGTGCTCACCAAATTATGCCTAGGTATTTATGGAATGAGGAAACCTATTATTGTGATAGAAGGAAGGGATATCTTCATATTCTCATAAGAATTTTGGGAGATATTGATCATTAGAAAATTCATCAAAATTAGGTAAATATGGAGAAATGGTATCATCAATAAAATAAGGGTAAAAAACTGAGAGTGTAGGGACATGATTTAATATATTATCTATTTGTGGAATGGGTGGACAATACACTATATTATAAGAAGCATGGTGAGTATACTTTGAATTAGATGTGTTATCCTTATATCCAATTCCTTGCCTATATTTTTGATCATATGCCTCAATAAGATGAATAATTCCTTGTTCATGTTTTCTAAGGTGTTGTCCTATGTAACCCATGTTTTCAAAATATTTCAATACAATTGGAGAAACAAATATATTATCATGTAGTATTAATGTGTCTGATGGTATTATACATGATCCATCCACAATATACTTTGGAGGTATCATAGAAAAGTCACTACGATAAATATAACTGTATGAGGGATCAATATTCTGACAATATTTAAATGGTTCTTGATCCGTAGGGAAGGTGCGTATATGACCCTTGTAAATAAACTTTAAAAATACATATAAACTTGATGGAACTAAATGCATATCTTAAATCCAAGGTCTCATGAGCAAGATATTGTAACTAAGATCAATAGGTATAATTTCACATGTTGTATGTAGTGTTCTAAGTCCCAACATAAGGTTTAGTGTAATTTGACCCAAAAGTATATGTGGAGTATTATTAAATCCATAAATGTTCATATCATGAGGATATAAATACTCAACACGCATATTAAAAATATGGATAAAATATATATTACAAATGTTCAAAATTGATCCATTATGAAGTAAATGCTCATTTGAATCCACCTCATTAATTCATAATGTGATGTAAAGAGGTAGAATTTGTTCTACGATGTGCTGAGGTGGGAGATTTCTTTTTGAATGAGATATTCTCTTCAGTACATTTCATAGTATTGATAGAAGTAAAATAGGGTAGATTTGATGTTTTAGGTACTTTATATCATGGAGTGATACATAAAAAATATCTTTGTATGTGTCGTAATGTTACAGGAGATCTAAAATGGAAATTATGGTTGAATGAAAACTTCTCTAGTTGACAAAGTTGTAATCATGGGTTTGGCTAAACTATCATGATTCAGGACCACTTGTGGGCATTATATCATGGATTTCATGGTCTCCTATGAGCATAGATCTATTAGTATAAGTAGGATATTTGCTAGATGTTTAGGGTCAAGAAGTAGGAGGGATAAGTAAAACCACTAATGTTCTCTTAAATTTAGTAGTGATAGGTGAGGAATCAAAGTGAACCAAAGAGAAAAAAGCATCTAATGGAGACTTGTTAATTTTAGGCAATGTTTTTATTATCATGTGTAATATATCCTCTATGTGTGTAAGGATATACTTCTTAATTTAATTCCAAATGAGAGAAATAAAATGCTAGAGAAGTAATGAAATATGACATATTTGAACTGATATAAAGCATCATGTACATAGATGTTTATGTATTCTTTGAATTCATTTCAAATGAAAATAAATAAGCATACAAAGGAAATTAAAAAACTTGCATCTAAAATTCATAAACATGTTTTATATTTATTATCATGATTATATCAAATAAAAATAAAGAAACTATAGGGAACTAAAATATGAGTATGAGTTCTAAAAGGTTGGAAATATAAACCCTAAAGGTAGTTTATAGTTAGGGTTTTTGTAGTATTCAAAGTAAGTTGGGTTCACCAAGTGATTTAAATATTAAGGTATTTATGAAGTTTAAAACCAAAGGTTGTTAAAGGGATGGAACAATAAATTAGGGAATACATATGAAATAAATATAGCCAAATATTTGAGCAATAATTGACATAATCTGATTATTATAAAAATAACAATGAGCCAAAAACAATATGTACCTAATTGTAAACTATCTGAGAGAGATGAATGAAAGGCTAAAAATTGGTATAAAACCTACTCAAAGTGTTATAAAAAAGAAACAAGTCTCAAAAATCTTGTTGGATAGTAGCATGATTATTTGGATAGTAGCACATTGCACTAGTATCTTTAGGGGCACAAAAGTGTCCTTTTTCAAAGAACACTATGAACTTTTGGATATGCCTTTTCTTGAGTCTGAGACACTTGTGCCTAT
>JARHVA010005249.1:355000-360000 GCA_037957365.1 Torreya grandis | reverse complement strand
AGTGGTTTTATGTTGTTCTTGTGAATTGATGATGATACTTTGATTCATTTTCTTTGATATTTTAGTTTTATTGGTTCATAGGCTAAATATATTTTGGTTTAAACCATATCTTGATTAGTCAGTGTGATGGAATATTATTATTCACAACTACTATCTTATGCTTCTAGTTCTAGGAAGTTTAAATATGTTACTACTGACATTATGATATTAGTATTTTTTTAGTGTTATGGTTTGTAATTTAGTAAACTAAGTTGGATCTATTGATTTATAGTCATTATAATAGAACATCAATTAAAATTTATCTCATTATGTTCAAGTGTTGATCAAGTTGGATCTAAAACTTTAACATTATCTTGATTTCAAAAGAAGTATTGGTGACTATGTAGTTAAGAGACAATATCTTGTCCTCCAATTGACATTTCCACCACTGAACCTCCACTTGAAAATACATCACTTATAACATGTATAAATAATAAAATGAAATGTGACCATATAGACATGACCTCTAAATCCAACTAGATGCATAGTTTTATGACTGATTAGGTGCATAAAAACACTAAAAATAAATATTGTTAATGTTGAAGTAAAAGTTGGATATCTCCACCTTTGATGCTTCATGGATGAGAACAAACATTATCAGAACATCTGGAGTGGTAGATAATATATATAAATAATTTATTTACATCCAACCACACCTAGTCAAGAGATATACTACCCACTCTAACCTCAATAAAACCATTCCCAATATGATAAAATTATAGTTTTCAAATGCATGTAAAGAGGAAATAATAAGTTATTTGAACAAACTAAAATAATCCTTCAGTGTAAGTTAAATCAATCTAATTTCACCCCATATAATGTTAATCCATCCTTAGATATGAATCTATGATATATTTCATAGTAATTAGTCCTAAAATGTAAATTTTCATAGTCAAGGTACAATTTATTGACCTCAGCATGTAAATCCATCACTTCCAATATATTTGGATAGGTAAATGACATGTTATCCCTCAATCATGACCTTTAATGACACTAGGTTAAGAGATGGATTACCCATTATAGCCTTAAGAGAATATGGATTTCTATAAAAATGATAGCAAATTTCTATTTAAACTTTATTAAGCTTCTCTTAGCATTAAGAATATGAAATTATTTACTAATAGTATCAACTGGGTGAAGGTGGAAGCTTATTTACCACCACTAACCAACAAATGATGTGTTAATAAGTAATTAAAATTATAATTTATAATTTATACCTATAAAATCAATAATATTTGGTAAAATAAAATACATTATAATTTGGAAAATCAACATACCTTAGAATTTCAATCCATCCAATGACTAGGATATGATGTAGTCTTGATAGTAGAAAGAATAAATACATGGTCAAACGCACTAACCTTACACATTATTATTTAATAGTCTCCCATAATATTTGGCCACTTGAATATTTGTTTCAATAACCAAATTTTAATAGTGAAATATTTTACTATGTGTTTTAAAGTTCTCAAACAACCGTACATTTGAATTTATTATAGGATATCATTGAAGCCAAGTTATAGTGACTACCATGAATCTAGTGGCATAGTCAATTTTTATCCCATCTATCAATGTGGAAGTTGGTTTATTGTTTTGATCTAAATATTGATATAAGTAGTATTTTATTCACTTTTTATTGTCCTCATTTGAAATAACTTTATAAGTATGTCAGGCATTATAAAAACACATTTTTAAAAATAATGATGTCAAGATAGATAATGAGAATTTAATACTTAATGATTTCTATTCTACCTGGTTTCAATAGAGTAGATACATGGTTAAAATCATGTGATGATGTTGTATTTGTAATTTTTAACACTATTAGAACATCACATGTGTTAATTGGAATTAGATGTCTATAAATATATTTATTCACCCACTCTTGTGACTCACATTCATTTCAAACAAATTCCATGCATGCAGAACATGAACATTCCAAGTATCTCATATGAATAGTCCAATAATGTACATTTAAGATAAGAAATCATTGGACCTCACATGATCTTATTATGGTAATAAAATCCTTGTACTTTTCCAATGTTAATCCTATACAAAAAAAATATCTATGAGCATTAAATTTTTCTTGAGCACCATGACCCATATTCTCATTAAATCATTCAAGAATAAAAAAGAAATATTCAAATTTAATTGTTCTCTTGTAATGAATCTTTTACACTTGATATGATACCATCATCATCCCCTTTTCAATGGAAATCCTTAATAGAACTCAAAAATATTTTTTACACTCGATGTAATGTGCATCTTTCTCAACTAGAAAAACATCCATGCATTATTAAACTATGATGTGTAATTATTTGACCAAATATAGTGTTGAATTGAAGAAATGTTCCTCTCAATCAAATTTTAATAAAAAATATGAAAATAATATTTCACATATTTTTAATAATGTGATTGATCATCAATAAAATAGAAACGGTACTCTCTTAATATTTTTGATCATTCTCTATACTATCAGGGGTATGCATAATTCTATATGCATGACTATTATAACATGTAGTGAGTTGTCATATTGTGACTAAGGTTCAATTTGTGGTTTGAATGTGTAATTATAAAAAAGTATACTAATGAAATAATATAACCAACTGGTATTATTTCCATTCTTAACTTGAATTTCTCATCCAACCATCTAGATTTGTCTGTGTTCATTTCATACTCATAAACAATTTCTTCCCTAAATTTGGACATAAATTTTAAAATAGGTATTTTTTTGTATCAATATATCACTTTTTAAATTATTTACCATATTATAATTTATATTTAAAATATTTTTATTTTTTCAAACCAAATAATTCATGTCCAAATGCACTTGTACTCTCGTCATGGAAACATTTTTTTTTAAAATTTGGCAATCCACCACAAATGCTTTGATTTCCATCCAAACATTTTTTTATTAAAATATTATCAACTTAGTCTATTTAAAAAAATGGTTGAAATAAATTCCACTTGTAATTTTGGTTTAACTTCCATGATGCACTCCTATAAAATGTTATCACTATGAAAAACATAATGTATATGATGAAAAAAACATCCCAATACATTATAAATTCAACATGTTGACTCCAAAAATAAGTTGGGTATGTATGATTTATTTTTACATAGAATAGTTGGCCAATATCAGTATATATTTTAATAATATAAATTTGTGGATGGTTTTGTAAAAACATAGAGTAAAAATATGTTTGGCTCATATCCAAGAAATGTTTTGGATGCAGTGTACGGTTGTGAGAACCAACTCTTATTTTCACTACATATATTATATTATGTGAATGCCTTATATTGTCTTTGTTAATGTATGATGTGTAAATATTGTTAATTTAATATTATTATTGGTAGTTACAATAATACGTTAATATTTTTTTATAGTTTTATATAGGTTAGTAGGTACATGAATATATTGTTGGTAACAATATATTCACATATAGTGTTTAAAATATTCAGACTTTATTTAGGTGAGAGATTTGTAGATATTTGAGCTCCCTAAATATAGGAATGATATTCCTATATATTTCGTATCTCCCATATGAAATATGTAGAAGTAATAGAACTAATATAGTGTAGAATATATTATTATGTTTTAAATATTCTATGAGTTTGGCTCCTTTTTTTAGTGTTTATATTCTACAGATCTAAACTAAATCTATCATCTAGTATCAAAGCAGGTGGGATAATGGAAGATTAAGTAGTTTAGAGGGGTAGTTGAATTGTTCTTCACCCCTTGTTGGTGAAAGATCAGTTCTTAGGAACCTCCATGCCAAGCCACCTACCTTGTCCATCATTGCACTTGTTTTGATCTACATCAAATCAACATAAAATTATCATAATCCACAACATTAGTAGAAGATAATGTTCAACACATAACTAGAGAAAACTCATTAGAGTTAATAATTGTATTTTCTTTGTGCTTCCACCAACATTTCCATTTAGATTCCTTTGGTATTATACTCATCCCTTATTGATCTATTTTTTGGCATTTAAATATTTATCTATATCTAATATGGCTTGAATTTTTGTGCTTCTTACAATCTTTTCCTATAAATCTAACAAAATAGTTTACCTATATCACATTCTACAAAGTATTGTCTTTAACACAGTCAAAAAAATTCCATTGCTTAAACCTTATACTATCCATTATCCATGATTTAATTTGAGATCTACTTGTTATGAGATCTAAATATTTTTATACTTCCTTGGTGACCAATTTATGCTTTGGATGTTCAATTGCTCTGGCATATCCCAAGGATAAAATTATGTCATTGACTACAAGATGGATTGGTATACAAGTCCTCCCCATGATGAGTGGATCATAGTGACATTAGATATATCATTGCCAATTTACCATCTATCATATTATTCATGGGGACATTAGATCTATCATTTTCAATCAACAAATATCAATGCTTAACTTCATCATTTAATCCTAGTTTGAATATTGGACATGTCATCGACTGATTTGGAGAATCTACAGTCTAGTGAATATACACATTTAGGTATTATTATTATTATTATTATTATTATTATTATTATTATTATTATTATTATTATTATTATTATTATTATTATTATTATTATTATTATTATTGTCGTCTTGTTGCAATAGTATTTTAATTAATTCTTTAATGTTTTTTGAGTTTATCTTTGTATTAAAATTTGTTTAAGATAACACCTAAGGATTTTATTAGTTTTTTTTTTTTAGGTCTTTGGTAAATGATGACAAAATAAAAAGTCAAATATATTTAGTGTATTTTGTCATTTTGAAAAATTGTGTCTGTATTATTATCATCAAAAGTATTCTTTTAAGTGTGCTTGTAAATATTAAAATGAGTCAAAATTTAAAAGTCATTTTTTCATCAATAAGGCATTTTAAATAATATAGATAGGAGTCCAAATTTTTAATTTTTTTAAGGTCATATAGAGTCATCATCAAAATTTTAAAAATAAAA
>JARHVA010005249.1:342500-345000 GCA_037957365.1 Torreya grandis | reverse complement strand
AAACATTAGGCTTCCTTGCATCAAGGATAAAACCGAACGTCAGAAACCTATATTATTGATTCTCTTATCTAGTTTATATCACAATTGTTTTAGAAAAATGAATGATGTGGATTTGCATGCAAATCAAGAAAACATTATCTTCCTCACTGAAGGATGGGAACGTTTTCAGATAGGGTTGCCCTCACAAAACAATTAGTGAATGGAAACTCCTTAAGAAAAAGTAATGGAAACGCTTTAGGAAAATCTAGAGAGAAAAATGATAGTTATGTACATGACATAAATGACCAACAAATAAACAGTCCCAAACCATTGTCACGGACCCCTAATTTAGCTTGATCAAGAGATGAACGTTTAGCTCTTAATCTGTGAAATGATTGCCCTGGAACTTGATTTTTATGTACGACGAGCAAGCTTGACTAACGTTATAAACGTACTTTGATTTTTTTGGTTTGACCATAGACGGAGTCAATTCAAGAAACAAACCATCAACATGAAGCTTCTAATAACTGTATTTTGTTCAGTACTTTATTTTTTTATTTTCAACTGTTTAATTGGAAGTAAATATAGATTTTGAATCGATTTAAGGTAAAATAAGTTGGTCCTAATATATATAAATAGTATTGTAATATTACTTCATCTTTTGTGGCATGTTGTGATTGATTTTAAGTATTATTATTAATGAAAAATTGAGCAACTATTAATAATAATAAATGAACAATTATTAATCCATTTTTTAGTAAGACATAAATTAATAAACACGTCATTTTTTTGATATTAATAACAACTAATTTTTAAAAAATTTCACCGACTTTCCTTAGAATTCATAGTTTATGCTAAGTAACTACTTGAATTATTCCCTTATTCTCTATGCTAACTAAATTTTTACCATTTATGCCCATGTACTTCATCCCAACTAACTCTCTAATATTTATTGACATATAGTTGTTTCGATAATTTTTGTCTTTCATGTGCTTTATACATGTTGAATTTTCATGTCTCATTCTCCCTATGCATGGTTATTTGATATGGCATGTTTTATGATATACAAGAAAAACTTGTACACATTCATAATCCTTTTTTTGTGTGTATAAACTTGACCACAATTTTGCCAAAATGTATCTTTATTGTTTGACTCCACTTACTAGTTATCTTCATGCTTAACCTTACTTAGAAAAATGTTGTTTCTTCCGTTGATTTTCTTACTATTTAAAGACATTTGTGTATACCATTACTTTATCAAAATTATGGGTCAACACATCCCATAGAAAATTATAGTTTCCATCGTTATATAATTCGATACCATCTTACAGAACTCCCAAAAGTGTTTTTGAGTAGCATAAGATTTCACTATCAAATTTTTTACACACATTATCTATATTAATTTCCAACATTGTAATGCACCTTTTGGCTAATCATATTACCTTATTTATTCCCTCTAATTGTCAATGGTGTCCTCTACTTTCATCTTATTCAATATGTTTTTGCACTCCACTTATGTTACCACTTTTATTAAATCTATACCTCATTTATCTTTACTAAAATGATTTGGCCCTAGAAAAATGGTTCTTGATTTTCCCTCTTGTATGAGCGGTTCTTTTGAGTTTTGGAACTCGAAAGGAAACATAAAATTTGTCTCTTCCTTATGAGATTTGGACATCCATAATAATTTTCTTTATGTGACTAGTAATTAATTATCCTTCCTAAAATCTTTTGGCCATCGGTACAAATCCTCTTTTTATTGTGCCTTATCCATTTGTTCTTCTTCTCCTTCATAAAATTCCTCCCCCTCCTCTGTACTATTTTTTTTTCACAAATCATAGTCCCTCCTCTGTACTATTTTTTTCCACAAATCATAGTCCTCATATTATTTCTATTCCTCTGGGTTAAATTAGATTCATAATATTGGTTACTTATTTTCCTTTTATTCATTCTTCTCATAGTATTATTTGTTCTCCCATTCTTCTTCATAAGAAATAACATCGTGTGGATGTTCCTAATTTATATCTTCATCACATTCTTCCTCCTCATGGCTATGTTCCTTATGAGTGTCATAATCCCTCAAATTGTCTTTATGACCTTTTTCATCATCATCTTTCTTTTTCTGATTTCATCCGTTCTTGATTAAGTATAACTTATAATTTTTATATTTTGGGTCGATATTTCACTTGCCATATTGGTGAATTTATGATTGCACATCCAATCATTGGACTATTTATTTGGATATTGGGATCAATGTTAGGGGTAATTTGAACTTTTAGTTTTGTATGTGTGCTATTTGCATGAGGATGTGTTGTTTTTGTAGTAGGATCATTGATGGTTTCATATATGTCTTCTATTTCTAAATTTCTTAATCCATCCCATGTGCTCGCTACTTCCATGACCATTGCTGTGTGTTCTTTGATGCTATAATTTACTTATATCTCCCTTTCCATCTATGTTTATGTACATGAGTGTTATGTTCCCAATGATTCATATGTTTCTTCCACCTTGTTATTCCTAG